>OZ010615.1:18074003-18086503 GCA_963932145.1 Acanthosepion lycidas | reverse complement strand
TAACATGACAGATCCATCTTTGGATTTTGTCAAGAATCTCGAGACATATAGCAGGAGCATCAAACCAAATATGTCAACAATATTCAATGCACGGACGAATGGTTGATTTAGAAATATGTAAGATGAATTCTGTCTGGCATTCTGTTTTTGTGGTCTTTGATCCCGATATCTGGGCAATTACCTTTGATTGTTCTGTTTGTAAAGTCCCATAAAATTATTACAGATCTAATGTGTGTAACCGAGTCTGGGTGGTGTTCATTCTAATTTCTTGTAGAGTGCTTCTCGTAACAGTTACATATTTCCCAGTGCAGATATTGGCCAACTCTCTCATGTCTCGTTTTATATTCAGTCGGTTTCCTTATCGTGCAACTCGATACAAGATGGTTAATTATTTCTGAACATTTATCCCCAAATCTGCATTTTGGGCTAACACAATTTTTCAGTATCTGTGGAGTTAATAATTTCTAGTTAGCAAATATTGATCCTGTGCAGCAAGAATAAAACCTTTGGTTTCAGTTTTTAACCCAACGCCATGTAACAACTGATGGGGTATCAGGGGTGGGGGGTTGTCTAGATCATTATTATTTCAATCTATTCTATCATTGCAAATGGTGTTGATAAATGTTTAGTAAAACTGATTATTCATAGGAATAAATTGCAAATGAATTTTTAATAATTTTATTACAATCAGGCATTGTAAATGATTTTATTATAGGAAGGCCTTATAAGTGATTTCATTACAAGAAGGCATTGAAAATGATTTTATTATAGGAAGGTCATATAAATGATTCTCTCATGAAAAGGCATTGCAAATGATTTTATTATAGGAAGACATTATAAATGATTCTATTATAAGAAGGAATTGCAAATGATTTTATTATAGGAAGCCATTATGATTCTATTATAAGACAGCATTACAAATAATTTTATTATCGGAAGACCTTATAAATAATTCTATTATAAGAAGGCATTACAAATGATTTTATTATAGGAAGACAAATGATTCTATTATAAGAAGGCTTTGCAAATGATTTTATTATAGGAAGACATTATAAATGATTCTATTATAAGAAGGCGTTGCAAATGATTTTCCTATCGGAATATATAGCAATTGATTTCACTCTAAGAAGGTTTTAGGATATGAATTTACGAAAGGAATGTATTGAAAATGGTTTTACTTTAGGATGGCAGGGGTTAGGACGGCATTGTCAATGATACCGATAAACAGCAAAGAAAAATTTAATAACGACTTCAATAATCATGGCAAATCATTTTCTTCATGTTCGAGATTTTTTTTCAGTTGTTTGCAAGGTCAAAATATTTTTTCTAGCTTTTCCAATTGTTTTGTGTGTTTTTTTAAAGTTTTTTTTTTTATTAGAGACAATCAGATCCGACATTATTATTTTCCCACCTTTTGGCACGTAATACTGTTCTCTTTCTAATAATCCCAAGGCAAAGAAAAACAGAAAAAAAACCCAAACAAACAGAAAAACCTTAAAATATTCCCTGTCAAATTTCTAACTAGGGTTCCTCATTGAATCAATTTGGCTGTTGAATATCAACCTCTGCCATTTTAAGGATTCTTACATCAAAGCTTTGTATTTATCCTTTGATTCGCTTATTAGATTAATAAGTAAAAATCGGAGGTGAGTGGGTGGGTAATGATTGTGCGCAAATGTTGTTGATCGAATGGCGGGAGAGTTGGACATGGAGAGAGAGAGAGGGAGAGAGAGGGAGAGAGATAACGATATAAACATCTAAATTAATGACAGACATTTAGAGAAACAAACATGGCAAGTACAAAGAAAGAAGCTCCTTCAATTGATCTATACTGGAATGTTCCGGTCTTTTCCAATGTTGTTATTTCTATTGATATCTATCTATCTATCTAGGTCTGTTAATATTTACCTATCTATTTATCTATCCATCTATCTAGGTCTGTTAATATCTATCTATCACAGTCTGTCCATATCTATCTTTATTGATATCTATATATCTACTTATCTATCTACTTATCTCTATTGATATCTATCATTATTGATATTTATTTATCTAACACTCTTCATATATATTTGTCCATCTCTATTGATATTGATCTATATTTGTTTATATCTATCACACTCTATTCTTATCTATCTATATTCATATGTCTCTCTCTCTTTATATATTTATATTCATATCTGTCTGTCTATCGCTATCACTCTCACTTTCTCAATATATATATATATATATATATATATATATATATTCATAATTATCTGTCACGCCCTATTCCTATCTTTCGCTATTCATATCTATGGTCATATGTTTTTATCTATCTCTGTTCGTATTTATAATCTTATGTATATATCTTCATTCATATCTATCTATGTCTGTTCATATCTATCTATCTGTTCACATCTATGTATCTATCTTTTCATATCTATGTATCTATCTCTGTTCATATCTATCTATCTCAGTCTAAACAAATAGATTGACCAAGCTAAGCTTTACTTAGAAAGGCACAAGGCCATGACCAACACGCCATATCTAGTGTTCTGAAGCGTTTATTAAATTCTGACGATGCTCCACAGTGAATCGCCTGTTTCCCCCGTGACATGGCCGCGACCGTCTGTGTCTCAATCTGTTCCTATCTCTCTATTTCGAGCACATATCATTTTCATCTCTGCCCGTCTAAATGGATCATTACTGAACGCCCTTCTATCATCTTCAAGTCGGAAGAAAGAAATTGTCTTGCCAGTAGCAATCGTTAGACAAGCTTCAACGCGCCGAGAAGTGCTTACGTAAACACTCGAGTTTTCCTCAATGATCAGATGCCCCTCTGATCAGGTCAGTAGTTTGTGTCATCAGCTTATTTGCTGGCTAAAGAAAGCGAAAATATTTTTGGAAAATTTCGGTGAATAATTCCCGGCGGGAAAAGATAGAAATACAGAACAAGGAAAGCCGAAGAAAGAAAGAAAGAGAAAAGAAAATAAAGTTAAGAAAAAGACTAGTAATAAAGAAAAGAAATAAAAAGTTAAGAAAAAAAGAGAAAAGAAGCGAATGAAGCTAAGAAAGAAAGCAATAAATAAAAGTTAAAATGAAAGAAAATAGAAAAAAAAGAAGGAAGAAAAAAGAGTGAGAGAGCGAAAGAAAAAATAACAGAATGAAATTATAAAAGAATTGATGAAAGAAAAAGTGGAAATCTAAGAAAGAGAAAAGAAAAGAATGAAGCAAAGAACGAAGAGGGAAAGTGAGGAAAAGAAAGAAAAATGAAGAGAATTAAACTAAAAAAGAAAGAACAATAGAAAGAATAAATAAAGAGAGAAAAGAAAAAGAGAAAGGAAGAGAATGAAGCTAATAAAGAGTGGGGAAGAGAGAAGGACAGAAAAAAACAAAAAAGAAAAAGATGCAAAGAGACGGATGGAAAATAAAAGAAGAGAAAAAGAATTGAAATTAAGAAAAAGTAAAGAAATGCTATAAAAGATAAAGGAAAAAAGGGGGTAAAACAAAGAAAAAAGAAAGGAAAAAAGAAGAGGAAAAGAAAGGAAAAAAGAAGAGAAAAAGAAAGGAAAAAAGAAGAGAAAAAGAAAGGAAAAAAGAAGAGAAAAAGAAAGGAAAAAGAAATGAAAAAAAGGAAAAAAGAAAAGAAAAATAAAACAAAAAAGATAAAAAGAAAGGAAAAAAGAAAAAGATAAAAGAAAAAAATAAAACAAAAAAGAAATGAAAAAAGGAAAAAAGAAAAGAAAAATAAAACAAAAAAGATAAAAAGAAAGGAAAAAAACAAAAAGAAAAAAGAAAGTAGAATGTTAAGAAAGAAACGTTAGTATGCAATAAAAAATAAATAGTGAGAATGAAGGCGAGAAGCGAGAAATAAGGAGAGAAAGAGTGTGTAAGAGAAAGAAAGAACGAGGCAGAGAACTGATGAAAAATAATATCGTTTTTTGACGTTAAAAAATACGTCAAAAAACGATATTATTTTTGCACCAACCTAATAGAAGAAGGAAATAAGCACAATGAAAAATGAAGGGAATAAGAAGAAGAGAAAGAAAGAAAGAAACAATGAAAGAAAGTGAAAAAGTGCATTAAAAGAGAAAGAATGAGGGGGAGAATAAAATGAAAGGACAAAAATAATGAATGAAAGAAGGAAATATAAGAAGATAGGAAAAGAAAAAGGAAAGAAACAATAGTAAGAATGAAGAAAAGAAAAAAGAAAACAAAGCAGAAAAGATGAGAGGAAAGAATAAATAAGATAAAAGAAGAGAGTAATAAAAGAAATGTCAAAGAAAAGCAAGCGGTAAAAAAAGAAATGAAGGAAGGATAAAAATGAGAACAGGAAAGAAGAAAACTAAATAGAAATAGAAAAAGGACGATTGCAAAAAAGGGAACAGGGTGACGGAAATTAAGAAAAGAAAAAAGAAGAATGAATAAAATAAAAAAGAAAGAAAAAAAGAAGAGAAAGAAAAAAGAAATATGAACTCAGGAGAAGTTAAAAGAGGATAAAGAAAAAAGAATAAGAATAAAAGAAAAACAAACAAAAGAAGAAAAGTCTAAAGAGAAAAGTGAAAGAAAATAAGAGTAAAGACGACAAGAAAAGAAAGAAAGGAAGAAAAAGAACATTATAAATATAAAACATGTGTGACAGTTGAAAAGAAGCTTGAATGTAACAGAACGAAAATGAAAAAGTAAAAAGGACAATGAAAGATAAAGTTATAGGAAAGAAGGAAATAAAAGAATCGAATGAGAGAAATGAAAAAGAAAGGAGTAAATAAAAGATTTATTTTCAAATTGAGTTCTTGTCCCAGTATTTTTGAAACTCTCATTGTAGGACGCTTAACAACTTTTAGTTCATTGCTATTACTACTTGGCTTACACCGCTGACATTTCAATACCATCAACGCCTACATTGGCAAGAAAAGAAGAAAAAAAGAAAAGAAAAAATTTCCATTTTTTGGCGTTGTTCAGCATCGAATTGCATTTTCCAAACGTAATGAAAATAATCGACTTTGATTCACTTGTCTTTGAAAGCAATAATCTTTATTAGAAAAGAAAGAATGGTAACCTTTCCTTTTCAGGGTTGGGTTTCTTGTATCGCTTAATCAGTTCTTTCATTCTCTCTTTCTTTTTTCGTATATTTCGTTCTTTTTACATTTCTTTCATTCTCTTTCTTTTTTCATATTTTTTTTTATATTTCTTTCATTCTTTCTTTCTTTTTTCGTATTTTTCGTTCTTTTTACATTTCTTTCATTCTCTTTCTTTTTTCATATTTTTTTTATATTTCTTTCATTCTTTCTTTCTTTTTTCGTATTTTTCGTTCTTTTTATATTTCTTTCATTCTTTCAATCTTGCGTTGTATTTTCTCTCTATTTACATTTTTATTTCATTGCTTCCTTTTTCGTATTTTTCATTCTTTTTTCAGATTTTTCCTTCTTTCCAACTTTCTCTTTCATAATTAATTTTTTCTTTCTTTCAATCTTTCTCTTTTATAATTAATTTTCTTTCTTTCCTTGTTATAATAGTCTTTATTTCTTTCCATCTTTCTCTTTTTATAATTTCTTTCTTTCTCTTATAATCTTTCTTTCTTTTTTATAATCTTTCTTTCTTTCCGTTGAGTCAACTGATGTCTTTCTTTTTTAATGTCTTTATTTTAGTTCAAATTCTTTCTTGCTTATTTTGATTGAGTTTTACTCTTTTTTATTTTCTTTCAATTGAATTTTTCATCCATAACATTCATCATTCGTCCAATTTCTTCCTTTCTCAGTTAAGAACCTAAATTTTTCTTTATTTAAAGTCACTTCTTTATTTATTTCGTTTACTGGAAGTTATCATTCTTTCTTCTTTTTTATTATTATCGTTCCTTTCTCTTCATTATAGAATATCTTTCTTTCGTCCTTTTTTTCTTGGCTTCATTTCTCCTCTTTCTTCTCATGAATTTCCTTCATAATTCATTTTCTTCACCCTTCATTTCCACTTAAAACTTACGCCTTCATTCTGCACTTTTATTTGCTTAAAATCTTCATTTTGTGTGTTGCACTTCATTTTTCGTATCTGATCGACCCGTTTTCATTGTCTTCAAAAATTTTTTCCTAGAGTGTGTGTATATATATATATATATATATATATATATATATATATGAACCAATTAATTTGGGTTTAGATCGTTATTTGTAGGTTTTTTGACTTCTTAAAAATACGATATATATATATATATATATATATATATATATATATATATATATATAGTGAGAGAGAGAGAGAGAGAAATTTTGCAGTTAATATAAATATATATATATATATATATATATAAACACACACTTACATTATATATATATATGTGTGTGTGTATAAGATCCCTTGAAATCACTGGAAAGTAGAAAAAATATGGCCAAGTATGGAGATTTCTCACGAATCTCGGCTTGACCTTTTCCAGTAATGATTGGAACGATATGTACGTAACATATTAATTCTATAATTACATTAAAAAACAGGAATATGTATCAAAACAAGCGAAAAACGAAACAATAACTAGAGTACTCCATGCGTATAGAGGACGATAAAAATCACGATGACAATCCCCTCGTTCAAACCAGTTTATATATATATATATATATATATATTAGACACACACACAAATATATATGTATACATACATACACATTCCCACACACGCATATATATATATATATATATATATATATATGTAAAGAACTTTCGTCGTTGGTGACTCGACTTTAAACCTGCTACTAGATTGGCAATTAGGTCCCGCCGTTTTACTGTTGAACTAACTAAATGCAACCGCCACTTCTATTACAGTTTCTTTTCTAGCCCTTCTCGTCTGTAGAATTCCATTCCATTTTTTGCTTCTTTCTTGCTAGAATCTTCAGAAATTTAAATGCAATGTTAATCGCCATCTTCAGTCTTCCTGAAACCTGTTCTTTTATTGTCCTTTCTCCCCACTAAAGTCTTCTCATTCTCTTTCACTCCCAGTAACCTCTCGCGTCTTAGTGGCATTATCGCCATCTTCTGTCTTCCTGAAACGTGTTCTCTTATTGTCCTTTCTGCTAACTAAACTTTTCTCATTCTTTTTCACTCCTGGTAACCCCTTGTGTCTTCAAATTTGTAAGTTCAAATCCGGGTATTTGTTAATTTTTAATCTTCAAACGCTTACTTTTAGAATGACACAAATTGTTATCTGCTGAGCCTCGTTTTAGCACAAGTTCACAAATACGGGGCTCTCAACAAGGATCGAACTTGCTAAACAATGGTAATTTTCAACAAAATTACCTTGTTAAGTAACCGTTACAATAGCTCTCGAATAGTTTATACAAGGTTCAAGAGCCACTCAAGGTAGAGTGTTACTGAATTTAAAGTAAAGGTGATGAGGATGTAGATGATAGAAAACGATTGACCATAGACTTGAAAATGTTAAGATTGCATTGTCCGGGGAAGCATTCACGTGGGAATTTATTCCACAAAGTAGCGGTTCTTGGGAAGAAGACTTCTCAGTGGAACTTCCTCTTTACCAACGGAATACAAAGGCAATGAGGCTGATTCAACATTCGGCATATCTAGGCAGGTCTTAGCCAAAAGAGTTGGGGACACAAAAGTATGGATCTTTTCTAAACATATTGTTTATATATATATATATATATATATATATATATATATATATATATGTATATATATATATATATATTTATAATAAGAAATTATAATAAAGCATGTTGAAACAATAACTTTCAGGTTTCAATATTATGATTGTACTTCTTCAGGCGATGGTAAGTAACTGGTGATTAAATGATTTTTAAGAAAATTTAAAAACAAAGTGTTACCACTTTTCCGAATGTTAAAGGGGTGGGAACATAAGGTCTGAATTAAAGATAGACTTGTGGGTATGTCTTGATTAACCAGTTTTTAATTCTGACCTTACGTCCCTCCCTTTAATTTTCGGAAAAGAGGTAACACTTTGTTTTTAAATTTCCTTAAAAATTACAATCATATTATTGAAACATGAAATCTTTTGTGTTGCGATTTCAAAATGTTTTTATTATAATCTCTTATAATAAAAATATAATAATAATATATTGCTCTACTTCATATTGAGCACTTTTTAAAAAAAGTAAATGCTACGCTCTGTGGATTTTAACTCCACCTGTTCTTTCTCTCACTTGGATATATATATCTCTATATATATATATATGTGTGTGTGCGTGTGATAAAAATATAATTTTAACCCATCCTATATTTATACTTAAAAGTACTGAATATCAGGGATAAAGCATATATAAAATGGTCTGAAGATTCCGTTCAAGTTTATCTCATCCTCGTCGCCAAGATATGGTGACCAAGTAAACGGTTAAGAAATAACCTAACAAGTGTTGCAGATATATCATATATTAAACAGTAAGTACAACAGAAGAGTATTACATGACTATTGAGTGTGTGTCGGTTGACCCAGCGTTCAATCTATTCGACTGTTAATATTTAACAGAGCCCCTCCAACCTCGAGGGATGTATGTGGCACAAGGCCGAGTTTATCGTGGGCTCGCCGAGCCCGTAGGCTCTGCCAAAAATATTCCCTTAGAACCCGCATAAGCGGGTTCAAACCCTGTCTACCTCCCCGGACGAAACTTTGCCCTTCGGCAAAGCCTCGTCCAGGTTCCTCTCTGCTCGAGGCAGAGAGTTCGACAGCTGAACAATCTATTCGACTGTTGCCTTAAGGCCTTCTCTCCTAATAATCTTATAGTGGGCTGAAGAGTCCAATATAGACTCTTTAGAGGGAGGACACCACGACAGATCAGTTCTAAGAACTGAGCTGCTGGACCCTCATACTTCGAAAAACGACGGGAGAATCCTATATATATATATATATATGAGAGAGAGAGAGAGAGAGAGATCGGTGTTTGAAAGGCAGATTTCGGGTTTTGTTCTTTTTAGCGGTCTAGTGATGTGGTTCCAAAGGAATCTCATTAGTCGGTTGGAATTTTAAACCGAACCCTCTATTTAGTCCATAATTAAAATACATCAACATCTCAGAAATATTGACAGAAGTGTTCAGTAGTCTAGAAATTTCCAGTAAGAAAACCAGCTTAATATAGCAGTTTATTAAGCGTGGCTTAGATATGGCACAAGGCCGAAAGTATGGAGCATTCAATGAGGATCGAACTCACTACTTAGTTGTTAGTGATCTAGGGAGAAAAGCTTGCTAACCATTAACCTATGTTGAAGTCCCCAACCGGCCTAGAATAGGGCTTGAATACAAGCTAAGGACGTCAAAGACACAAAAAATTCAACGTGACATCAAATTTCACGTTAGGAAGTCATCCTCAGACGACTGGATTGAATTATTAGGTTGGTGCCAAAATAATGACGTGATAATGTCGTTTTTTGACGTTAAAAATACGTCAAAAAACGACATTATTACGTCATTATTTTGGCACCAACCTAATATAAAAGAGTGACTTTGTAAATACAAGTATATTACAGATTGTTCTGATTTAAGGGACAGATCCGAACGCAACTCACTGCACTAGCGAGCTGGGGGGGAAATAGACAATGTTAATATACAACTATCTATGTCAGATTTAATTAGGCAATGTTTTGGAAATAAGATGACTGACGTTAGTAAAGTTTTCGAGATAACTTATATGATAAATATACAAAGTGAATTTCAGTTTATTATATTTGTGTAATATTTAGCTTTCACTTTACGCGTAGAACTAGATTGGCGGCTAGGTCCCATCATTTCACAGCTGAAATGGGCAAGTAACCGTAAGTTATATGCTAACAGTTTCTTTTCTCACACTTCACGCTTATGGAACTCTTTCAAGTTTCTGGTTTTTTAGTCAGGTTTGATCTTCAAAAATTTAAATGCAATGTTAGTTATTATCTACTGTCTTTATAATTTATGTTCTTTTATTCTTATCGTTCGTTGATAACGTTTTCTTATATTCTTTCAGATTCAGTTAACCCCATGCGTCTTAGTGGCTTTGTTGCCTTGCTTGGGATGTAATGATTAAAAAAAAATCTTTATACAAATACATGCCTTATCACACTCACGCATATTTATCTGTACCTTTAAAACGTCTATCTCTGAAGGCAATATTAATTTTCATCTGACGTTGATAACACAATCTTCCACCAAGAAGAGGTTAAATACACGCACGGATCCAAAAGTCGAATGAGTACAATTTGCAAATATCCCGACATCCATTCAGTTAGGCATTTTTCAAAATGGCGAAAGCGTACGCAAATACTGTCGATGGTAAATGGTCAATATCCCAAGGCCTTTTGAAATTTTCTTTTTGCCGTTTATCTATGTGTGGGTAAATCTTGGGATGGGGGCTGACTATTTTTCCTCTTTTCCTGCTTTCTGGAAGTTGACGTCTTAAGAATTAAATGATTGCTACTACTACTACTACTATTACTACTACCAATAATAAGGCACCAGAAAAAAAAGAGAAAAGCAGTTATTCTATAAAGCAAGAGATAATAATTTAAAGAGAATGAAACCTTAATTATAACAAGAATAAACAGATGGAACAAGTAGTTGACAGTTGTACCTATAATTACTGGAGCACTTTACAGAAGACACAGAAAGACACAGAATAGTACAGAATACACAGAGCAACAAGAAATCCTACAGAAGGTACTGAAAGAAAGCAAGAAGAAGGGACTAAACATCAGTTGCAAGAAAAAACAAGAATGTATGATTGTCAGCAAGAGGAAAAGATCAACAGGTAAATTGGAGATACCAAAATCAAGTGTCTGTGAGATCCGGAGATCGAAAGATGCCTTGCAAAAGCTAAGCAAAGTATTAAGAAACAAAAAAAGTGAGTTAGAAACAAAGACAAAAGTACTGAACAGTTGCGTAATATCAGTCTCCCTTGGTGGCAATGAATGTTGAACAATCTCCTCACAGATGAAACGACTTGAAACAACAGAAATGTGATTCTATATGTCTCTTATGTCGCATCTAAGTTACGCTTAGAAAATTATCACTACAGAAGGATGCTGAGAATACCATGAACCGAACATGTAAGTATCGATGAAATTTTAGAGAAAATGGAAGTAAAAAGGATACTTAATATCAGAAAGATAAACAGTTGAAATTTCTAGGGAACATAAAGAGGAAAGCAGGCTTAGAAAATTTAACACTCACAGAACATATTGAAATGACAGAGGAAAGTAATGCATAAAGTATCTAGCGAGCGCGTGTAAATGAATGAAAGGACACGGTTTAGGAGAGATAATAAAAGCTAATACTTATTAAGAGGTACAACAGATAGGAAATTGTGGAGAGCTATGATCGCCAATGCCCTAAAGAGACATAGCACATAGAAGAAAACTTATAAATAATCAAGAAGGAAATGAAAACGAGGAAGAGAATGAAAACAGAAATTGAATAAGAAAAATAGAGAAAAGCCTGAATTTAGGGAGATTAAGGGGCGTATCGAAAGGAGAGGAATTGACAAGCGTGGTGGATCTAACAATTCATCCCAATAATAATAACAGGACATCACCTCGATAAAATAATGACGGGACATCATCTCGATTAAATAACAACAAGATATCACCTCGATAAAATAATTACGGGACATCACCTCGATAAAATAATTACGGGACATCATCTCGATTAAATAATAACGGAATATCATTTCAATAAACTAAAGCAACACTAGCTTTTGTCTTCCAAATATCCATTTCGACTGATATAGTTTTCAACCTTCTTGAATTTCGAAGATGAAATCTTTTCATTATTTCATTTTTTTTTATACTGATGTTCACCCTATGTAAGGCCCGAGAGTCACTCGAGGTAGAGGGTTACCAAGTAAGAGGCACAGTTTATCCGGATAGGTGAAGAAGATGGTTTGTTCTATAACATCAATAATGTTGGCGTTTAAGTACTTCTGGTGTTACTAGGGGTACAGGGAATAAGACAGACTAAGTGGGACTTTGAATAAAACAGTTGTTGAGTTTCGCACGTCTTCTGTCGTCTTTGCGTTACTTCAGCTTTTTAGAGGCCAATATCATATAATTTATCTTTCCACCTTAAGCCCCGTGGAACAGTATTTGTTTATATACCTATATCAAACTAATTGATAAAGAAATAGGCATTTCAAATTTAGTTACCTAAATTTCAAAGTATAGTGAAGAAGAAATACTATACGATTGGGTGCTGAAAACTTTTCAGCGTAACCAAAAAGAAATTTCAAAAGAAATTCTTCAGATTTGTTAGGTTTCATAATTGGGCCAGGCTGAAAACATTGTAAATGCGCACGAAATGCAACTCAGTTATTACAAAAATTAACGTTAACTAAGGGAGGAAACTTAATTTATATTTTTTAAAGAATTACAATTTAAGTATTTTAAAACATTGTTTGCACGTCGGATCAGTTCTTTTAAATCAAATGTGTGCTGCAGCCTGAATTTTACCAAAAAACAAAATAATTTCCATGCCTAAAGATGACTGAATGTACAGCCGAAAGTACTAGCAGATTAAAAAAAGACCTTATACAGCT
>OZ010615.1:18064003-18066503 GCA_963932145.1 Acanthosepion lycidas | reverse complement strand
TCGACAGATATCAATTTCCATTATTGACAGAAACAAGGGTTCTTGGATTTCGCGACATCTCGGCGCGACAATATCTCTGTGCAAATACGTTTTTTTTTTTCTTTTTAAAAGAACTTCTTTTTCAATGATGAAACAACTTCGCTGCTGTTTTTGTTTAAAGAAAAACTTCTGTGTAAAATGCGATTAAACAAATATTGACCATTGAAATTAATAATCTGAACTTTTGGTTGAGAGGATAAAATCCAAAATGGCGGTGACACTAGAGACGACGAGACGCGTAATATAGAGAAAATTGAATTCATAAACTAATAAAAAAGTAAGATGGATACATAAAAAAATGCCATAAATTTACTGATGAATGTAATACAACGTCATACTTATTTTATATTTATATTGATTAAAAACAACGACAGGGAATGAAAGAAAGAAATAAAACTCAAACAATGTAAATGTACTAAAGCACTTCGTGAAGTTGTAGTTTCTCAATTACTACGACAGATGCCGCTTTTAGACGCGCATTTGCGTTATGGCGTCTGTTTCATTCGCTGTTCAAGCGGACAGTTTTGGATGACAGACATGCGTAAAAGAACTTTTATTTTCTTCTCCTCCTCTCTCTTTTTATTTATTAGGTTGGGGCAAAAATAATGACGTAATAATGTCGTTTTTTGACGTTAAAAATACGTAAAAAAAAAAAACATTTTTACGTCATTATTTTTGCACCAACCTAATATTTTCTTTCCATTTTATAGCTCGAGAAATAACGTTATCATCATCATCATCATTAATTTTGTGGTGTTCTTCAAATCTGTTCACGGTGAGCGCGATTTCAAACTCGATCTTGGCTATCCATATTACACCTGTCCCATGAGACGTTTGTAAATTTAAACAAGCTTTCATTACATATACATAAGAAAATGGCTCAGAACTAACTTGATTTTTTAACTACTCGATTGATTGATTGGATTTGTTTAACGGCATATCAACACCTTATGGGTCATTTAATTTAATTTTCTTGGAAGCTTTGAAGTAATAAAAATATGATATATGTTATTCTGCTTTCACAATTGAATAAGTGGTAGATGAATTCAGCTTTTATGTATATACATGTTCGTGTGCGTGTTTTATGTTGTAATTTTCTTGAAGTTAGATTTTGAAAGACATATTTCTTGAAGAAATTGTAGGATTTTTTATGGATTAATGTCATGATTTTATTTAGCGGCATATCAACACTTCTATGGGTTATTTAATACCGAAATCTAAATAATTTGAACACACATGGTTTCAACTAAATATATTTTGAATGCAATTGTATGCTTTCAACTACTGATAAAATGTATTGTTGGTCATTTTGTTATAAAATGTATTGTTGGTCATTTTGTTATAAAATGTATTGTTGGTCATTTTGTTATAAAATGTATTGTTGGTCATTTTGTTATAAAATGTATTGTTGGTCATTTTGTTATAAAATGTATTGTGGGTCCTGCTTTATATAAAAATGTATTGCTGGTATTTTTAAAACAAAAATTTATTTTTATACTTACATAGTTTTTTGTTTCAGGGTTCATTATTTGCCTATAGTTGGGACCCTAACAGGTGCTACCACCTCGAGTCAGGGTGGACCTGGGAACACAGCAATTAAGAGGTCTCTCAAAAACCTTCAATCTCTCGATCAGAGGCCTTGCTGCCGGATGTAATTTATCGTCATACCCAGGACTGAAAGACTCCATAACAGATAGCTACAGACACTAACAGTTAACGTATGCATAGCTATTTTTTTTTTTACAAAAACAATTAAATAATAAATTAATTAAATTTTGTAAAATCCTATGATGGCTAGTTAATTTCTGAAATATTTTCTTAATTACAATTAAATATATGTAGACATAAAGTTGATTTGGACGACAAAATTTACATTAAAAAAGTCGAAAACCTGCTTTAAATACGGAAAAATAATTTTTATTTTTACGACTAGATTCTGCATTATTTCTTGCAATTAAAACTTTAAAGGTATTTAAATTACTAGAAGCCCGTAGTCATTGTTAAAGTTTATAACTTTTTGTATCTACAGCCATAAGAGGAAAAAACATTTTAGGTTATATGAGCAAAATGATAAAGTTGTATCTCGTGGACATCCATAAGTATAAGCAAAAGAATTATAGCGTAGCAAGGTTTATGCCTTATAAAGCAACGGAAACAGGCTTTTATATTAGGTTGGTGCAAAAATAATGACGTAATAATGTCGTTTTTTGACGTTACAAAATACGTCAAAAAACGACATTATTACGTCATTATTTTTGCACCAACCTAATATATACAAATTAGTATCAATCTTATTATTTCATGATCACTCAACGTAAGTATTGGCTATCGCTGAAAACTGAGTGACAGGAAGTCCTCTCAGTTCCCCAGCACCTACCTCTAAACTGTCGCACACTCCAACGATTAGAAATTAGGATTTTCTTCGATACGGTTCCAAGTGTGGCTACGTTTATGGAGAAGA
>OZ010615.1:18046503-18059003 GCA_963932145.1 Acanthosepion lycidas | reverse complement strand
AGAAATTGTATGGCAATGTAGAAAATTTTACTTGTGACACATTTAACTCTTCAGGGTTTCATCGGATTCGATGAAGTCCTTTTTCCTCATTGTCTCACAATTTTCCCCATATATTTATATAGATCTATCTATCTCTCCTCATATCTAAGTCTTTTCATTACCAATCTATTGCAGTTTGTTTTTTTATTTATCTAAGGGAACTTATATTCATTTCATATTATTTTCTCGATTGCTTTTCTATGAAAAACGATCACTTCATAAAATACTAAAATTTACCTTAACCCCGCCCAGCGAATGCACGCCCACACACTATCGCCTGAATTCTTCCCGCCATATCGTGTCACGTGGCAAAACATTTGGTGAGTACGTGTTTCCGTGAATATAAAACAATTTATCATTGTTACTGAGTTGGTTCGACAGGCTCATGAGTCGGCCTGCGACCAACGGTTGGCAGTGATTTCAAATCACCGAGAAGAAATTATTAGGTTGGTGCAAAAATAATGACGTAATAATGTCGTTTTTTGACGTTACGTCAAAAAACGACATTATTACGTCAAAAAACGACATTATTACGTCATTATTTTTGCACCAACCTAATAATTCTTTCTTTTCTGTTGGGACGGTAGACAAAGCCGAGGAGTGGATACCGGGACGGTGGAGAAAAAAAAATCGGGGGATGAAAAAAGACTGACACGTGAAGATGGCGAATTAGTGCAGTTTCCGTACAAAGCAAAAATCCTCAGGATGTTGTTCTTTGTTTTCGCTTTTTTTTTTTACGATGGGGACCTGAATAATTCCAGACCGATCCACTTCCAGAATTTGACCAAATGATGAAACATCAAATTTTATTTAATTAATTTAATCCCTTCTAGTATGGAATGAGACATTTTTAGCAACGGCTCCTCATAGTTACTTTGACTTCGGAACCGCCTAGAACATATTTACACGAATTTATATGGTTGTTGTTTTCATGTTTGTTGCTATATTCACGACATTTCGGATGTTGTACGCATCGGCATTGTTCAGTTGATTGTTCTCAAGGTCGCGTGACCCAGTGGATAAAAAGCGTTGTTTGAAGACAGTGACTTGACCCAAAGACTTGTGAGTTCAATATGTGACATCCATAAGAGGCATAGCACCTGAAACTAGAACACTCTAGATAGGTGAACGAGTTCAGTTCGAAATTCCGATCACCTGAAGAAGGCCGGAGCGTACAACGGCCGAAACGTCGTGAATATGTCAAGAAAGATGAACACAACACTCCGAACAATGTAAATTAGTGCAAATAATTAAAATACCCCATCCCAGAGATATAGACAGATAGCGTCTCGGACTTGTTATTTGTTTATAAGTCATGCTATAGCTATAAATTGTGAAATGCGTTAAAAGATACACACATATTATCTACACACATACACACACATATATATATATCTCAATATTTATGTATTGATATATACATATATATATATATATATTAGTCAATACATATATGTATATAGATACATATATGTCAATCGAAGAAACGCGTGCGTACACACACGCACACACATATATATATATATATATTAGGTTGGTGCAAAAATAATGTCGTTTTCTCACATATGTTACTATGCGACAAATATATATATATTATAATTTTATCATATAGGCAAAAACAGTTTACTCACTACAAAGATGCAACTTCGTTTCGGTGCATTTCAATAGCACCTTGACTGGTGAGAACCAAAAATTGTAATGAATAATTCTGCTTGTGGGCAAGCCGTATGTGAAACGTCACTTCCTTTTTTCCATTTGTTTGAGAAAAAAATATACATGAAGCAAAAAGGTGACGGAGTGAAACAATAGTGCTTGTTGATAACAGTTTGGTGAAGGATCGGTGAGGTGTTGAATGCTGGGTAGTCTGGGAAGATTCCTTGTCGATAATGACGGTCAAATGTTTAGGCACAGAATCTCACCTAAGAGTGAGAGGTCGGGGAGGAAAGTCGGGAATAGGAGGTAGTAATACGTCAGAAGTGGTCGGAGGGATAAATTCTAGCAATAGTTACAGTAGTAATTGGGAATGCTTTCTTTGGTTTACTATATAAAAACAAACAAGCTAAAGCCGAATTGCATATATTTATGTTGGTGTTTTGTGAATTAATAAATTTAGAAGTGTTGATTTCTTCTTGTATGTTGGATATACAAGTTATTGTAAACTACAACAACTAAAAGGTGTAGCACAAAAGGAAAAGAAAGGAAATTAATTATATAATCAAGGTGTTGACTTTCCACACGACCTTAAACAAAAGGTTAGGAAAGAAACTCACATCAACACGAGAAAGAGCAATAATGATGGACTTGAGAAACCTATTTTCTTAAAAACTGTTTTTAGAGAAAGATTTTAAAAATTTCAACTGACTGTAATGCCAACTGTTTAATCAGTTAATGACGAAAGTTTCCTGTATGGTTTCTCTCACCGTTAGCATTTCATGTATTTGGGAGGTTCTTTTTATGAAATGTTTTAGAATTCTTGCCGAAGTGAACCCTGGCAGAAATCCAATTCAATGAATAACCTGTGAATGGCAAGCGAACAAACAAGAGCTTATAATATGGGTTGACGAACCTTTTTGAAGTGTGTGAGAGTGGTAGTATTTTGGGGATTAGCCGAGCAAACCAGAGTTAAAGCCAAATCTCATATATATATATATATATATATATATATATATATATATATATATATACACACACACACACACAGAAGTTCGTCGAACCCGACGTACGACGTTTCGTGGTTACGGTGCAATCTCCCTTAATATAATACGTCATCACGGGGCGCTATATGAGGAAGACGGCGTTGTTTCTTCACAGGTTGTTCGCCATATTGGATTCTGTTACATTCTCTATCTCACGTTTGTGTTGTTTTGGGGAGAACTTTTTGTCCTTCATTATGGCTCCCAAACGTAAGGCAAACTCGTAGGTGCTGATGTAGATGAGTTCCGACCTACGTCGAAAATCAGGTCACGTCGCGCCGTAGGAACAGATCTCCGACGTAAGTCGAGGAACATCTGCACATATATCATAATACTGCAGTTATGAATAATTTATTTTAAAGTATATTAAATAATGTTTGACATTATGAGTAAACAACAGCTGCAATAAAATGTTTTTTGCGGCCGGTTTAAACATGAAGAATCAATGAGAATGGTAACATTCTTGTTGCTGACATAAAGCTTTGTCAAATTTTGTTGAATTTGCGCTTTCTATCAACAATGTGCTTATGTCATCAAAATGTGTGCTTTGTATCATCAATGTACTTCTGTCATCAAAGATTGTGTTCTCTATCATCAAAAATTGTGTCCTCTTTCTGTTTGCTATCAAAAACTGTTCTCAGTCATCAAAATTTTTGCCTTCAGTTATAAAAACCGTTTTTTTTATAATGAAAATGCTATCAAATTTTGTGCTTTTTATCATCAAAATTCACTGTAAACGTTGAGCAACTTATAAGCTTCGTCTTTGAAAATGTCTTCACGCATAAATATATTGTGCCAAATGCTGGAATCATTAAGCAAAAGATTTAAAAAAAGAATATAGTTCATTTTATCGTCTTTGCATTTCGCCTGTTATTAGGCAACAGATCGATCACTTCTAATTGTTGAGGACCTCAATGAGACATAAACAAAAGATATTTAGTTTTGATTTCCTGCGTAATAATACTCTGAAAATGATGTTAAAATCTATGGTCTGTTGGCCTTGTCATGGCGAACGGCTTTGCTCACAATCTGTCGTCTGCTTTTGAGATAATCACTATCGCCTTCATCTTGCGACAGGGACTCTTTGATATCCAGACTAGTGAAAAAAATGAACTAAAAAAAGAAAGGCAGTTGAGCTGTTGGCATTTGTTCTGTTAGTGATGATTTCGAAAAAGAAAGGAAAAATAACAGGGTAGGTTAGGGTGAGTGTATGGTGGGGGGGTGTCGAAGAGTGTAAAGGTTTTCTTCGGAGATCAATTACATCGATAAACATTTGCAATAATTGGCGGGAATCGATTAACACAAAAGAATAGACAGACAAGGAAGCAAACATGACGGAAGAAATGACATTTAGTGCATACACCCTTCCTGTCCCCATAATGAACTTACTTCAGCTCGGTAAAATGTTCTGATAAATGTTGTCATAGGAATAGTCTTTGTTTAATAAATGTATTGACAGACAGTAGAAAGAAGGTTACACACACACTCACACACACATATATATGTGTGTGTGTTTGTGTTTGTGTGTGTGTGTTTGGACAGTAATCCCTCTTTTAGACAAGTTTCATTAAAAATGACGGACAACGTACACAATATCCTAACCGAGTTTGGAAAATAAAACATTCCTATGACTCTAAAGATGCATACATAAAACATTTCATAGATCCAGTTAAATGTAAAAATAAAATTCATCCTTGATGATGGCTAAAAGTATAGCTGAGAGCTCTCGGACATACAAAACATTTGAACGATTTCTATAATTTAAGTCCAGAAAAGAAGAAAATTATAAGAATAATTAAAAAAAAACAAACACTTAACCGCAGTACCTTGTCAGTCGTTTTTAATAAAACATATATGTATGTATGTATGTATATATATATATATATATATATATATATATATATATATATATATATATATATATATATGAAGAAATATAGTCTTAAGATGTGTTATATTTATGGGATAAAGTGGTCAATATCAGAGATAGAGCGTGAGTAAATATAAAAGTGAACACGAGAGCCTGACGATAGCATCTAGCATGAAACAGACTGTCGCCTCTAAGTGTTGACTTCTATGTTCACTTATATATATATTATTTAAAAAAAAAAAAAAAAAAAAATGTATTCATCGCGACACAGGAATTACCATGTTTCGAAACCAGAACCTAAATTTTAAATGCTGAATAAGCATCGCTTGAAAATGGAACTGAACATCAAATTTTAAGTTTAATTTAAGATTTAGGTTTTGGATTCGACATAGCCTCGTCTAGGGATCCTATCTGCTCAGAGGATGCCCCCGCGTTTTTTTTTTTGTTCTCCAGTTGTGACCTCTGACATTTTTTTCAGCACTGTTTTATGGCGATCCACCATTTTTTAAAAAAAATATTTTTAAACTGATGTTACATTGTCAGTCATCAACTAATAATATACATCGTGTATCTACATGGCCGATGCGGTGCGCACTACTCAGGAACCCCCAACGAAATTGGAATCCGAAAAGGGATAGATTCAGCAACGTTTTTTTTATTTTTTGCTTTTTGTACATTTACTTTTTTAGTACCGATGTTATATTGTCAATCATCAACTATAATAATCAACAAGGCTGGTGCTTACTACCCAAAACCTCTCAACTACGTGAGGGCCCCGTACCTACTGGGGAGGTGGGGCAAAAGTGTTATTTTCAGTAACGCTTATTTTTTAAAATTGGAATTCTCTTTCTGAACAGTTTTTTTAAATCAATTTATCCATTTATTTAGCTGTGAATCGTAGTAGAGGAAACATTTTTTGAGTTTTTTTTTTTTTTAGTGCAAGTGCATTGACAGGACCAAGTGAAAGAGACGCTAGTTAGAGGCGCTAAATCATATAAATTGCGGATTATCTCATCTGTCAGACATTTACAGAAATGTTCTATCCCTAGCCTACCACTAACCCTAAAAAACCCTAATTAACCCTACTTTTCCCGTCAAACAATCACCAAAAAACAGTAAACATATAAAGTACTGTCATCTATTAGCACCGTATTTTTTATTTTTTTATTTTTAAGAAAATTCAGTTTATCGAGGGTGTTTTTTCATGTGTTGTGTTGGAATCTTTGTAAAACTTTTTTTTTTCAGCGGAGATGCACCGACGATTAATCTTTATGGAGATGGAAAAATTTGAAACTTAAACATATTTTTCGAGTAGAATTTAGCCATGAAAATTGTTGTAACCTAGGGATGGTTACTGGATAGAATAATCACACGAAAGTTGGTAATGAACGGTAATACTTAGGACACGAACAACACATAAGATTCGCCGG
This sequence comes from Acanthosepion lycidas, assembly GCA_963932145.1. Classification (NCBI taxonomy): domain Eukaryota; kingdom Metazoa; phylum Mollusca; class Cephalopoda; order Sepiida; family Sepiidae; genus Acanthosepion; species Acanthosepion lycidas. The sequence goes on along the minus strand of OZ010615.1, from coordinate 18,052,971 downwards.
CGGCGCGTAGAAGTGAATTCCACAATGAATAACCAACTGCAGGATATCTACCAACCGCCCCACGCGATCCGATGTAGCACAAGGCCAAATTTAATATGGGTTATCCGTAGGCTCGGCCAAAAATTTCCCGTAGACCCCGTATAAAATGGGGTCGGATAGCTTCTTCCCGAGACAAGACTCTGCCCTTCGAAATCGCCTCGTCTGGTTATCCTCTCTGCCCGGAAGCAGAGAGTTTGACCAGCACAGATGGAGACGAATTTTCGACTAGTGACCAACATACAGTATTTACTACATTATTTATGTGAATGGTAACATACCAATTATCGTCCGTAGGTATGCTACAACAAAAATATTGGTGGTTATTACAAAAAGAAAAACATTTTCTCAGTTTTGAAAATAGAAAAAACCTATTCATTATAAAAGTAAATAAGTGATGAGTACGTAATAGAAATTTTCATTTTAATTGGATAATTCCCTGATTTTTGGTAATTTTAAAAATGCACTGCCCTTCCCCATCACTAATTTTTCTTCGAAGGTTTGTGGACCCCCAAGTTTTTGAAATCAACATATAGTAGAGAGGGAGGCCCCGTATTCTTGTTTTCCTGCTACTTTTAGAGTTGCTTTTTTTTTTTAGGCTTAGTATTTTAATATGGTGGACATTACTGTAGAAATTCAAATTCTCAGTTGTAACAACCGTTCCGAAGGGAAATTGCTCTTTGTACCACTAAAATATTACCGTTGAACCCCAATTTGCTCTTTTTATGTGTGGACCCACAGTAATGTTACATGGACTCCCATGGCTCATATGGACTCCGGGTGAGAACTCCTGCTTTAGACAAAGCCAATATTTTAACTAAATAAATAAAATAACCAACCCACGAAAAAAATTAAGTGAAGAAAAAAAATCTAAATAAATAAATTGATTAAATAATAAATAAATTAATTAAATAATAACCAAATTAAACTACGAAGGCACAAACAAGTAAATGTAATAATAATAACAACAACAATAATAATAATCGATCATCTTGCATCGGGTTGCACGGTATTGGCACCCACTGAATATAAAACCCGGCATGACTGAGTGGGCCAATATCTGCACTGGAAAATCTGCAACTTCTACGGGAAGGAAACTGAAAGAAATTTGTATGAACACCACCCAGACCCAGTTACGGAGATAGGAAATGTAACAATTTTATGGGATAGAATACACACAGACAGAACAATTCAAGCTAATCGCCCAGACACCGTGATTAGAGACCGCAGACAAAACAAAATCGCCTCCTTATTGTTATGACAGTCCTTGCAGACTGCAGTGTATCTTTGAAGATCTTCAAAAAGCTATCAAAATACAAGGACCTTGAAATTGAAATCTCAAAAATGTGGCTCATGGGAACATCAACAATCCCCGTTGAAGTTGGAGCCCTCGGATTGGTTGGAAAAGATTCTAGTAGACTCATTGAAGGGATTCCTGGAAGCCTATGCCCTAAAAAAATACAAAAGATTGTTCTCACGAATACAGCCTTACGAAGGGTTTTATCTATTTAAAATATATGTGGGCGTGTGTGTGTGTGTTTTTTTTTTTAAATTGCTCAGTGGAAAATGTCATGATGCCATTTCTGACCTTAGGTCTCTGGCCGGGACACGGAAAGAAATGAGTATACAACAGAAACCAAATGAAATAATAATAATAATAATAATAATAATAATAATAATAATAATAATAATAATTTTTTTCTTAAAAATGTTGCACATGAGAACATCAACAATCCCTATTGTAGTTGGAGCCCTCGGATTGATTGAAAAAAATTCTAATAGACTCATTGAAGGGATTATTGGTAGCCCATACCCCTTAGAAATACAAAAAAATTGTTCTCACGTGTACAGCCCACACCTTACGAAGGGATTTACTTATGTAAAATATGTGTTGTTTTTTTTAATTGCTCTGTGGAAAATGTCATGATGCCATTTCTGACCTTAGGTTTCAGATTGGGACCCGGAAGGAAACGAGTGCACACCAGAAATCAAAGGAAATAATAATAATAATAATAATAATAATAATAATAATAATAATAATAAAATAACAAATAATTAAGTAATCAATAATAAATTACGAGCAAAGAGTAAACAAACATTATTATAAAACATTATAAAAGATCGACAAATAACTGCATTAGGATCAAGAATTAATTATATTCAAACGCCTCTAGAAAAATTTGAAACCCATAATGCATCATTAACTATCATATATAAATAGTTGGATTAAAGCAAAATACACATGGCCTGAAGATTGTACTCAGTCCTAATTAAAATCGAATCTAACTAAAATTGAAGAAATCTCTCTGGGTGGAGATACATCGAGGTTATTCAACTGCAGGCTATTATACAAAGACCAACAGGATTATTTCTCTTTATCTGGAGAAGTTTTAAAAATACAGCGACCAATACATACGGGCGTTTAACAAGTTATCCAATCCGTTTTTTTTTTATTTTTTAAACTGTCTTAACATTTAACTTAAACAGAGTAAAATTTGTACAAATGATTTCTCTGTGATTTCAACCATTTTGAATATGTTGGCAACCTTACATGACATAATTTATTAATATTAAAAAGAAAAAAAATATGGTCATTATTAGAAAATAGAGAAATTTTCTTTAATTCTTAATGCATTTCTATCATAAAATCATTTTCTATAGTAAAATCAACAATGCATTTAAAACGTACAGGAATTGAAATTGTATATTAAAAATAAAAATGTATAAATTTTATAAGCAATAAACAATGACTTCCTTAATAAATGAATTCCATTTTATAGAAAATTTCTCTAACATTTAGTCATATAATTTTATTTTTATTGTAAATCATTAAGTACCTGTTTCTCGATGAAAATGCAAGCCACTGAAAGCAACTTGAAGAGTTTCAAAGATGGTCAAAAACTGTGGTAGAAGTGTAAGTTAGCGATATAGCAGGCAATAAGCACCGTTTATAACATAAAATGGCACTGTTTAATTTGCACATCATTCAAGTCATTATTATTATACAAATGTCCGTGCTAATTGATTAAAAATTTGTCATAAAACACATTAGAATATTTGTACTGTACAGAATTTTTATACTGTATGTCATTGGAAAATAATGTTTATTATAAATTAAATAATATTTTAATTGTTTTACTAGTGAATTAAATATCTTTTAATTAAGTAAGTAATGTTTTAAATTATTTAATTAAATATGAGTTTTAATAACAGAATAAAGATATTTTTGCAATATTTTGCATGCATTATCTAGATTAATTAATAATTAATTGAAATCGTTAAATTTCCTGCCACCTACATTTTCAAAAATTTAAATTCAACTCCAATCGCCATCTTCAGTTTTCTTGAATTCTTTTCTTTTATTGTCCTTTTTCCTCACTTCTCTTAACTAAAGTTTTAATTCCTTTCACTCCCTGTAATCCCTTGCGTCATAGTAGCATTATCGCCTTGTTTGGAGGGATATGATTAAAACAAAAAAACAAAAACAAAAAAGTGTTTTCTGCATAGTTAATTATTTTAATTTTATTTTCCATTTCAGGAGACTTGCTTTCAAAATTGATTTGTTTTTTTTTTATACGTTTGGTCAACCTTTTGCAAGTTATTTAAAGCCAGAAAATATTTCTAGATTGTAAGAATTTTGAGGAGGTTATGATTTTCACAGATACAACTTCTACTAATTAACCCATAGATGGGGAGAAGAGATAGATTCATGCTTTTTTCAAGGGTATTTGCACATAAGTGAATATAATGAACCCAACTGGAATTGGAACTCGATTCTCCGATTTCTAATTTCGAACCTTTAACCATTACATCACCAGCACATCCAACCTTACAGCACCTGGTATTTCGAAGGGAAAACCCAAGTAGGTACTAACCAGGTTCGACGTTGCTTAACTTCGGTGATCGTACGGGTTTCAACGTGATATGAGCGTAAGCCTAATAAAATCAAGAAAGATAAAAAGCTGTTATTCACTAAAACAACACAAAAGTGAATATTTTATAACTAAACATTATTTAGCAAAATGTTAACACAATACGTCTGCATTTTTTAATTTTATCTTCAAAACATGAATAGCGCAATCTGTCACTAAGTTTGTCAATTTAGAGGACGTAGACTGATGGATTGCCATAATTGATCTTGGGAATGATAGTGGAGTGATTTCCCGTTGCCTTCTCCACAGTGATTTTGTTGAGACGCCAACTCAAGTTAACTGGTCATTGATTACTCATAAGTTTTGTCTGCCTTTTGATAGGTCATATTTTTCGTCCTACAGAGGTTGCTAACCACCCTCGCTCCAAATAAAGAGGGAGCGAGAGAACTGGTTTAGTTGATGTGAACTGCTTGCTGAAACCTGCTGACGAATGGACGGAGTGATTCATCGAGGGTCCATCTACGAAAGTCAGGAGTCGGAGTGCTAAAGGTAACATCAATCAGCTAAGTGACAAACTTTTTACTTGTATTATACAACTTTTTACTTGTATTATATATATATATATATTAAAGTGATGGTGTTGAATTCAACACCATCACTTGAGAAGACAACGGAAGTGTTGAAACAAAATGGCTATTTTGTAGTGATTCTATAACATGTCTATGTTAGAATTTTCGAATAAATGATTACTATGTATTGAGCTCTCTTTTAAGAATTGTATTTTTTTGGTTATTGGAATTTATTCCGTATACACCAATCCTATACTTGCATATATATATATATATATATATATATATATATAGCTGGCCACCCGTATTCGAGGATACCCGTCTACTAGGGTGGATAGCCAATCTCTATTGCAGACGCTCGCTCAGGCACATTTGTGTTTGTTCAACACCCACAGAGCCAAACTGTGGTTTATACTGCAAATATACTGAGCAGACCTTTCTGGGAGAGTGGGGGCATGTTATCTAGGATGATCAACACTCTAAACAAAACCAGCACACTCAAACCCTCGGTCACGACGACTTGTTACTTCGTGCTAGCACAACTATCAACGGTCCCAAGTGTTCCGTCTACCCAATTTCACTCATACGACAGGGTCAACCCGCAGTATGGTTTTCAGGATATACAGATAATAATCCGTTGGTATATAATCCAAGTGAATCCTAATAATATAAAATATTAAAACTGATCTACAGAAAGAGCTCAATGTATTTATTATAACAGAGCATGTAAATTTCATAGAATAGAAATCCAAAATAACCTCATTGGAATAGCTATTTCGATCCACAAGACTTACTTATAGGCCTTGTCAACTCAGAGGTGTGAAGAAATAAAATTTTAAGCACCCTATCTATCTATTAATATTGGGTTATAGACTAAGGCCAAATAATATATGAAATAAGGAAAGCTGTCAGTTATGTGCCATGCATGATACACGCTTAGGCGATCATGTATCTTTCGATACATGACTGACGAGGCAGATTTTTTCCAGTAGTAGGTTGCCATTTCTTTCTGCGGTAGACCAGTTGTCATCCAAGTCTATAGAACCCAGTCTGTTCTGTTATTTACCCATTGATGGAGGGAGAAGAAGAGGATTCATACTTTTTCCAACGGTATTAGCATGTTGTTATGGAGTGATTTCACAGTAGAGGCTTGTATTTGTACTAAGTCGGTCCTAAAATAGGTTTGACGTACAAAACGTTAGGAACTTGATATAATAGGTATCACGCAGAGTAATCTAGTTGTGGTCGCTGATACTTTCGTATTCGACTAACCGTCGTCCGGCATCGACTATATTTAGTCACCCACCACGTGGGCATCATGTGGCACAAGGTCTGTTTAACGTGGGATCTCCGAGCCCGTGGGCTCGTCCAAAAATATGCCCTTTGAACCCGTATAAACGGGTTCAGGGTCGGTTTACCTCCCCGAAAGAGAATCCGCCCTTCGGCGAAGCCTCTTTCGGGTTCCTCCCCGCCCGAAGGCAGAGAGTTCAACCGATCAGCCGGTCGTCCGACATCGACTAGTATTTAGTCACCCCCCCACGAGGGTACATGTGGCACAAGGCCGGTTTAACGTGGGATCTCCGAGCCCGTGGTCTCGGCCAAAAATATACCCTTTGAACCCGTATAAACGGGTTCAGGGTCGGTTTACCTCCCCGAACGAGATTCCGCCCTTCGGCGTAGCCTCGTTCGGGTTCCTCCCCGCCCGAAGGCAGAGAGTTCAACCGTTCAGCCGGTCGTCCGACATCGACTGACTGACCGACTCTTGCTACTCCTACTTATTATAGGTGGGAGAGTCTATTAACTATAGAATAGGTGTGTTCCACTATAACACATATAAGTGAACGTAATGAATTCGTAAGAAGGTCGAAGAACGTATCAACCGAAACGACAAATATATGGAAAATATTCTAAATAGACAGGAAATATAAATTTATGTAGAGATAGGAAATTATGTCATGTCCTTTACAAGTGCAAGTGGTACCATGTAACTC
>OZ010615.1:17926503-18041503 GCA_963932145.1 Acanthosepion lycidas | reverse complement strand
ATTGCTTAATATATTGTACTGTAATTGTCATCTTTGATAATGGCTTATGTAAGCCGAAGGCTGAGATAGGATTAAAAAATATGTATCAATATTGTGATTTTCTTTCTTCGTTTAATGATAATGTTATTAAGTTTATCAGATGACATGAAAAGAATTTACATAAAATAAATGGACAACACTTGTCTATATTATTTAATGAAACATGTATCAATATATATAACTCTGTTTATTTCAATTAAAAGGTGCAATTATAATTTATAATTTCATGAATCATTCATACAAAAAACAAATATACCTTTATATTTAACGTCTGTATTTGTTTTTTGTATGAATGATTCATGAATTTATAAACTCTGTTTATATCTATGTAGATATCTAAATTTCTTCATATCTATCTAAATTTGTCCATAACTATCGAAACCTTTTCATATCAATCTATCAGTCTCTCAAAACCTGTACATATCTACATACATATATTTATGGCTGTATCTATGTATCTATCTATCTATGCCTGTTCATATTTATCTATGTTTATATCTAAATATCTGTTCACATCTATCAATCTAAGTCCCTTCATATCTATCTATTTAAGTCCGTTTATATCTATCTACTTATCTATGTCTGTTCATATCTCTGTATCTATCTATATCTAATTATGTTTATATTTATCTCGGTCCATATCTATCTATCTATCTTATCCATATCTATCCATCTCCATATTCATATCTATCTATCTCCCTCCATATCTATCTATATCCATATCTATCTATCTATATATCTATCTATCTATATCCATATCTATCTATATATCTATCTATATCCATATCTATCTATATATCTATCTATATCCATATCTATCTATTAGGTTGGTGCAAAAATAATTTCGTTTTCTAACATATGTTACTATGTGAGAAAACGAAATTATTTTTGCACCAACCTAATATATATCTATCTATATACATATCTATCTATATCCATATCTATCTATCTATCTTTATCCATATCTATCTATCTTATCCATATATCTATCTAATCCATATCTATCTATCTAAATCTGTTCATATGTTGTTGGATAGTGTTTGATTTGATCTCTTGACATGAAAAGAGACAAGCACACCTGTTCAATGGTTGGTTGATTTCATTTAGCTGTGTAACAACCTCTCGAAGTGTTATTTAATACTGAAATCCAAATATTTTGTATGTAATTTTCTGCTTTCAACTACAGATATTTTGTACATATTTTTACAGTTTCAGTGTAAAAGTATGTTTTTAGATATATACTTTGTAGGTCATAACATTTATTCTTGGTAATTTTACTATTAAAATGTATTGTTGGTAATTTTATTATAAAAAAAATGTACTGTTGGTTTTTGTTTGAGTGTTCATTATTTGCCCATAGCTGGGACCCTAACAAGTGTTACCGCCCCGGGTCAGGATGGACCTGGAGACAACAGCAGTAAAGATATGGTTCCATGCTTCTCAAAACCTCCACTCACACGATCAGAAGCCTTGCTGCCGGATGTAGTTTATCGTCATACCCAGGACAACCCGTTGAATAAAATGAGTGCCTAATATATATATGAGGATAATGGCTTTTCATTCGGCATTATTATTTATTGCCATAAACTCTTAGGGAAGGGATTATGTACTCAAACATAATTTAAACTGAATAAACTGAATACTGGACCCTCACGTCGTTTTCGACATATGAGGGTCAAGCAGCTCAGGCCTTAGAGCCAACATCTAGACTACCCGCATATATCATTTGACTATAGTGGTGAAATTTTTTCACAAACCACTATTTGGAAGCACCGAATAAAAAGAACTGGTCCGCAGTATGTCACCAGACCCCCAAACGACCCTCCACAGGTTTTGAATTCGGAGTTGTCCTTCTACTAAACCGTTTGCCACCCAAATCTATAAGGGCCAGTCTGTTCCACCATTGCCCCATAGCTGGAAGGAGAAGAAGACACGGATTGATACCCTGTCCAAGAGCAACAACGGTTATGACTTTTTTGTAATTTAGTCATAAATCGATGGACTTTTGTTCAAAAGTAAGGAAAAAGGCATTAATTTGTTTTAGTTCTTGAAAAAGGTCACCGCCCCAAACCGAAAATTCGATAAGGATAAAAATGAAAAATGTTTTAGAAGCTTTATTTTTTTTAATTTGCTAATGATGTAATTGCATGGTACATATGTATTTTTAACACATTTAAAAATTTATAGCATAAGATACACACTTACTAATAAACAAAAACAAGTTCTAGAAGGCTCCAGAAAGCCATATTACTACTATACTTAGATAGGATTTTAGAAATTTCGTGTTTGTGGTGACACTTAAAAAAAAAAAAAAACTGAATCAAACCCATTTTCATTATTTTTAACAAAAGTTGATTGAATTATGATACAGAGGATCAATTTACAAAAAGTCCAAAAATCATAACTGTAATATATATATATATATATATATATATATATATATATATATATATATATATATATATCCTGATAATGGTCATGCTGGCCGAAGCTAGTCGAGGAACCTAATTAAAAAAATAAAACAAAAATATTAATATACAACCCAGTGTGTCTGAAATTTTAATCTTTAACAATTTTTATTGCTCAACACGTGCGCACGCGCGCGCGCGCACACGCACACAAACATATCACTTATAGTGGATATTTATATTTGAAATAGACGACCTCATTTTATTTTAAACAGTGTATATTATATCTATTGGTCTGTGCATTCGAGAAATATAAATAAATGAAATGTGGGTCGGGTCGAGAAGTTTTCACGACTCCTCCTGTATATCTATATATGTATAGACACACACACACACACACACACACACGTGTATATTTAGGCAACAATTTTTCATTAATGCATGTTTCATTAAATAATATAGACAAGTTTTTTCTGTTTATTTTAAATAAGTTCCTTTCATATTGTCTGATAAGCTTAATCGCATTATCGTTGAAAGACGAAAGAAAATCACCATATTGATACATGTTTAAATCTAAGCTTTTGGTTTACATAAGCCATTATCAAAGATGACAATTTCAATAAATCAAACAACGCACGGACGAAACAACAATGATAGTCCGCCCTTCCTACATGAAAATTTCCAAGTAACTCGTATATACGAGACACAGAAGCGAAAATCGCGTCGCAGCTCATGATGTCACACGCAAGAGTGAAAAACGAGAAGTATTAAGTATGGGAAGACGTTGGTATAAACCAGTGGCTTCTGTTATAAATTATAGGTATTTAAGGATATTTGTGGAGATTTCATAGTTTATTTTGTTCAGGTTAGTTTTCAACTGTTTTATGTATATAGATTCAAGAATTTTGAATTTTTGTTTATTGTTTTCATGTTTAAGTATAGTTGTGTTTTCAACAAGGATTTTCCGGAATTGAGTACGCAGACAGGCATGTTGTTTTAAATGTCTAAAAATGTTAGAGCTATCATTTAAATGTGAGTCAAGCACCGTGAAAGCAAATTTGTGGTGTGACCAACATAAATATTATTTAATCCGTTGGAGATACAATCTTCCAAAGGGCACTTGAATTTGTAAACTATGTTGATTTTCTGCAAATCGCTAACAGGGAGCGGGGATGAATCATTGCGAATAGCTAAGTTGGATATACTAGATTTAGTGTAGTATATGACTAACCTAATTTTTTGCCACGGTCTGTTGTGGATATATTAGTATTACTAACTTTTTTAGTATATTTTCATTTTGTTTATAATTAGTAATATATATATATATATATATATATATATGATTGATAAGTTGGTAGGTGGATAGTAGATAGTATATTGCTGAAAACTGTTTATTTTCTACGACAAATAGTTTTATTACAATCCATACTATTATGTCAATGGAAAATATTAGTCACATCAATTGAACATTATACAATGAAAATTTCAGATCAAAATTCAGCAAATATTGTCCAAATTCCGCTTTACCTATACATCATCGGATACACATTTATATGGTGACCTCTCCCGTCGTATTTGATGTATGAGGGCCAAGCAGCTCAGTTCCTAGGAACCGACAGCCAGACACCAGTACATATGATTTGATTATAGTGGTGATGGCTTTGTGCAGAACCGAACACACTTTTTGAAGGGTTGAATATAGAGACCTGGTGCACTATGTGCCACAAGGTCCTCAAACAACCTCCGCAGGTTTTTAAATTCAAAGTTTTCCTTCTCTTAGAACATTTGCCATCCAAGGCTATAGAACCCTGTCTGTCCTGCTATTTACCCATAGCTGGAGGGAGAAGAGAATTAATACCTTTCCCAAGGGTATTAGCACGTAAGTGAATGTAATGGATTCGAGCTTGACTCTCCAATTCCCCAATCCGAGCCGCTATCCACCGTACCTGCCACACACCCACAATGATATATATATATATATATATATATATATATATATATATATATATATATATATGTGTGTATGTGTATGTATGTATGTATGTTCATGTATATACACACTCACAAATGCGTACATATATATTACAGAGGGCACGGCAGAAATACCTCCCATATATACCTTCCGTATCATCCCCGACCAGAGTAAGACACTAGTGGTAATGGTGTCTTCATCTAGATAATGTCTTACCAATATCGGGGAGGTTTTTTTCTTGGGAGGTACATGTGGGAGCTGTTTCTGCTGCATGCAAAGGGCTGTTGATAAATTGTCGGTCCCCCTAAAAAGGGGCTCCTTTCACCATTCCATTTGAGTTAGTCGGGCCGAGGAGTTTTCAGCAACGAGGAGTATTTCTCGTTGTTTTACTCTTTACTTGCCTTTGGAGTCTCCTTTCCTCCATATTTGTTACTCTTTTCGTGTGTGTACTTGTAAAATACATAATTACACAGACCTGTTCTTACTGCCCCCCACCCCAGCAATTCAGATAAATATAGTGTAAGTATGATTAGATGCGGGTGAAAAAGTGCAAAATATCGGAGATGGGGAAAACAATACAGACTGAAACTGATATGAATAGAATGAGATAGATAGATAGATAGATATCAACAGAAGGCAACCGGACGTCTAGACACACTGATGAGCTGTGATACAGCGAAACAGATGACAATATATATGCTCCTGAAAAATTTATTTCGGTTGAGCTCTCTGGGGAGGAAGTGTGGGTTTGTAAACAGTGACTATTACGGCTAATAATGCAAGACTCTTCGGTAAATCGAATCGAGTTCTCTCAGTCGGTGAAGGTTAATTTAATCGTATGATTAAATTCACCTTCGCCCTTGCCGTGCGCCAACGGCTTAGTGGTAGAATCCCCGACTGATGCCAATTCAGTCGGGTTTCAATCTTAGCTAGAGGCAACCGGACGTCTAGCCACACTGATGAGCTGTGATACAGCGAAACAGTCTGTCTGTGGATGACAATATATATGGATATCAACAGAATTGGATAGATATATAAATATCAACGGAATTGGAGAACTAGCGAGTTAGCTTGTTAGATATATATCAACAAATTTGGATAGATAGATAACAAATTTAGATATGAACAGAACTAAATAAATATCAACAGAACTGAATCGATAGATATGAACAGAATTGGATAGATAGATATGAACAGAATTAGATATCAACAAAATTGAATAGATATGAACAGAATAAAAGATGAACTGAATGAGATAGATATATAGTTAATTAATAATTAGGTAGATTGGTATTTTCAACACTCTGCTAATTTATTCATCTTTTTCCTCGACTTACGAGCACGTACCAACAGAAAATTAAGGGTCTTACCTGACAAAGAACTCATTTTTTTGGTGAGGGGGTGTTATCCCCGTTCACCCCTGACTAATATATTCATTTTTATTTCCCTCGATAAACTTTTACTTTCCGGTAGAGTGTTTTTTCTTTTTCGCTTTGCTTTCCTTCCAGGTTGGGGTGGGCTGGGTAGCAATAAAAGAGAGCTCTTAACATACCTCTTTTTCTCATTTTTCTTTCACATTTGTTAACTTCATTGACCGTTCAAGTCGATGGTTTTTCACGCAATCGAACATTGACAAAATTCGCTAAATTTGAAACGCTTCGACATACAAGATTAATAAGTAATTTAGTCCCGCAGACTATTCATCCTTTCTTATATATGAAGTAATATAGTCTTAAGGTATGCTATATTTATGGGATAAAGTGCTCAATATCAGAGACAGTATATAAATATAAAAATGAACATTGAAATCAACACTCATTGGCGACAGGCTGTTTCATACTAGACGCAATCGTCAGGCCATATATATATATATATATATATATATATATATATATATATATATATATATAAAAAAAAAAATAAATGAGGATTTGAGATAATTAAGTAATTCATTGAGTCTAGAAGAAACTTCAGCAGAAAGCACTGGACAGCTGTTTCCTCTTATATTGGGGACTCATCAGCAGTGCGTATCCACTAACGAAAATTGAAACCCGAACAGTTACGTTATCAGGCAAACGTCATACCAACTGTTCCAACGGGCCTCAGTGACGAAGAGGGAGCGAATCAGACTCAATATAGCACAGGTCGATCACATATTCGGTGGTGGAACTCATCAGCGTTTCCCTTACTCATAGGACTGTGCCCCCACAAGCCATGATTACTATCCACAAGCCGCTCAGTCCGGAACATTAGAAGACGGTTCAAGCAAGGATATAAAATAATCATAATTAAGTAATTCATCGAGTCTAGAAGAAACCTCAGAAAGCAATGGACGGCCGTTTGGTCCTATATTTGGGACTCATCAGCAGTGCGCATCCACTACCGAGAATTGAAACCCGGACAGTTACATTGACAAGCAAACGTCATACCAACTGTACTAACGGGCCTCGGTGACGAAGCGGTAGCCGCTCATTCACAAATTCCGTGGTGGAACTCATCCAAGTTTCCTTTACCCATAGGATTGTGCCCCTAGAGCCACGACTACTATCCTCAGAGCATTAGAAGCCGGTTAAATTACGACTTTTAGACTTGATGAATTAATTATCTCAAATCCTCCTTAATTTCTATCATTTGTATATCCTTGCTTCAACCGGTTTCTAATTCCCCCCCCACCCTTTGACCAAACTTGATTAACAGCTGTTTTTTTTTCTGAGAATTAAATTCGCTACTTCTGTCCTCATTATATACCCCCCCCCCCAGATTTCAGCGGGTCTCTTATTTTTGACATCGATTTGCCATTTTTCATATTCTGCTGAGAATTTCCTTTACTTCTTGGGAGAAGTGCAACCTCGATCTCTTGAGTTCTTTTCTTTTTCTGATCATCACTAATCTCCTAAGATCGATCCTAACTAAATACACTAGAATCTTAGCCTTATGCTTGTAGGAAACCAATCTTGGTATTAGGTATAGGATGCCTTATCCTGGAGCAATGCTAAACAAGTTATTGGTTGATTGATTTATTTTTCTCTCTGTCCTTTTCTCTCTCTCTCACACTTTATTTTTTCTCTCTCTCTTTCACTCTCTCTCTCTTTCTATATTTTTAATTTTCTCACTTTGTATTTTTCTCTATTTCACACACTCTTTCTATATTTTTAATTTCCTCTTTGTATTTTTCGCTCTCTCTTTCACTCTCTCTCACACTTTATTTTTTCTCTCTCTCTTTCTCTTTCTATATTTTTAATTTTCTCACTTTGTATTTTTCTCTATTTCACACACTCTTTCTATATTTTTAATTTCCTCTTTGTATTTTTCGCTCTCTCTTTCACTCTCTCTCTTTCTATATCTTTATTTTTCTCTCTCTCACTTTTTCTTTCCTTTTCTCTCTCTCACTTTATTTTTCTCTCTCTTTCACTCTCTCTCTTTGTATATTTTTAATTTTCTCTCGTTGTATTTTTCTCTCTCTATTTCACACTCTTTCTATATTTTTAATTTTCTCTCTTTATATTTTTCTGTCTCTCTCTTTCACTCTCTCTTTCTATATCTTTATTTTTCTCTTTTTATTTTTCTCCTTTTTTTCTCTCTCTCTTTTTCTCTCTCACTTTATTTCTCTTTCTTTTTTCTTTCTTTCTGTTCACATCTATTTACATATTTCGTAAATATGTCAAATTTTATATGCATTGGTATGCATATTAACCCATGCCATAAAAGTTTATTGATTCTTTGATATTTTTACGGCTTATGAACCCATTGCAGGTTATTTAAAGCCAGAAAATATATTTAGATTGTAAGAATTTTTTAGAGATAATAATCTCGTGAAACAAGTCCTACTAATCAACCCATAGCTGGGGGAGAAGAGGTGACGTGGAATCATGTCCTTTTCTCAAAGGGTATTTTGCGTGGAGGTCATTATAACGAACCCGACTGGAATTGGAACTCGACTCTGCTATTTCCACTTCCAAGCCGTTATCAACACCACCCATACTTACAGTACCAGGTATTCATAGTTACAGATCAAGGTACTTATCAGACTCGATGTTGCTTAACTTCGGCGATTATATAAGAACCGCTGTTTCAATAGATTTTCCAGTTGTAGTTAATGTATGCTGCTCATTCAAGTAGTCACTCTTTTTATTTCCTTGGCTAGATAAACATTATGGAAGAGTACACTTTTATCATATATAGGAAACTTCATTTAGTGAAGCATAGTTCAATAACTCAGCATTTAAAGGAACACTCATGCTCACATTCACAGATTAAACGGATATTATTTGGAAATACATCTATATTGCATAAAAACAATAATAAGCAAAAAGTAAAAATTCTTGAAGCCTTTGATATAAGAGAGTTAACGCCCCAAATAAATAAATTTAACTATGAGTATAGCAACAAAATCCTTAAATGCTTCTAAAAAATTATATATATTTTAGAAAAAATGGAAAAGTTATTTCCCTTATACTAAACCCTCCTCCCAAAAAAACGAACAGTTGAAATGTTTTTAATTTACAAAAAGTCATAGACAAATTAACCCCCTGAAGATGGTCTCAGACGGGATTGAAAGTACTTGGGAAAATAAAACTATTTGAAAGAAAATTTTGGTATTTTTCTTAATCAATTTTCTAAGACCACTAAGAAATTAATCCGTTAACTTGAAAGGATCACAATGAAAACTAATCGACATGATATGTCTAAATTATTTAACCAAACCTTTTTGAATATATATATATATATATATATATATATATATATTCGTATATGCGCTTATATCTGTAAAATGCTTTAAGTCATCCGTAGAGGTTGTTGGGACCATTATTGTTGATTTCCGCCCGGGAATTTTTTCTCTCCAAATGTTTACGGATGTACAAGACGGGATGGACGCCGTTTAGTCACAATACTTCCGGAAATAGCCTGCCATTGCATTCGATGACGTCATTTCCTGTGGGGGTTATCACCTTGCTTTTCACTTTATGTATTAAACATAGTGTGGTGATGAACAGAATAAAAATGAGAAAAAAATGTGTGTGTGAGCGGGCGGGGAGAGGGGAGAAAGTACAATGCACATACAAATTGACACTAATAGTTTCGTGTTTTGAAAAACAGATATGACACAATTAAGTGCGTACATATCTGAAATGAAATATAGGTATGTCGTTTTAAATTAAAATGTACATTTGAAATCACATGACTCAGTAATAAAAAGTGAGAAAAGTAGGTGTGCTAAAATATGTCAATAAGAGACTGAAAAAAAAAATAAAGCTCTTACATTGGGTCATATATATGAAAAAGACCGACTGAAGGTCATATTATGAGGCCGGGTAAAAAAGAAATATGATAAAAGAAACACATCATAAATCTATACAGATTGATGAAAATCAATTATGAATACGAATAAAAGACTCATACATGACTTACTCAAGTGTTTAGAAATCTGCCTATATATATATATATATATATATATATATAAAGAAATATAGTTTTAAGGTGTACTATATTTATGGGATAAAGTGCTCAATATCAGAGATAGAGCGTATGTAAATATAAAAGTGAACATAGAAGTCGACAGGCTGTTTCATGATTATTGCGTCACCTCTGAGTGCTGACTTCAATGTTCACTTTTATATATCTCCAAATGAGAGAAAGAGAAATTAAGTAAAAATCCACAGTTTGTAGCATTTACTTTAAAAAAAAAAAAAAAAAAAAATGGTGCTCAATACAAATCCGGTCTCAAATGAATGACAAACGCAAAAATGAAATATAGCAAATAAATGTATTGACGTAATAATACAATTGGTAATACGGTTAGTAGATCCAGAAATGCGGTTAGTAGCAATAATAATATATATACAGTCTGGGAAATTCAGTATCGAAGTAGGACTTCCTTCTGAGTCTACGTGCTCGCAACTGTGACTCCTACAAATCGGTTACCTCACACTCTCACTCTTTCACTGTATCACTCTCTGGGTATTCACCGGCAGCAGTACAAGTACACATTGGGCGAGTCCACTTGTATGAAAAAGGGGTGGAGCCCTTAACAATATTATTATTATATTTTTATTATAAAAGATTGAAATAAAAAGGAGGCACGGTGGGGGAGTAATGGATAGCAGCACAGATTCAGGAATCAGAGAGCCGAGTTCGAATACCAATCGAATCTATGTCATTCCTCTTCTTCTCACCCCAGCTATGGGTAAAATAGCAAGACAGACCGGGTTCTATACAGCAAAAATAAATGGCAACCTACTGCGGAAAAAATCAGTCTCATCAGTTTTGTATCGAAAGATCGTTTTTCAATATCTATGCCGATAACACGACATATGTGTGCACCGCCAAAGCTTTTGATGACCAGAGATTGGCAGCTGATCTTTCATCCGATCTAGCTCTTACAGTTCAGCGGTGGATTGGGGTGGGGTGGGGGACTGGCTGGCTACATTCGCTGCCTCGAAAACGAAACTACCATCAATCACAATGAATGAATGTTCATGCGGAGGATCCGTACGTTGAGTCCCTATTGGGATTTAAACTCAAACCTCTACATAAGATCGATCGCTAAATATGCCGAAAAAAATAGTCAGTTCCTCGTCTCCTCTTTGTATTCTCTACCCCTGGAGAGCCAGGTTAGTCCTAAAATAGAGTACTGCTGTCCTATTTGGCCAGGAGCTGCACAGTTCCCACTTTCCAGGGGTTGACAAATAATTTCCCGCCCTTTATCTCTCTCAAACACAGACGGAATGTGGCAAGAATATCTACTGCATTTATCATTACTTCCATGGAAAGTGCTCGGACGAACTGCATTGCTTAGTTCCACCAGTTCTAATCTTCACGGCTAGGACCCACCATACTACGAAACACTGCGGCAAACCAACCTCATTCCCTGCGTATTCCATCAGTGGGAAGCAAGTTCCACTCGAACAGCTTCTTCTCGCGAACTACTGCCGTGTGGAACCGACTCCGTAGAGGATGTTTCCACAATCATTCCAAACTTAACCTATTCAAGTCTCGGGTTAACCGTTTTCTTCCCCACCTACCTGCATAACAGTATTTCTTATTCTGTAACCCTCTACTTTGAGTGGCTCCCTGGCCTTGTACGGAGATAAATCTCACCGTAGACATATATAAGGCCTGGCGATTGTTTCTAGCATGAAACAGCCTGTTGCCTCTGAGTGTTGACTTCAATGTTCACTTATATATATATATATATGTTTTAAGACATTTTTCTGTTTAACATTCTTTTTATAGATGCAAATAATTAAGTAAATAGTCTGTTTATAATAAACAGTATTAAACAACATTTACCGGCCAGAATGTTGTTTAATACTGTTTATTATAAACAGAGCATTTATTTAAATATTTGTATCTATAAAAAGAATGTTAAACAGAAAAATGTCTTAATTTTATATATATAAACATATCTTCAATCTAACATATTTCATTGAATAATATAGATATATTATATCTATTTATTTTTATAATAATCCTTTCTAGTATAATTAGTTTTCTGATGTTAAGTTGAAATTCATCAAGAAAGGAGCAGTAGTTTTTATTAACCCAAGTTCTTTCGATCTCTTTCGAAATCATCGTCAAGGGCGAATTGCGAAGCCAAACTTAATGTATCTGGGATTCTTGCGATTGTGATTTTTGAAAACACGCATAAACGCTTTATGTTATAATTATTTTTATTTAACCATTTCAGCTCCGGTGTTTTTTTCTAAACAAGCGTCCATAATATAAGGGAGCTAACCAGAGATTCTAAAAATGTAAATGAGATTAAATGTTCGTCAAGTACATGTTAAAACCTTGTTGCTATGTTCGTAATAAATTTTGTTCAGTCTCGAGGTCTTCTATATCAAAAGCTTGGTTGCTTTTGATATAGAAGACCTCGAGAATTTAAAGTTTTTGTTGATTATTTTCTGGGTGTAGTATATATATATATATATATATATATATATATACATAGATCCATGTATGTATATAATACTTCAATGTATTTTAGTACCCTTGGGTAATCAAGTGTGTATGTGTGTGCGTTCAGGGTCATTATATATTTACACGTAAGAATGCACACATGTACATACGCGCACTAATTTTTCCGGTGATATAAAACTTACAAATGTATTTTTAATGAGAATATAATACGTTTCCGAAGACTCCCGACCGCTTATATATCTCTTAGACACACACATAAATATAATGTACGTATATATATATATATATATATATATATATATATAATGTGTGTGTCTGTGCGCGCGCGGGCGCGTGTACATGTATGTATTGGATATAGACACGTGTCGATCAATAGCAATTAGTTTCAACGCCTTGGGCAATCATTATATTTCGATGACCGCCATTGTCCGTTCAACTGACCCAGTCAATCCCATTCGACGATACCGCTCCTTCTGACCAGTGAACGTGCTGTTTGCAACTGTCGAGAAATGTATCATTATTAAAGAACAGTTAATGTTTAAATCTTCTGTCGAATATCAAGCAAGGCTTTCGTTTATCCCATACTTGATATATATATATATATATATATAAATATAAATTATATATAATATATATATATATGTATAAATAATATATATATATATATATATATATGTATAAATAATATATATATATATATATATGTATAAATAATATATATATATATATATATATATGTATAAATAATATATATATATATATATATGTATAAATAATATATATATATATATATATGTATAAATAATATATATATATATATATGTATAAATAATATATATATATATATATATGTATAAATAATATATATATATATATATATGTATAAATAATATATATATATATATATATATATGTATAAATAATATATATATATATATATATGTATAAATAATATATATATATATATATATATATATATATATATATATTTCTTTAGTAGTTTGTGGAAAATGGATTTCGATTCCAAGGAATCAAATTATAATCACCTTAATGTTGTCTGTTTCTTAATATAATTTATATATACATAGGTGGCTTGGATTGAGGAATCAGCAAGCCGAATTCTAATTCCAGTCGAATCCATTACTTTTCATTTCCGTGCTAATAATGCACTTGGGAAAGGGTATGAATCTTCTCCTTCTCCCTTCACCTATGAGTAAATAGCAGGACTGGGTTCAGTAACCTTGGTCTAGGAGAAGGACACCACTACGGAAGGTCGTTTGGTGACCCTGTGGCATGTAGTAAACCAAGTATTCGGCCCTTCAAAAAGTATGAAGGGTTCTGAACAAAACCATCACCACTATAATGAAATCTCATGTGCTGCTATCGGTTCCTAGGAATTGATCTGCTTGACCCTTACACGTCGAATCCACGGGAGAGTATATGTGTATATATATATATATATATATATATATATATATATATATATAGCCAAAAAATAAAGTCCCATTCTTGGATATTCTTGTGGAGGATTCAATACTTCGTTATATAAAAAACCACAAGTAAATACTCTTCCGTCTTAATTTTACTAGTCAATGTCCTCTCCGATATAAAATAGATGTTATTAAAAATTTCCTTATGAGAGCACACGAGAATTCATCCCCTAGTCCACTTTCTTTTAAAAAACTTAAAAACGTGAAGCAAACGCATGTTAATAACGGTTTTCCAAAGCATCTTATAGATTACCATATGTGACTTTTTCTTTCTAAGGTAACCGATAGCAACATTGAACACTCAGAAAAAAAACAATAACATTTTCTGCAAAAGATAATTGTATATTTTCATATCACGGTTGTTTTAGTAAGATTCCCGTGACTATGCGTTATTATGGTATGTGTTAGTTTCAATGGCGATGAATGAGTTCTTGTAGTGTATGAGTAAATTGTAATGAAGGTATGGGTTGTGAACTAGATTGTCTAAGTATAGGATAGTCAGTGAAAACCAACCTTTTTTTGTTGTTTGGCCTTGTGCCAAATGAAATGTAATATTAGGTTGGTGCAAAAATAATTTCGTTTTCTCACATAGTAAAGTTAGAAAACGAAATCATTTTTTGCACCAACCTAATATTTCGAAATAAAAAAAACACTTTTTGAAAAAATCAAATGCATAGTAACTACATAAAATACACCACTCCGGTCGACAAAAAAAAATTAAATTAAATTATTTGTTATAAAAAAATTTAAAACCGTTAACCTCATCGCCACGAAAAAAAAAAATCACTTGTAAGTCCTAAATTACAGAGAACCAATATTATTTATATATTTCATGTCACTTAAAGAACTGTGTTCTTGACCAAACCAAATTCGTAAATAATTATATTGGATATACTACAACATGCTTAACAAGAAGACTCACTTTAAATCTCAGTGACCGTAGCTCAATTAGGCCTCATTTAAATACTCATGGAGAAATATCAAACCCTATCCGTAACATATTCGTTGATAATACAAATAAAATAGGCTCACCAACATGTAAAAAAAAAAGGCTAAAAATAATGGAAGCATTATTAATAAAAAAGAAAAAGCTAACATTTAATAATATCAAGTATGAACACGGCCACAATATGCTGACCGTGTGTGGAATATTAAACATTCCTATAACTCTAGATACATACATAAAACAATCCATTTATTCAGTTAAAAATAAAATAAAATTCATCCTTGATAATGGCTAAAAGTATAGCCGAAAGCGCTTGGAAAATATTCGGACAATTTTTATATAATTTATGTCCTGAAAAGAAAAAAAATACATCATAAAATGACGATCTGGTCGTTGCTATAAAAGGCAACAGAAATTAAGATGAAAGAAAAAGAATAAAAATTAACAATAAGGAAAATATCTTTACAAATTATTCTTAGTTACAAACGTTTTTGGTTGATTGATTGGCTGATTCGTTTTCTACGGTTTATCAACCCTTTTCAGGTTATTTAAAGCCATAAAATATTTTTAGATCGCAAGAATTAATTTTTGAGACAATAATAGTTTAGTGATACAAACTTTATTATTTAACCCATAGTTGTGGGGAGAAAAGGTCGATTCCGATTAACAATTCTGAGCCGTTATCCATTACACTATCGACATATCCAAGCTTGGAAATTTTGCATTTTTGTATTTACTAAAACTTTTCTTGTCCAGCGCAACAAGGATTGAATAAAAATATAGCTGGTAGATAGGTAATCTGTTTAGGAGAGAGATTCCAAGTGAAGAAAGCATTTTTTTTTTCACAACCTAGGCAATCATGGCTCTCCACAGATTCCCTTTCTGTCATCTGTAACATTATTTTACAATGATGTTCACCTTGTACAAGGCTCAAGAGTCACTCAATGTATAGGGTTACAGAGTAACTGGCAGTCTGGAAATATCTGCTTGTGAGTGGAATTAGGTAGACAGAACTGTTCAGAAGCCCTCGATAGATGCGATAACACGAAGTCATACGTCATCGTGACCGAGGATGTGAACGATACCAGATAATGTACTCTCTCAGAAAAATTGTAACTAAGGTTTGCTCGGCATAGAAGCAGTATTAACCACAGGTGGCCTCCTCTGTGGGCGTTGAGCAGGTGCCTGCAACAAGCCAACCTAGCAGGATGGTGTGCTCGTAACAAGAAAGGACTAACCCAAGAATTCGAAACAAGTGGGAAATTCCGCCTCCTCTGGAGGGGAATTTCAGGGTTTAAGTGGTTGGGTTTGGTAGACTCAAGATGTTAACTTTTGAACACCCCAAGGCGGCAAAACCAGCAATGTGCATCGGTCCGTGCAACTGTGAAGTCACGCTGGGTTTTCTTTCCATCCGTTCTTGTGGTTTTTACCACTCCAAAAATAATCCATGTCAATGTAGACATATTAATAGGGAAAAGAATGAAGATTTTCAATAAGACATGCATATTATTTTGAATGTACCTTTTGAGATAGACAATCTTGGAAAGGGGTGGGGGAATGACACCCTGACTTATGGTGAAAAGGGGTCGTGGGGCAAAATGGGTTGAGAACCACTGATTTAGATTTGGCGCCGTGCATCACATCCAAAGTCTCGATCTGAAGCGACTATCTAAGAACATGATTCCAGTTTTTAGTATTGTATCCATAATGTCGGCATTCATTCAAGACAGCAAAATCCGAGGAAATTTACTCGCTGACTAATATAAAGATATGCCATAATAATTCCCACACAAATTACTTATATGCCTTTGTACAATAATATCAGGATCACACCGTGACAGTCCTATGGATTCCTTCCAGCATTCCAGAGGTTCAGGATAATTCTTTGCCTGATATCAATCAAATGAATGCCTCCAATGACCAATTCCGAACAGTTATCCATTACACCATGGGTTCTCAATCAGTGGGGAATTTCCCCCTAGGGGGGAGGTTTTCAGGGGTGGGGGGATATGTGGCCACAGATTGGTAGACTTAAACTTTCGAACACCCCAAGGCGGCAAAACCCGAAATATGCATCGGTCCTCACAACTCTGAGGTCACGCTGGGTTTTCTTTTTGTTCGCTCTTATAGACGTATTAATAGGGAAAAGAATTAAGTTTTTCAGTAATATATGCATATTATTTGGAATGCATCTTTTGAGTCTGACACTTTTCGAATGGGGGTGGGTGGTAAAGACACCCAGATTTGTGGTAAAAATGGTGCATGGGGCAAAATGGGTTGAGAAGAATTATAAAAAAGCAGAATCTATGATGAGAGGCAAGAGAGGCAGTGTTAGAGTGGAACACACCTATTCTATAGTTAATAGACTCTCCCACCTATAATAAGTAGGAGTAGTAAGAGTAACGAGTCAGTCGGTCAGTGACTCGATGTCGGGTGACAGTTAGTCGAATACGAAAGTATCAGCGACCACAACTAGATTACTCTGCGTTATACCTATTATATCAAGTTCCTAACGTTTTGTACGTCGAACCTATTTTAGGAGCGATTTAGTACAAATACAAGCCTCCACTGCGAAATAATTCCACAACAGGCAGTCAAGTTTCGCTGTAACTATCTTGGTAGTCAAGTAATAGACAGCGGATAGTGTAACACAGAAATAGCAAAAGATGCCTTCCAGAAACGAAGCACAGTATTATGTCATAATTTTATTTCATCAGAACCAGAGAAAAGAGTGTTGAAGAACTATATCATACCTGATCTCATTTATAGCATAAATACTGGACAGCTGGAGACACGAAGCGACAGATGCTGTGGCTCTGCAGACACGTGTTGAAAATATTACAGCCAGAACATCTAAGCAACAAGGTAGTTTGAAAGAAGACACTAATACGTAACAGTTGAAATTCCAAGACATTATGAGGAAAGACGGTTTGGAAAATTTAATACTCACAGGATGTACTGAAGAGAGAAGTGGAGGGAAATAATGAGGAACATGTCTCATGAGTTTATGTGAAAGAATGGTAGACCAAGGACAAGCAGGGATGGTAAAGTACCAAACGTTGCGCTACAAGAGACAGGAAGATGGGGAGAGCCATTCCCACCCACATCGTGAAGGGACACGGCACATAAATGATAATCTCGCACACAGCGTCTGCTGTTCACAAGTGGTCACTCATCTAAACTTTTCACAACTTTTGTGATTTAGAGTCGAGGGACTTGCTCTACACGATAGCTTATTTCCATTTGTGGGGACAGGCTATTATGTTATGAGGTAAGCACAGACGGCCTGGTTTCTAAAATAACCCTATCATTTTTTTTACACTTCCTAGATCGAGAGGTATTGGGCTTGCACTACACGATAGTCTGTTCCCCAAATAGCCTTGTAAACCTTGCGTCTTATAGGGCGGGAAATTAGGTATTTTTGTTATGAGCTAAGTACAGACGGATTGGTTTCTAATCGTTACATTTTTTTTTTTTTACACTCAATTTTATGATTTCTGCTTAGGGGATATTTTACTGTTAAAAAAATATTAATAGCTTTTCTAATAGTTATCGTACGAAAAAACGTTTAGGAGTTATTAAAATGTCTTTCATTGTGGTTCTTTGTCCCGGGCAACGCAGGTTTATCAATTTTGGGCAGACGGAATTTTCTATTTTTTTTTTTTTGGTGGATGCAGACGGAATTTTTAGTTTTATTCCTACGCGCCTTAATGATGCACTTTCCCTCGTTCATCTCTAGTGACCGAACGGCTCTCCGATCGTAAAACGAAATTTTTATTAGCTGTCTATTGACGATATTCAGATGCTAGACGTCATTTTCTACGGGGTATGGCGATCGGTGGAAGGGGGTAAACAGAAAAACGATGTGAATGGAACAAAATATGT
Source organism: Acanthosepion lycidas (assembly GCA_963932145.1). NCBI lineage: Eukaryota > Metazoa > Mollusca > Cephalopoda > Sepiida > Sepiidae > Acanthosepion > Acanthosepion lycidas. The sequence continues at coordinate 18,022,843 of OZ010615.1, read as the reverse complement.
TGATATTTGCAAATTATAGCTTAGTATGGCACAAGGCCACAAGTTTGGAGCGACTAATAAACAGCGTATATAACAGTCTGCGATACTAAGAAGCTAACCATGCCGCTACGACGTGTTACTTTTGCTTTATCATCGTCTGGCACAAGGCAAGACGTGCAAAGCATTTTGTGAAAATACAACTAAAAAGATCTGTGATTGATTGACTTGTTTTTTTTTTTTACGGCTTATCAATTTTTTGCAGGTTATTTAAAAACACAAAAATTATGTTGTAATAATATTTTGGAAATAATGATTTATTAATACAAGTTTTACTAATTAACCCATAGCTGGGGGAGATGAGGTGGATTGATACTTTTCCCAATGGTATTGTACGTAAGTGAATATACGTATGACAAATTTCTTTGGCTCTTTTGATACCATTCACAAAGACCCGATAACAGTTGGTAATGTTTTTGTCTTGTTGGATTACCGACCCATGACGATAATTCCAGTCGTTTTCATTACATTCATTTACGTGCTAATACTCTTGGGGAAGGTATGAATCCTCTGTGTTATGTAGTGGTTTCACAGTGGAGGCTTGTATTTGTACTAAGTCGGTCCTAAAATAGGTTCGACGTACAAAACGTTAGGAACTTGATATAATAGGTAATGATGCAGAATAATCTAGTTGCAGTCGCTGATACTTTAGTATCCGACTAACGGTCGTCCGACATCGACTGACTGACCCACTGCACGACTCCTCGTTACTCTTACTACTCCTACTTATTATAAGTGGGAGAGTCTATAAACTATAGAATAGGTGTGTTCCACTATAACACTCTTCTCCTTCCAGCTATGGGTAAATAGCAAGACAAACTGGGTTGTATAGTCTTGGGTATTAACTAGTCTAGGAGAAGGAAAAACTCTGAATACAAAACCGGCCTGGAGAGGTTTGGGCTCCGTTCGGCTATCTTGCCAAAGAAACACCACTTCTACTGCAGCTGCAGTATACAGGGTGCCCCTAGGATCCTACGGGTTACGGGAAAAATAGTTTGGGAGCTATATATGCGAGAATTAATTTGTAAAAGAGATTTATAAACTTGATGCGTTTAGTTTTTTTTCTTGTTATTCGAAAAATTGATTATTGTTTTTTTTAGTTTTCTTTATTATTCTAAATCCATTACTAGAAACAGTTCAAACTTATTAAACGTTGGCTTCAATAAAAACGAAAGTAAATTTTTTTTCTTCAGTTGGGTGTGAGAAAATTTGTCGCTGCCATCTAAAGAACCGTAGAAGATTTAAAAAAATGTTTTTTGTAATGCTTTTGACATATTAATTCTGTCATTTTCTAATAGAAAGACACCCCCCCCCAAAAAAAACAAAAAAACAAAAACAAACTATACACCCTTCTACAAATTAACTGAAACAACCGCTTTAGTTTCCTTTCTTTCACCATACGTTCAGTTTTAGACTCACTGGAGTGACAGGGTGTAATTTATTTGTATTTTTTCCTCAGATTAGGTCTTTTGCAGTGGTGTGCAGTAATATGAATCTATTTTCGGGGTGTATGATGAAATTTCTTTGACCTTGAAAAAATATTGCGTCATCCATAATTGAAACAGATTTTCATCACGCCCAGACACTATTGTCTCGACTGTCGATTAGTTCTCCTACGGCCATTGTCTGCGATACCCATTACTCCAAGGAAGCGTACGAAAATTGTAACGCTGCAAGAACACACTGGCACGTCTTACCAGTGAGCAAATCAAAGTACTAGAGACTGGCCCGAAAACTCTCCTGATTTAAATCCAATCGATAATCCGTGGTCAATCTGTAAGGAACGACTTCGTGGAATGGACATAGGAAGTACTAACATGTAGACTGGGTCAAGTTTCATTGGAAAAATACGAAAAAGAAAGGAAATAATAACGGAATTATTCGTTTTGTTTCAATTTATACACAAGGGTGTATGTATTGAAAATGAAAAATGTCCAAGAACTTTAGAAACTAATATATATATATATATATATATATATTATATATAAAATGCAGGATGTCCATAAAGTTCGTGTGCACTTTAAAGTTATAAAGTATTAAAAGTACACACGAACTTTATGGACATCCCGTATATACGCACTTTGACTCAGTGGTAACGGGCGAGTAATAACTGAGCAGTACTAAAAATGAGAACTAGACGAGATATCCATAGAACTAGTCTACTCCCATATATTTAATAAAGGGTTCAGTTAAGAATTCCCGTAGATTACCGAGATCGACATATACCTGAAGAAAGCCAGAAGCAAAAGCGGCCGAAACGTTGTGATAATAACAAGGACGAAGATACTAGTCCGCAGGTAAATAATGATGTCCTCATCCCAGAAATACAGAGAAAAGCAATTTCTTATTACTATAAACTTTATATCGAGTGGATAGACGTATTGTGAGTAGGCTGAGATATATAAGGTTGGTGCAAAAATAATGTCGTAATAATGTCGTTTTTTGACGTATTTTTTATCGTCAAATAACGACATTATGACGTCATTATTTTTGCACCAACCTAATATATATATATATATATACACACAAGATAATGCTATATGTTATATCAAGAAAAATATACACTATTTACATTATTCGGACTGTTGTCCTCAGCTTTATTGCCATATTTATAAAACCGTCGTACGCTCCGGCCTTTTGAAGAAGGCCGGAGCGTATAACTTCTTTATCCACTGATCCATGTGTGCTTAAGGACGCATGGCACAGTGGATAAAAGCGTGAGTTCAATACATAGTTAATGCAGTGGAGAACTTGGAGAGGTGAATTAACAGGAGATAACTGATAACTGATTTCCATTAAATATGGCATGTGAAATTAGAATAGTCTACTTCAGCGAGCAAAATAAAGGGTTCAGTTTGACATTCCAACCACCTGAAGAAGACCGGAGCGTACAACGGCCGAAACGATGTAATAAATATGATGACAAAGATGAAAAAATAGTCCGAATAATGTAAATAGTGTACATAATACCTCATCTCAGAAATATAGACAGAACAAGAAAAATATTGCAGAAAAATGTATGACAAAGTGGAAAAGTTTTCGTGTGACGTGTTTCGTTCTTTTGGTGCGACTACACATTCACACGAACAAGGGATGTTGGGAATTTAATTTTTTTTTAATCTCGTAGATTTCATTTAGATTCCTTTTCTCTTTGTTTCCTACATTTTTGTTATTAGGTATCCCACACTGTGGTAATAGAAGTTCTGCCAGGAATGGTGAAATGTAAGAGCCAGAGCGTAAATTTAATGTTGACGACCTTGCAATCAAAGTATTTGACATTTTCGTCGTATTGAAAGTTTTTCCTTTGATCAGAGTAGCATTTTTTATGTCAAAATTGTGGTCAGTCTCATTGCGATGGACAACCAACACATTAGATGTATTGTTTTGTAAAATGTCCCTTTTGTGTTCATATTATCTTTTATTTAGAGTCCTTGAGGTTTCCCCTATGTTTTTTGTGACAATTATTACAGGCGATCGAGTAAATTCCCCTTCAAGCTTTAGCTTTTTGTCTTATTTACTAAGTCTGTTATTGCTTTAGATGTAGTAGTAACAAATTTTGAATTTGGATATTCTGTAATGTGTGTGTGTCTCTCAATATATATATATATATATATATATATATATATATATATATATATATATATATATACACACACACACAGAGGAAGCGTCTGCTTAGCAAATTCTATTTATTGTTTTTAAACAACAAATTTCCCACGATCTTTCTCGAACACTCATATATGCTCGAAGCGTATCCTAACCAAAACAAATGGCAGCATATGTCATAAAATGGACAAAGTCCGACAATTATTTGAATACACGTTTACACGTTATTTGTTTACACGTTAATTTTATAGATACACATATTTATCATCGGCTATAGAGCTTTTATTGATATAAACAATGTAGATAGAAAGACACATTGCATGGTAACTGGCTGTTTCACACCTCATCAACGCATGAAAATGACTCTCACGATGCGTATTGATTCCCTTGTCCGTGCGTGTAAATCGTATCGAAAAAAAAAAAAAAATCATAAAAAGAAAGAAAAGAAAATGTTTGAAATTGATAGAAAATATAAATACGCAGGGTGGGGGGGCTGCAGTGAAGTTTTCGTTCCCACCCTCTTCCCAGATAGCAGAATTTGATTTAGAATCAATTCTTAGTCGAAGCGAGAACTTTTCAACATCCTTTAGGCACGGATTGAACTCCGAACTTCTCACAATCGTGCGCCATGTTCCTTTGAAGTAAAAAATGTTGAATTTACGAACAGATGGTCGCGTTTATGGACCGTCGGAGAAATTTACACGCACGTGTCTCGTCTCTTGTGTGTCAATGTCAGCCACATTTCGTCGCCTGCTTATAAGGAATATCATTGGTAATTACAAGAACATTAGCAGGGACGATACAACCACCACTACTACTACTACTGCTAGTATTAATAAAAATTATAGCAACAACAACAATTATGAGAAGAAAAAGAAAAGAAACGCAGATTACTGAAAACGAAAAAGAGGACGCAACACTAATAATGACCATAAGAAGGAAGAAAGCAATAATAGTAAAAAGAAGAGGAGATGAAGAAAAGGAGAAAAAGAAGAAACAGTAATAAGTTAAAATGAAAAGAGAGAAAAGGCAATAATAATATTAATAACTATTAGAAGGATAGAGAAAAGAGGGGACGATAATAATAATAATAATAATAATAATAATAACAATAATAATAATAATGAGGAGGATAGGAGAAGAAAAGAGAAAAGAGGGAGACACTGAGTAGAAGAAAGAGGGAAGCAATACTACTAAAAAGAAGAAAGTAGTCAATAAAAATAGCGAGATGTCAACGAAACTCATAGTCTATTTCTATCCTTCATTTTTCTCTGTCGTCTGCAAACTTCCCCATTATTATTATTGAACCTTCTTTTTGTTTTCGTTGCACTTATTATTATTATCATCATCAACTTTTCCTTTCTTTTTAACCCTTCCCTTCACGCACTGTCGTTGTTTTCGTCTGTGTTCAAGTTCTCCCAGCTTTAAGTTTTGGCTTATTGTTGGGCTTTATTAATTTCTTCTGTCAGTGTTCCGGTCCGTTGTACTGTTTATTTCCACAAGCCATCCTCGTTTGCCGCCGTTTATACAAGAAAAAAGAAAAGAAAAAAATGAACCGTTGATGCCATTGTTTTGTCTGTGGTCACCAGATGTCGTTTGACATCGTCGTCATTGAAGCGTAGTGCAAATAAGAGAGCCCTAAGCAAAAAAAACATTTGGTCAATCTTTCCAAGAACAATCAGACTAACATTATCGTCATGGAATAAAAAAAATCAGTAGATTCAAAAAAAAAAAAGAAAAAAGTGACACCCACTCCAATGTAATCCCTAAAAGTATTTGCAGTATGGGCACGTAAACCAGGCTCACTTTCCGATCATGTGACCCGAGTTCGAATCTCACAAGCAGACACGGCACGTACTACCGTTGAAGCCCTGATTTGTGGGACCCCAGGCAGTGCTTTGTGTGCCTCGATGTCTTATCAATCTACATTTATATACGTTACAAATTAAATTAACCAAATGAAATTTTTTTGCAAATTTTGACGCCATTCTGGAGTCTTTTTTTTTTTTTTGTTCATTCAAATCCGTGAATATATTTTATGAAAAATTTTATCAATTTTTATGAATTTTTGATTATAAAATTTTTATGGATTTATGAAAGTTTTATGAATAATTTTATGAAAAATTTTTGCTGATTTTGACGCCATTCTGGGGGTCGTTTTTTTTGTTCGTCTAAATCCGTGAATATATTGGCTCATGTAAAATCTCGAAAAAATATTATATTCACTAGTTTTTTTTTTATCCATAATTTTGAATGCGTGCAATTATTCAACTTTTTAATAAGAGAAAAATATCCCCAAAATATTGTGTATTTATTTAAGATAGAATGATCTATTATGACATGTCCTTAATTTTTATGGAATGATCTATTATGACATGTCTCTCATTTGTATTTAGATACATTGTGATTATTTTCAATTTTCCTAGAAGAAATTGTTCACTTATATTGTATGTGATGGGCACCTCGAGGTGCTGTAATGGTTAGCAAGCTTGTCTAACTAGAAAAATTATGACCGAGTAGTGAGTTTGATCCTCACTGGGTGCTCCATACTTTTAGTCTTGTGCCACATCTGAGTTACGCTTGGAAAATCACTATATTGTATGTGATTCATTCTTGTAGACAATTTGGTTAGAATAAAATTTTTATTTTATATGAAGATGAAATTATGAAAATCGATATGCAGTAGAGTTTAAGGCCCTGTATCATGGATTCGGGGTGGGGGTATCAGACCCTTGCACCGGCCCTGCTTACCAGGGACGATTTGTCAGGAAGGTGACCTTGAGGTTATCAGCTTGGGGGTGGGGGAGGTCATCCTAGACAGCTTGAAAGACATATCCTACGGGTTAAGCCAAGCCATGTGAACGAAGTTGGGATTTGACGGGGCTATTTAGTATTGTCGGTGATTGCGCTAGCACGAAGTCTCAAGTCATCGTGACCGAGCGTTTGAGCGTATTGGTCTTGTCCAGACTGTTGATCCAGACAAATAATGCGCTCCGTCCCAGGAACTTTAACTAAAGTCCGCTCGGCATAGTTGCAGTATAAACCAGAGATGGGCTTTGGGCACCTCGAGGAGTGGTGTAATGGTTAGCAAGCTTGTCTTGCTAAAACAGTTACGACTGAATAGTGAGTACGATCCTCACTGGGTGCTCCACACTCACAAGCCTTGTGCCACATCTAAGCTACGCTTAGAAAATCATTTTTGGGCACCTCGATGTGGTGTAATGGCTAGCAAACTTGTCTCGCTAGAACAATTACGACTGAGTAGTGAGTTCGATCCTCACTAAGTGCCCCATACTTTCGGCCTTGTGTCACATCTAAGCTACGCTTAGTAAATCAGTAAACCAGAGGTGGGCTCTGTGGGTATTGAACAAGCAGAAATGTGCCTGAGCAGGCGTCTGGGATTGGATGGCCGCCCTCGTAGAGAGGTATCCTCGGATACGAGTGGCCGGCCATTATCTGCAATAGTTGTCTAGCGGAAGAAATTTATTTTTAATTTGACCAATTTATAATAAAATAAGATGTAAAAAGTTGAATGGATGCATTGCCATAAGAGTCAATGAATTACTCAAGCTGAAAGTTACGAGTGTGTACACCTGTGCATCAAATGCAAATGCCGGTGTCTTTAAATTTTCTTCTTTAAAATTACCTATCGTCCGGTTCATACCCTCCCCAGTTTTTGAACAGGAGTAAAGATTCATTCCTTGTTTCCTGTTTAGGATTGGGTTTCCGGTCCCTTCTACAGTATTTCAACTCTATACTTCTAACGTCTCCCCATGAACTCTGAAATGTTATTCACTAATTAAATCTTGACCTTTTTAAGTCTAGAATTAGCTATCCTTCCTGTTATCTTGCCCTTCCTTACACTGATACAACTCCACACAGCAACCTCCTGCCTTGAGTGGCTCTTGGGGCTTGTATTAGGTTGTTGTTGTTATTATTATTATTCCACCCCCGCCGGCAATTTTCTTATTTGTCACTGCATGCTTATTATTTTGAAAATAATTATTTCGAAGGGCTCGATTATTTTGTTCCCTATGAAATTTAATAAAGAAAGGAACTCAAAAACAACTCAACAAAATCTGCAGGAAATCCAATGGAATAGTTCTAAAAAGCATAGAAAAACCTTTGTCCATTTAAGCTATTTTTTTTTTTTTGTTAGTACTTGTTTTTCTGATTAATTAAGTGGGTGGGGGTGGTGGTTGGGAAATCACATCCTTCGCTTGCCGTAGGTCAAAGGTCATGACCCGGTATAGGATTATAAAACAAATTCAGGCGAGAGAGGATTTTTGATAATTATTTTCCATATAAAATACAAAAATTTCCGGCGGAATGTTTATTTGATCGGGCACGCTTATTTTATATGTTGTTTAATTTCGCACCGACATGACGATTCCAGGCGGCATTTTGCATTTGATACAAAAAAAAAAAAAAAAAAAAAAAAAAAAAAATTGATGATTTCGATCCTCGTTGTGCTCTTCACACGTGGCCTTGTGTCAGACTAAGCAAACCTTAGTAAATCCCATCTCTCATCATTCGTAACCAGCAGAAATAAGCATGAGATTGGTTCTGGGGATCCATCTTCTGGACAGTACCTCCCTACTACATTAATACGGTAGGGTTAGTGGGTACACGCAGATACCCACGACAGTGGGGGTGATGAAAAGTTCTCGGTTTAGTGCAGTAACGCCCCGTCTACAGATGGAGCTGGACTGCTTTTGCGCCCGATTTACACTAGAGACCAATATTTGTGGCTGCCCTCTGGATTTCGAAGAATCGCTTAAATGTTGAAGGTTACGTACCCTTTTCAAAATAATTTTATAGCTCACTTCAGGCCAGAAGAACTATCTCTGAAGGTTTTGTCATATATTCAATAATAATAATAATAATAATAATGTAATTAACCCATTAATTAACTAATTAATTAACCCATAAAGTTGCCTTAAAATTTTATCTCTTTTTGACTAATCTACCTTGCTTGCTAATACTAATTTTAGGACTGGCGGATTTAAAATTTTAGGTTTGGTTTGGTTTAAACTTATCTACTCCTTATCGTTCATTTAATGTCGAAATTATATTTTCTTGTGAGATTTGGTAACTTTGTTTGCTCCCAAAAATGTATTGCTGGTAATTTTTTTTACTATAAAATGTATTGCTGGTAATTTTCTCTAATGTATTTTTATATTTTCATGTTTTGAGCCTATTTTTTTTTTTTGTGGGGGTCACTATTTGTCCATAGTTGGGACCCTAACAGGTACTACAATCTTGTGTCATAGTGGACTTGGAAACAACAACAGTTAAGAAGTGGTTCCACACTCATCAAAACCTCCCTGTCAGCGGCCTTGCTGCCGGGTATAGTTTATCGTCATACCCAGGACGATAAATTTTAGGTAACTCCGTCTCTATGCACTAAGGGGTTAAATAGTTGCAAGATGCAAACTTAGTATAAATTAAACCAAAGAAGATAGGGAAATACTATTTATTAAATGCAGGCGGTGGCCCCAAACCTTTTGTCTACAGTGTCTATGTAAGTGCGTGTGAGATCTTACGTTGAAGAAGAAAAAAAAAAAGAAAAAAAAAGAAGACCTGTGTTGAAGAGTAAATAAATAGCTAAAACTGTAGTAATTTGAAATTTAAAATTGGCACGTAGCAAGCATTATGGTGATTACGTCTTCTTGGTTAAGTTGCATTGTTTGTTCTTGCATCACGTTTTTGTTTTCGTTTTTGTGATGTTAAAATGATAAACAAAATGATTTGACCTTGCCGAGGAAGACGTGGCACATGAAGGTGACAGTCGTGTCAGTTGTTATCGGATCACCGGAGAAACTGGAAATCAGAGGAAGAGTAGCAACTATCTAGAGGTCAGCATTACTGAAAAAAACTACAATACTGAATATTGTGCTGAATAACTGAAGAGATTTCTCTCTTGATTTCCAGTGTAATCTACCAGTTACAACTGGCGCGAACAATGAATGACTGAATAATAAAGTCTAATGTCCCGCATAATATATTGCAATGATAGGATAAGGCTGCTAAGGACATACATTGATCAATATGTCGCGCATTCAACCTCCCTCGCAAAGGTAATTGTTAGGGGCATAAGCTACCACAAGTTGTACAGAATGAAGATTTTACTATTCTCTGGAAGTTTAGCTTTCAGATTGATAGGGAAATTCACACGAATCGACTAGACATAATTGTGAAAATCATGTTAAGATGTCTTCTGATAAATTTTGCAGTCCCAGACGACAGGTCTTTGAAAATGTTTGAGAAATTACGTAAATCACGAGATCGAAATCAGTAGAATGTGGCATTTGAAGACAACAAAAATATCTGTTATTGCTTGAGTTCTGGAAATGATAGCAAAAAAATGGGCAAATAACTATGTGAATCAAATTGCTGGTTGCCTTAAATTATACGAATTAAAAAAAGTCATATTCATGAGGACTTATCACATTTTACGTAGAAGATCTCTCCACGCAGTGTTCACATTTGCATCGTTTTTCTCTTTGAGTATATGTTTGCATATTCTGATATTAAAACCTTTTGTATCTGGTTGAAACCGGGGGATGGGGGTAAATCATATTACACAAAAAGACAAAACAACAACAACAACAATAATAATAATAATAATCACATCACTTCAGAAGTTTGTATTAGTTGGCTTCAGAAGTCCACATTACATTGCCAATATTGTGCGAAAGGTTTTATCTTAGGTCGTACAATTTAATGGAGAGAATCCATAATGCAAGATCCCCAGTAGAAGAAGAAAGTATAATAATAATAATAATAATTATTATTATTATTATAACAGTCAGAGTAGGTGTGCTTGGAATGATAAAAAAGGGAACACAACAACACATAGAAAAAATCCCTGGAAATTTCAGCTTAAGAGAAATACAAAAGATAAGTACAGCCCATACACTCCGAAGAACTTTGTCCATGTAACGTTAATGATGTCATGTAAGTTAGAAAAACAAATGAAATGTAGCCATAACAACACACCCCTACCTGTCTTAGGTCTTGGTAGGTAGTGTGACCGTAGCGGAAATCGAAATATAATAATAATAAAGCAATCAAAGTTAATCGAATACACACAGGCAGAACAATCAAAGCTAATCACCCAGACATAGTGATGAGAGAAAAGAAAGAGTAAAGACAAAATGTGCCTTCTTATTGACATGGCAATCCATTCAGATTGTAATGTATCATTGAAGATCTTCAAAAAAAAAAAAAAAAAAAAAAAAAACTATCAAAATACAAGGACCTTGAATTAGAAATCTCAAAAATGTGACACATTTAGTTAGTTTGACTAACATGCAAAAGATTACACTTACGGTTACTATCGACATCCTCAGGAAAGTGTTTATCAATGTGACAGGTTATGAGCCCATACCACTGAAATTTGCATGCATCTTCTCATATACTCCCAGAAGCCTACACATTTTATCCGGATTCTTTTTTCATATTTTGATGTTTCTTCTGAATTTTACACCTGTGGCATAGTTTTACCTTTTCAGATTCTCCGTTTAATTTGTTTACACATTTTATTAGAATGATGACTTTTTGTAAAATAATTAGTTTCTTGGACCATAATTTGATGAACTTTTGTTAAAAAAATAATGTAGAGACGTTTAATTCAGTTCATTTTTTAAAATGACACCCCCAACATAAAATTTCTAAAATCGTATCTAAGTATTAGTAGTAGTATGACTTTCTAGAGCCTTCGTTTTTGTTTACTTGTAAGTTTGTATGTTATGCTATAGCTATAAACTGTTAAATGTATTAAAAATATGTAAGTATTATCCAATTAAATCATTAACAAATTGAAAAATAAAACTTTTGAAATATTTTACATTTTTTTTATCCTTATTGCGTATATGGTAAAATCAAATTTCAGGTTGGCGGGTGTTATCAAGAATTTAAACCAAATCATGTCATTTTCATAACTTTTGAAAGTCATTAGCCCATCTTTTCTCCACTAGCTGTGGGTAAATAGTAAGACAGACAGGGCATTAGCAACGGTAACGGTAGGGGTAACCTAATTAGAAAAAGGAAAACTGAATTCAAATTTGTGGAAAGACAATAAGAAACGTCCTCATTATTTTTACCAAAAACGGTGCACAAATACCAAAGACAATGCACAAATATTGAAGGAAGCTGGAGAGAGCCACAATCGTTTGTATTTGGAAGGCACATGAAATTAAAAAAAAGAGTTAAGTGTAACCGTTTTTAATTCCATATTTGCTTATTAAAATTTTTATCGGAGCCTTGCTTTTGGTTTCAATACAGGGAATTCTTAGGAAGTTAAAGTAAATTATCCAATTTGAAATGGGGAAAGCTAATAAAAAATTCCCGATGCAGATGATTTTGAAATATGGACACCTAGTCGCTTGTTTGACCCAGACGATTTGAAATATGGATACCTAGTCGCATTTCCGATGCAGACGATTTGAAATATGGACACCTAGTCGCATTCCCGATGCCGACGATTTGAAATATGGACACCTAGTTGCATGTCCGGCGTAAACAATTTGCAATATGAAAACCTAGTCGTTTGCTGATGCAGTCGAGTTGAAATATGGACACCTAGTCGCCTTACCGATGCAGACGATTTGAAATATGGACACCTAGTCGCATTCCCGATGCAGACGATTTGAAATATGGACACCTAGTCGCTTGTTCGACCCAGACGATTTGAAATATGGAAACCTCACCCCTTGTCTGACGTAAACAATTTGAAATATGGAAACTTAGTCGCTTGTTCCAGCTATTTCTTCGTTTACTATTAGGTTGGTGCAAAAATAATGTCGTTTTCTCACATATGTTACTATGTGAGAAAACGACGTTATTTTTGCACCAACCTAATATTTGTGCAGAGAGAAGGCAATCAATAACACGCCTGCAATTTCTGTTTTGTTGTTTTTCTCCTCCTCCTCCTCCTCCTCCTCTTCCAGAAAACCACCGACTTTCCCAACAACCCGTTTGTATTATTAGGTTGGTGCAAAAATAATGACGTAATAATGTCGTTTTTTGACGTATTTTTTAACGTCAAAAAACGACATTATTACCTCATTATTTTTGCACCAACCTAATACATTTGGTGCGTGACCATCATCCCTCAATTTATTACAGGTTTATTGTCTGTCGCTTTATCTCTCAAATTGTTTTTATTAAATCCCCGTTTCGTCATTAATGTTATACTTTTTCTCCTTTTAGCAACAATTCTCTGCAGAAATAATAGTAAAAAACTGTTACACGATTATTAATTATATGTTTGTTGATTGTTGACAAGCAGGCTTAATTAATTTACATAATTAAACGACGGTTACTTTTTAGAACGAATTTGATAGACGAAATTAAACTAATATTCTTTTTATTTCTAGAAGGAAATTAATTAATCAAATTCTAAAGAGACTGCATCTTTAAATTATGATTAATTGAATTAATATTTTAATTAATTCTTGGATTTACTTGAATTCTTTTCATTACAGCTTTTTCTGATCTCCGACATTTCAGCAATAGATAAGAACGATATTTTTTAACCTTTAAATTAAATTAAAATCAACCCTTAAATAAGAAAAAGTTATAAAATCGAAATGAATGTATTTTTTTCAGTCCCACAATTTGGAAGAGTAAATCATTAATGAATGCAAAAATATTTCGGTCACAAGAATTTCTGTCGGATTTCGTAAAACCGCCGAAACAATTATCAAAACAACAATGATGAAGATTATAGAAGAAATCAAATGTTTAGATTCAGAATTTAGGCACACTAGATTTGGTTTATTTTGTGTTACAGTATATCCAACTAAATGGGTTATTTAATATCGACAAGATTTTTATTGCTGGTAATATTTTTTTCCAAAAAGTTTTTCTGGTAATATTTTTTATAAAAATGTATTGCTGGTACCAAAGCCTATTTTTACACTTTCATAATGTTTTGACTCCAGTTTAGAGGTTAACTATTTGCCTGCAATTGGGACCCTAACAGGTGCTACCACCCCGGGCTAGGGTGGACCTGGGAACATCAGCAATTAAGAGTTGGTTCAACGCTCCACAAAACTTCCTGATCTTGGATGTTGCTGCTGGATGTACTTTATCGTCTCACCCAGGACGGGGATATCGTTTATCGTCTTACCCAGAACGGGGATATCGTTTATCGTCTTACCCAAGGCTGTAGACACACTAAAAAGGTCAACAAAAGCCTTAGTTTAGATACTGTATCAAAGCAATAAAGATATTAGTTTGAATGACGGAATATTGAAAACAATTCAGAATTTCGGACATGCAGTTTGTGGGATCATCCTACCCAATTTAAAATTTTAAAACCCAGTAGTGGCGTTATATAGAACAGTATAAAACAAAAGGAATCAAACTCTTTTTCTGTCTTATCTCTCAACTAAAGAATACCAAAGCGACAAGACGTGCCTCGTTTCCCCTCCGAGGGGACTTAGTCCCGGGGCGAACCTAACCAAACAACAAACACACCTCTAAGCACATGAATATATATTTATCTCATTTTTTTAATCTATGTTGTTTTGTATCTCAAAGAGCTTACGATCACATCGATTTAAAACACCGGTTCCCGTACGATCCGAAATTAAGCAATGTCCAGCTTGGTCGGTACCTAGATGGGTGACCGCGTGGGAATAATAGGTTCTGCAATCTTGGATGTGCGGGTGGTGTAATGGATAACGACCCAGAATTGGAAATCGGAGAGCAGAGTTCCAATTCCCATTGGGTTCGTTATATTTAGTTACACGCGAATACTCTTGGGAAAGGTATGAATCCACCTTTTGATAGGATAAGGTTTCGATAGACTTATTGAAGGGATTCCTGGTAGCCCATGCCTTAAAGAAATACAAAATATTGGTACTCACAAGAACAGCTCACAAATTACAAAGAGCTTTATCTATGTAAAATATCTGATCTTAGTGTTTTTTTGTTTTTTTTTAAATTCTCAATGAAAAATGTCATGACGCCATTTCCAACCTTAGGTCTCTGGTTGGGACCCTGAAAGAAATGAGTATACACAAGAAAACAAAGGAAATAAAATAATAATAATAATGCGTTCGAATTCGTATATTTGTATTCCAACGTCCCTTTTTTGTCGGTCTGTTTTCTGACTTCTGATAATGCCACTAAGACGTAAGGGTCTACTGGGAGAATGAACAAACTTTAGAAGGAACCGAAAACTCAACCCTAAACAATGGATAAACCTCTACTCCTGTTCAAAAGACCTAGGAGGAGTGTGAACAGGGCTATAGGCGAATCGACCTACTAATAATAATATTCAACTGAAGAATCATCGAAAATAACGCTAAGACCAGGATTATAGCATTTAACAAAGCTTTGGGGGAAATTAAATTAGGAAGACTGTATTGTGCCAAATTTTATTCTGCTCTGAAAACCAACGATATTGTGACAGTCGTTATGTATTAAACATAGCTTAGTCTGGTACAAGGTCATTTTTTTTGAGTCCTCACTAAAAATGGAATTCCCTACAGTAGTAATAATCTGTGAGGTTAGTTTATTAATCATTGTGCCACGTGCCACGAAATCGGCAAATATGCGAAAGATATTTTTGGTTGAACGGTGCCGTAATGGTTATGAGCAGGAAAAATGGAACGTGAATGAAAAAGAAGAAGAAAGAGAATTTCAACAAGAAAAGAAGGAAATAGAAGGAGAATGCGGAAATAATAAAAAAAAGAAGCAAAGAAAACGGGGGAAGTAAGGGGAGGAGAAAAAGGAAAAGAAATAAAAATGCATCGAAGGAAAATGCATTAAAAAAAAAAAAAAAAAAAAAAAAAGAAAAAAGATGAAAGAAAAACAATTTAATCATAAATCCAAATTGGAAAAATAAAAGAAGCGATTCTTTGGCGAAATAAAAAAAAAAAAAAAATAAAATGGACGATTTTGTTTTGTTTTCAACCTTATCGACATTGATTGCAAAAAGTAGGATCTGCCTACTAATCTTAAGGGGAAGGGAAGGAATAAAGAAACGAAAGAAATCTGTAAAGGAGGGAGGGAGAAAGAGAGAAGGAGAGAGAGAGGGGACAGAGAGAGGGGACAGAGAGAAGGAAAGAGAGAGGAAGGGAGAGAGAGAGAGAGGGTGAAACAACGTGACAGAAAAAGTAAAAAAGAAAGAAAAAATAAAGGCAGAGAGAGAGAGAGAGAGAGAGAGAGAGAGAGAGAGAGAGAGAGAGATATGGAGAAAAGGAAAGAGTGATCGCGTGAGATAGAGAGTGAGAAAAAGAAGGATACAAAAGGTAGTTTGGGAGAATGAAGAGAGAAAACAGTGAGACAAAGATAAAAATACTGAAAAATCTAAAAAGAGTAGATAGGTCCAAGTCTATAAGAATAGAGTACCCATTGTATTATGAGAGATTGGTTTGCAATTAGCTTACTACCAATCTCTCGACAGATGCGGCGAGGCGAAGATCTACACGAAGACAAAACATTTCACGAGAAAAAAAAAAAAAAAAAAAAAAAAAAAGAGACGGGGGGGAAAGAATTTGAAAGAAGTCAAAATATCTGCAGTAAATGAGAAAAACAATGAAGAAGAAAAAATAGTTTCCAATAATAAAAAATGGAAGAAATTTTTTCGGAAGAATTTTTCAAAAAGAATTATGTGGAAGAGAAAAAAAAAGGCGAGAAGCTACGAAATTAGTTAAAAGAAAACCATAATAGATAAAAAAAAACAAACAAAAGAAACAAAAAAAAACGTCCATAACGCTTCTACGAAAACCAATTATATTCAGGTAAAAGCAGACAGGACAAAGCGAAACAGTAAATGCAGACAATGTAGAGATAAGAACCAACTACATCAAAGCCAGGAGAGGTCAGAACAAACTTGTGAATTCAGAGAGAGACCATATCGTCTCTGATATAAATAAATGAATCAGGTTGGCTCAGAAGGAGCGCAGGAGTAGACATGACTGGATAGGAACGGGATTCTCTAAGAACTGTGCAAACGATTGGGATTTGATCGTATAAACCAATTATTTATGCAAAAACCAGAATTTATCACTAAGAACTTATGAGAGTAGATCCCGTTTTTGCAAACAAGCAATTTTTTTTCATAACTAATATTGCTCCAACAAATTGCAGAATGAACTTGAAAGAACAGGAAAAACAGATAAAATAGCAAGAACTTGTCAGTAAAACTAGAAAAAAAATTGACAATTCCAGGATGAGGAGTTATTATTTACATGCGGGCTATTGTCCTCACTTTTGTTGTTATCATAACGTTTCGACCGTTGTGCACTGACCTTCATCAGACGCTTATAAATCCGGGTAACCTTTAAGGAATTTCAAACGGAACCATTTATTTTATCTACGGGGGTTGATTGTTCTTGTTCCGTTGACCATGTCTTGGGCTATATCGTCGTTCATATTTAGCCCTGCTCAGATATTGCTCGCCCTGTTCCCACTGAGTCCTGCCCGGCCCAGGGATTGAACTCACAACTACTCTACCACCAAATTTACGAACTAACGCTTCAATCTGTCGGACAATCCTGAGTACTGAAAATGACCATAGTAACTATCATTATTTTAACGAAACCCGAAAAACCTGATGAAGTGCCTGAACGAATTACAATTATGTAGACGAAACGAAACAGATTGAACGACAGCATTGCTAAAATCAATTGAAATCGCGAGCAGTGGCCTGGAATACTGGGATGACGTAATGTCACTTAATTTACAGTGAAAGGAACCAGATACTACAAATGTGAAAAGAATAATAATGGTAGTTATAAAAATTAAAAGCATATTTAGAAGATGAATTAAAAACAAAACAAAACGATAGAGGAGAAGTTAAAGGAAAGAGTTGATCAAAAAGAAAAAAAGAAAATTGGGGGAGAATGAGAGCCATAATAAAAACGATTTCATTTTTATAACAACAGTAATACCGACTAATGGCAAATCTATTTGCAAAACTACGAAACGAAGAGATGTTGAGATGAAAGAAAGTTTCCTTTTTAAAGCATCCCAATAATCAACGAAACTTGAGATCCGAATGCAATTTACTGAATCGAAGATCCAAATTTAATACAGAATTGTTAGAGCAGAGAGGAGAAACGGAGAGAAAGAGGCGGGGGAAATGAGAAGACCTGAGATTATTAAGAATAAAGAGTAGCAAAGTTTTAACAAAATGAAAAAAAGAAAATGGCGCCTTTGGTCGTCTGCTTTTTCTTTTGTTGGTTTCTCGTGAGGTGTTTAATTTTTTTGTTTTCATTTTTTAATTATTTTTATTTAACCGAGGTGGACTGTTTGTTTAAAAACAGAGGGACAAATGATTTTTTTTCTGTTTTATTGAAAGTTTGCCTAATTATTTTAGTGTTTTATATTTTTTTCCCTTTGATTTTCCGACGGATTTTTCCCCTACTTCATTTTTTTTTTTTTTTGCATCTTTTCTTTTGTTTATTGTCTTGATTTTCTTCCTATCTTTTTATTTTCTGTGTTCGTTTGTCTGAATTTTTTGAGAATTCTTTTTCTTTCCAAAATTAAGCGACATTCATTGATATCGTCCTAAAACACTTTTTTCTCAGCTTTCTCGTCTCTCTTTGTAGAGAGCGATAATTAGAGATATAATCTCACTGACTATACTCACGTATTCAATCCTTAGTGAGCGCCCCATTATTGTTGCCTTGTACCAAAGTTAGCGAATATCTAGATTTTATTCTCAACCTCATTAGTTTCATTGTACTTTATTTTTCTATTGAGTGCATTTCAAGTAATTTCGCTCCTTATCGCTGCCATGACCTTATACCAGACTTAGTATCTATATCGTTTATCTATCATTCTTGTACAGTTATCCAAGAAAGGAAGTTAGCAAGCTACTCTTGCAGACCATTTCAAGCAAGTTCAGTCCTCACTTAGTACCCAAAATATTAGCCCTTGTGCCGGACGAAACTAAATATTTTTTCTTCATTTCTGTTTTGTTTATTGTGAGGAATTTTTCGACAATAAAAACAGACACAAAAGCACCTTTAAAGAATTCATTGATTCTAGAACTTTAGAATTCTATTTTCTTTTTCTATATGCTACGTTTCTTTAGGACGTAAATTATCACTGCTCTCCACGACTTCCTCTACTTTGTGGCTCTTAGAAAGATTTGTCATTTTGCTATCTCTCCTAACCAATTGCATAAGCTCGTTATGTAGGTGATTTTTCTGTCTCTTGCTTTTAATGTGTCCTGTGAGTATCAAATTTCCCAAGCCTTCTTTTCGCATTATTTGAAATTTGTCTTTTTCTGATACATACATACAATCTGAAAGAGAGAAATTTCTAGTAAATGAGGAAAAAAAAAAAAGCAATAACAGACTACTATGAATTGGAGATGTTTTCCATTGATGAGACGAGGACAATTGTCCGCATATAAATCATCACCACAACAGGCTCTTCCTTCATAATTCAAACACAGAAACGTTGAAAATTTTCAATCAAAATTCATCACATGATTGTGTCAGGCTACGTACTTATTTAGTCGTCATTATAAAATTAGATTTGTGTGGGACAAAAGTCGTCATATGCAACCTGAATGTAGTTTAGTACTAAGAGAGACTATTTTCACTTGGAAGATTGACGCAACACAGTCTTCCTACTCTTTTTCAGCCTTTGTATGGGAATAATCCAAGCTCAAGAAAAAAAAAAAATCATAGTAAAATTTCTTACACTTATAAATGTTTCGCAACTTTCAAGAAACTTGTTCTCATGAAGATGACCTTTTCTAAAAAGGATTGGCTGGCTTCCGTAGTCTTATCTATAATCACAGCTTGACTATTTCGATTGGGAACGGCAAGTCGATGGCATAGTTTGCAACTATTTGTACAGGAGAATAAAAATGAAGTTTATATGTGTGTGTGTGTGTATGTGTGAGAGAGAGACAGACAGAGAGGTTAATAATTAAATATAAAAAGGAAAACATTTCCAATTAATTGTCGATTTGTAATTTAATGCACAGGATTCAATATCGTATTCAGCAAATTGTCATTATATTCATCTTAGACGAGCATAAGTTTCTCGGGCCATTCATTATCGGCACTCAAAAATATGAATCATGATATCTACGCTATGTGCAGTGGACTCTGCTACAAGCCACATTTGATAAGGGATGATAAAAGCAGTATAAAATTCTCTATTTACTTAAAAAAATTTTTTTTTTATATACAGAAACTCAGTTGAGAATGTTTTTAGTTTCAGTAAACATTTCCTTTCACCTATTAAGCCTTTTTATTTAATGATTTATCTGTTTAACGACATATCAACTCCTCACAGGTCATTTAATGCCGAAATTTAATTTAGTAATACATTTTATTCTGCTTTCACAATTGAATACATGGTAGATAATACTCAGCTTTTGTGTATATACATGTTTGGGTGGACATGATTACTAGAGGCAGTGATATGTGTGTGTTTTATATTGTATTCTTGTTGAAGTCATATTGTCGAACACAGTTTGATTTCTTTAATTGTCGGATATTATATGGATTTATGTAATGGAAGACATCTTTCATGTTGGTTGTTTGGTAATATTTTAAATCGATTTGAGTGAAAGTCACTACAATTTGTTAGTATGATCGTATTTGATAATTCTTTTATGTAAAAATGTATTTCTGGTATTTTTAGTGTAAAAATGTATTTTTATACGTCATGGTGTTTTTTTTTTTGTTTTTTTTTTTTGGTGGGGCGTATTATTGCCCATAGGTGGGACCCTAATATATATATTAGTTTATACGTTATTTTTATAGATACAGATATTTAAGTGAATGCTCTGTTCATAATAAACAGTATGAACAACATTTGCCTGCTTGAATCTCCGAGAAATTTCATAGAAAATATGTCCTCCGACAGGAATCGAAAATGTATCCTACAAAAATGTCCAAAAATAATGACGTAATAATGTCGTTTTTCGACGTTAAAAAATACGTCAAAAAACTACATTATTACGTCATTATTTTTGCACCAACCTAATAGTATAGCACGTCAGGCATTATGACGGTTCCATGTAAGATACACGTTCGATTCCTGTCGGAGGACACACACACACATATATAGTTAAGTTACGAAAAACTTGGTGATCCGTATGGATAGTTACAAGGAGCACTTTACTTCCCCCTTCTTTCTTTTTTTCTTTTCTCACCCCCCCCCACTTCAATATATCATTTCCGTTAAGTTAACCGATTAAATAGGTCAATGTCTGGTCCCTCTTTCCTCAATACTGAGTATGATTGAAAGAAATATTAAAATAAACCCTCTCTAAACTCGACCATGTCTCTCACACCATTCCTCGCTATCCTCTCTGTTAAATTACATAAACTTAATACTACCCGTCAAAAGTGTAAATTTTCATTTCATTTTTCGTTTCACCTTTTGGAAGTGATGTTTGATGATCCAGCGTCCTTTAAAAGGTCTCTGGTGAAATAAATTATTACAATGGAACCATAAAGTGGTCTGTTTTTCTTTAAATTATATAATATGAGAAAGAAATAAACAAATGATCGTTTCACTTTTCTGGTTCTTCACACTTTGTCCAGAAATGGAAAATTCCTATCCCTACCCTTCGTCATGTTGTAATGTCATTACAATATAGAATGATGAACCCGTAAATTGGTATATTTAGATAAGTAAATAAATAAAAATTCAAACACGTATATCCAAATAAAAATAACATTCATTTCGTGAGATGATGTGGAAAATTCACCTTCGCTCAAGAATGAGAGTGAAAACGACAAGAATAAACCCCCACGCCGAACCGCTCACCCATTTCCTCTTCCAATTTATCCAATCAGAAATTTAATTTGAGTTATTTTTTTTTAAACAAAAAATAAATTTATTTTTCAATAAACCCATCAAAGACCGATTTTAAACGAATCTTACTGATTGAATTTCTTAAAAAATAATGTAAAAGAAAAAACTTCCCAACATCGAGGTGAAGGTTTGACACTAGAAAACAGACAAAATATTAGATGAGGTCAATTCTTTAACGATATCATTTTTCTTTGCAGAATTGAGAATTCCAAACCATTTTTAAAAAAAATTATAAATGTTGGAATTAAATTTAGAAAAGTAAAAAAAGTTTAGCTTCCACGTTATAAACGTGATGGCAGTCGACACGATTGTCCCTCTTTATGAAAATATTTTCCTCATTAGACCTTCTTTTATGTAACGTGTTCCTTCAAAATCTGTGCGATTCTGGCTCTCCACAAGCTCTATTCTTTGTAGCTCTAAGCCATGTTTGTCCTCTGACTAGACCTCACTCTTTTCTGCCATAAACTTCTTAAGTAGATTTTTTTCTTTACGTTTCCTACCTTAAATGTTACGAGAGTGTTGAATTCTCTAAGCCTTCGTTCCTCATTTTATTTCCCAAAGGTTTCAAATGTCTCTTTTCGATTCTAGGAGTGGATGTGCGGGTGGTGTAATGGATAGCAGCTCGGAATGGGAAATCAGAGAGCCGTGTTCGATTTCCAGTTGAGTTCGTTATATTCACTTACGCGCAAATACCCTTTGGAAAGTTATGAATCCATTCCCTCCCCAGCTATGGGTTAAATAATAGGACTTGTACCTGGAAAATTCATTGTTGTATCCCATGCAATATTCACTCTCGTAAAAGGAAATAATTCTTCTTACAATCCCCAAAATATTTCCGCTTTAAATAAGTGACAAAACATTGATAAACCGTACACACAATCCCAACATAAAAACAACAACAAAAAAAAAATGAAATAAAATAAGAATAAAAGAAACGAATGAACAAATTAATCATTCAGTTCTGATTCTATGCTCCAGAACAATCGAGAGAAATACTTCTTTTTAAAGAAATAAGATAAAGAAAGGTTACAAAATTATTTCAATATCTTAAATTTACGACTTATGTGCAGATATACAGGAATGCACATATAAGGCTTGCTTGGTGGTTATGTAAGTTGTGTATTTATGTAACTACTTCCCGGTCGGCATTATTCGGGGTCAGGTTAAAAGCGAAGGAGAGAGAGAGGGAGAGACAGCGAGAGAGAGGAATAACAGAAAATCGGACAATGAAAAATAGAACAAAAGAAAAACAAAGAAAGAGACAAATAAACACAGGCAGGAGAAAAAGAGAGAGAGAGAGAGAGAAAAAAAAACAGCAATAGAAAGAAAATGAAACGGGCAACAGCATTTCAACAGGGAAGATCCCGTGTTTCGCCACATAACACGGACACTATGCAAAGCATGCCGGGAATGTGTGAGCTATTCTTTCTAACATGGCCGCCTTTTATCTCTAGGTTTCTCTTTCAGTCTCTGTACACGCCTTTCTATTTTAGTGTCCACAATAATAGTGGTAATAGGTATTTGTCAACATTTACTACCACCCCGACCGTGTTCCTAAAGTGTACAAAGTTAAATCTCGCGAACAATTGATTAAAAAAAAAAGAAAAAAAAAAAAAAAAAGAATTACGAAAAATACACACACACCTAATTACACAATAAAGAATGGCGTTTTGTCAAAAGGTTACTTTTGAAAGTTAAGCAGCGTCGAAACTGATCAGCAGTTTGATGAGTGACCTTTTATGAGCACCAGATTTTACAAGCACGTCATTCCCCAGAAAAAAAGATCATTCTACACTTGAAATTGCTAGATGTAAGTTCTTTGCTAATAGTTTCGTTTCTCGCACTTCTGGTTCTGTGGAACACTCTCCTGACTTCTCACTTTCCAGCCAACTTTGATCTTCAAAAATTTAAATGCAATGTCAATCGATATCTACTGTCTTCTTGATTCCTATTCTTTTATTGTTCGCAATCTTTAATAATGTTTTTCTTTTTCTTATTCTTCCATACTCAGTAATCCCTTGTATCTTAGTGACTTTATTACCTTGCTTTGGGTGAAATGATTAAAAAAAAAAAAAAAAAAAAAAAAAAAAAAAGGTCAGTTTACGTTGGATCATTCTTAACACATTATTGGGGTTGAATAAGATCCAAGACGTCTAATTCATTTTAATCCCCAAGATTATTGTATCGTTATCGTTGTAATAAACATATATGGACACGAGACTAAATCTTGTTCACTTCTGGACTTCGTCATTAAATATCGACAAGTGGATGCATTTTTTTTTGTTTTTTTTTTTAAGGTGGGGTCTCCGAATGGGGATAATTTTTTTTTTTTTTTTTACTCCACTCCAGTTGGGTTACTTATATATTTTCCTGTTCTCTGTTTTGTCCCACGTTTGCATATCCTAGACTCAGCTGGGTCGACCACCTGGATACATATCGGGGCCAACCACTAATATACTGCGAAGCGCAAATTTTCATCTGGTGACTATGTGAGCACCTTCCAGGTCATTAGTCTTGTGCACCTGTCTTCTCTGATACTCTGTTGTAACACCTAGGGCAAAGTCTACTCTGCTATCTCAGCAGGGTGAGTCCAGTACATACTTGGGTCACCAGAGATCAACACCTCTTTAGAACAAAGCTTCCTGATGGACATTAAGTTTAATTCAGAGCAAATGGTATTTCCTGGCATGAATTACATACTACAGAGTTCTTTAATGTGTATCCAAAGTATATACCATCACCATTAGCGTAGATACAGCGTGAGTTGGGTAACGTCCCCAGATGGGGGAGGGGGCTGTAGAAGGCTGTATAGAAAAAGCAAGAAAGATTACTTTGAATAAAGTTGTAGTTTTCATTTTATATATATAAGTTGTAGCCTCTGTCTGTTATCGATCCCATAAACATATATATTGTGAAACTACATTACCCAGGGTACGCGGATAAGTATATTGTGTTGATTTTGGATTTTTATTTAACTATTACTTTTAAAGCTAAAGTATGTTTGATGCGTACTTAAAGCATACTAGTATATTTAAGCAGTAATATATGTAATATAATGGTACACAAATTAGTTACTATATATATGTGTATAAAATTCAGATAGAGTATATCTGTAAAAAGGTAAGAATAACGACAAAAGGAAAACTCACTACTATATATATATATATATATATATATTGATAATACTAGTGGTCAATATAAATTCCCAAGAGGATAGAATCCACTCAATGATCCAAGACAGAGTAAGAATATAATATAAAAGGCTCAAACACTAATATTCCATGGTTATAATTTATTTCATTGGAATCGTAATCACGATCCAATTCATCAGACCTACAAATTCAAAATTTTGAATTTGTAGGTTGATGAATTGGATCGTGATTACGATTCCAATATAATAAATGATAACCATGGAATATTAGTGTTTGAGCATTATATATGTGTGTGTGTGTGTGTGTGTATTAAGGCTTCCCTGTGCAAACTCGTGGGCTGCCCCAACATTGTCCCAATATTTAGTTTTTATTCCGAATCTTATATCGAGGAAAAAAAAACACAATGCCATCCACATACCTCATGTTTTTAAGATTATGTCAGCTGATAATAAATCCCGGTAGGAGTCCTAGTTAACAGAGGATCATCTTGTCATATAGGTTGAATAAAACTGTTGAGTTGGTGCATCTTTCTTTTACTCTTTTCTTTCCTAATTTTATTTGTTTTTACTATTTCATGATAGTCTTCAATTATCCTGTTTCACTAATGGCATAATGATCAATTTCAAACTCTAAATTTTTTGTCTATTTAAAATAATAGATTTCATTTATTACAAAATACATTCAGTTTAAATACGGAAAAAAATCACTAACGTCTTCTCATTTTTTGTCACTTCCGATAACCTCTTGCGTCTTAGTGGCATTATCGACATCTGTCTTCCTGAAACCTGTTCTTTTATTGTCCTTTCTTCTCACTAATGTCGTCTCATTCTCTTTCACTCCCAGTAACCCCTTGCATCTTAGTGGCATTATCGCCATCTTCTGTCTTCCTGAAACCTGTTCTTTTATTGTCCTTTCTCCTTACTAAAATCTTCTCATTCTCTTTCACTCCCAGTAACACCTTGCATCTTAGTGGCATTATCGCCATCTTCTGTCGTCCTGAAACCTGTTCTTTTATTGTCCTTTCTCCTCACTAAAGTCTTCTCATTCTCTTTCACTCCCAGTAACCCCTTGCGTCCTAGTGGCATTATCGCCACCTTCTGTCTTCCTGAAACCTGTTCTTTTATTGTCCGAGGTTGCGAGAATGGACGTGGCGTGTGTGGTTCAAATTTTCATCGAGTTTCATTCTCTTTGCACTAATGACATTGGAAAAAGCAAGAATCCATCTCTCTCCAGCTATGGGTTAAATAGCAAGACAGACGAAGATCTCTTACCGTAGTTGAAAGAGCTGTCTATGATTAGGAAACTGGATTCAGTCTCTCGTAAAATCATAGTGCAGACTGGGCTCTTTAGCACTAATAAGGCAACCAGTACACAAGAACAACAACTCTGGCTTCAAAACCAGCTAGACACACCCAGTACGGCTACAGCAGCAGCAGTACATTTTTTTTAAACATTTGATCCCAAGCAAGGCGGGAATGTGACGAGTACGCAGGGGGTAAATTTGGTGCCTCTACGACGCTACTGGGTTACGGCATTCGTGATCATGATTTAATGTTTGCTCACAAAACTCGGACGAAATATGCAACTAGGATAACCGCAAAAAAACTAAAAAATTTTAATGACAATCTGCAAAAGAAAACAAAAGCAGCCGAGATTATATAAAGGAAAGATTCTAAGTTCATCACACACACAATATATATATTATTTCTTATATATATATATATATTAGTTTTAAGGTGGGATAAAGTGCTCAATATCAGAGATAGAGCGTATGTAAATATAAATATAAAACTGAACGTTGAACAATTGCGTTTAGCATGAAACAACCTGTCGCCTGGGTGTTGACTTCAATGTTCAGTTATACATATACATATATATATATATATATATATATATATATATATATATAAATAATGAAAGACTAAATCCGATAATTATTTGAATATATTTTTTGTTTATACGTTATTTTTTTTAGATACAACTATTTAAGTAAAGGCTCTTTTTATAATAAACAGTGTTAATTACATTTACTGGTTTGAATGTCCGAGGAATCTCATAGAAAATATATCTACTCCAACAGGAATTGAACCTGTACCCTACACGGAACCGTCATATAGCCTGACGTGCTATACCATTTAGCTATAGAGGAAGCGTCTGGTTAGCAAAATCAAATTAACGTTTTTAAACAACAAATTTTCCATGGTTTTCTCGAACGCTCATATCTGCTCGAAGCGTATCTTAACGTAAACAAATGACATCATGTATTATGAAATGGGTTAAGTACGACAATTATATTAATAGATTTTCTATTTATATGTTATTGATACAAATATTTATAATAAACATTATTAACTACATTTACCAGCCCGTATCTCTCTCACTCTCTCTCTCTATTATATATATATATATATATTATATATATATATATATATATATATATATATATATTATACTTCAAACGTTACTATAATGGGCACACCCGTATTTGAAATAGTTCGCCTCATTTTTTTTTTTACGTTTATCGAGAAATCTTAGCGAAGAAAATGCGTCTTCCGGCATGGATCGAGCCTGTGTGTCTTTTTAGGACAAACTATCTTTTTGTTCGGCATGCTTTACCACTCCCTGTAGACATTGCATGTTCCCATTATACATGACCCCTTTATACAGAGCATGCCACGGATATGGAAAGCATGTCCCCTTTATACAGGACATCAGGCCCTCTTTATACAAGGCGTTTCTACTTTTTACAGGGTATGTCCACTTTATACAGGGCATGTGCTCTTTATTCACGTCATGTTCCTTTTATACAAAGTATGTTCTTTGTATTTTTATTGATTTTCTATTGTTTTGACAGATGCTACCAGGCAACTTTAAATATTTTGTCTCAACTGTTGTTTTTATATCTAAATTTAAAAAAAAAATCATTTGAATTGAAATTAGAACCAGGTGTCATATATCGATTGGGCAAATCTGTCAGATCTCCAGAAATCTCGACTCCATAAGACTACGGGGTAAAAAGGTGGCCCCTATCTCCTTTCAACGATGGTAAATATCTGTTAGAGTCTGCCTTATGGTTACTTTCTAGTTTGCCACTGGTGCCAGAAGTAAGACATGATTCGCCTCTCAAATGAGAGTTTGCCTTACTGAGATAGTTGCGTGTTTGTTCGCGCTTAGGATTTTGAATGCCGATTTTCAAAAGCTAAAAAGGGAAGATTGTGTAGCGCCTGTTTTTGTACCCTGGGCATTTATTTAACGCTTTGGGCCAAGTTTAATACCGAGATTTTTAGTGAGAGACAGTTGTGGTTGAATCCAGATAAAATCTAGGAATTTGAATGCGAAATCAAATAATATCGTTAGAAACAAAGAGGGTTGAACTGTCACGTATTATCAGTCCTTTTATATAGCAGGGAATGCTGGACAATCTATTCACAGATGAAGAAGAGACTTGAAGCAACAGAAATGTAGTTCTACAGAAGGATGCTGAGAATATCATGGACATGTGAGCCACAACAAAGTTTTAGAGAAAATAGAAACAAAAAGACACTTATGCTTAACCTCAAGAAGAGGTAGTTGAAATTTCTAGGGCATATAATAAGAAGGCTTAGAAAATTTGACACTCACAGAAGAGATTGAAGGCAAGAGGGACAGAGGAAAACAATGCATAATTTATCTGGCAAGCTTGAATAAATGGATGACAGAACAAATTTTAGGAGAGGTAACAAAAAGACAAAATTTATTAAGAGCTACAAAGGACAGGAAATTGGGGAGAGCCATGATTGTCAACTTTTTGAAGGGACATGGTAAATAGGAGGAGTTTGTGCAAATGGATTGCAGAACACAAAAAGATAAAATTACACAAACCTCTACAGAATGTAGTGAAGGAAAGCGAGAAGAAAGGACTAAGCACCAATTGCAAGAAAGAATGAATGCATGGTTGCTAGCACAAGGGACAGCCGAACATGGAAATTACTAATTGGAGATACCAAAATCAAATGAGTACAACAATTTAAACATCTGGGAAATGTTTTTACAAGGGATGGAAAGTGTGACACTGAAATCAAATGTGCTTTGGGATAACGAAAGATGACTTCCAAAAGTTAAGCAAAGTATGAAGAAAAAGAAAAATTTTGTTAGAAATAAAGAAGTGTAGTGAACTGTTAGATAATATCAGTTCTCCTATAATTGTGGACAATCTTCTCAAAGATGAAGAGACTTGAAAGCAACAGAAATGTGGTTCTACAGAAGGATGCTGAGAATATCATGAACTTAAACATGTGAGCAAGAAAAAAGTTTTAGGGAAAATAGAAACAAAAAGACACTTAACCTCAAGAAGAGGTAGTTGAAATTTCTAGGGCATATATTAAGGAAAGAAGGCCTGGAAAATTTGACACTCACAGGACAGGTTGAAGGCAAGAGGAACAGAGGAAAACAATGTACAATTTATCTGGCGAACTTGAATAAATAGATGGCAGAACAAATTTTAGGAGAAGTAACAAAAAGACAAAATTTATTAAGAGCTACAAAGGATAGGAAATTGTGGAGAACCATGATCGCCAACGTCCTGAAGGAACATAGAAGAAGTGCCCTTATTTTGAATATTGGTTTAATGCAATCATGTTATTACTTTTTACATTGTCATACACGAAGCTTAGCTTGGGAAGGATTGGAAACCCTTTTTGTATGACTGACTTAGGGTAATCGATATCGATCAAAAAAAAAAAAAAAAAAAAAAAAAATATAATTGAAGCGGTGTAATCGGCAACCCCAAATTGTGACAAAAGAGTTCATTTCATTTTTTATAAATAGCAGAACAATAAAATACTAATTGGAAACTGAATTTATTTTTTAATTAAGACAAATTATTTCTTTAGTTGACTTTAGACTTTAATTCTACAAACTTTACGGCTTATTGCGTTCACTTCTGTTTCAACATCCACCCTTACCCAAAATATCATTTACAACCTTCCCCCTCTCTTTTGCTCGGCGGTGGGGAGGGGCAGTACTGGAGGTATGAATTTTGGCGGGTGATAGCAGATGAAGGTGGAGGTGAAGAGACCAGAGCGGCCCGTCAAAATGAAGAAAATTACCCGTCAAAGAGTGAGGTGCCATTTAACAATTGTCAACATTCTGGGTAAGACGATAAACTACATCCGCGTTCAGGGTAAGACGATAAACTACGTCCAACAGCAAGGCCTCTGATCAGGAAGTTTTGTTGAGCGCGGAACAAACTCTTAATTGCTGGTGTTCCCAGTTCCACCTTAAGCCGGGGTGGTAGCACCTGTTAGGGTCCCAATTATGGGCAAATAGTTAACCCACCCCACCAAAAAAAAAAAAAAAAAAAACTGGGGTCAGAACACTATGAAAGTGAAAAAGCCAGCAATAAATTTTTTGAGGAAAAATTATTAGCAGCAATACTTTATTACCCACAATACATTTTTGAAGAAAAAATATTACCAGCAATAAAAATCTTGTCGGTATTAAATGACCCATTGAGATATTGATATGCCGTAAAAGAAACCTAACCAAACCAAAACAAACGAAACCAGTTGTAAAATTACTTAATGTGCGAAGACAAAGACGCAACTGATTTCGTCTTTCTGCCGTGTACATTCAGTGTGTGGCTGATCATGGCTCTCCCCAACTTTCTGTCCGTTGTAGCTGTTAGTAAAGTTTGGCCTTCCTTTATCGCTCCCAATCTCTATCTTGACATTCCTAGAGTACTGAGAAAAGTTTCGCAAGAAATACGGAAAAATAATTCTCCTTGTTTTAATTCTTCTTCCACTTAATTCTTCTTGTAATTCTCCGTTTTTATTGTTGTCCAGAAACCCGTTAGGTTTACGGTAACATCTAATACTGCTTTTTTTTCTCTTCTTTCTTTGTCCAGATCATCGAAGTTAAGCAACGTAGAGCTGGGTCTACGAAACTCTGGAGTCGGGATGCTGAAGGTAACATCAATCAGCTGACAAATTTTACTCACATTAATCCTATTAATCCTGTCTTTGATATCACGCACTTTATTGAAAAAACTCCTTGCCTTAAATGATTTTTTTCTCAGTATCCCATTGACTTCATAATATCTGTGATATCGCTATATATATATATTTATACATATATTAGTTGACCCTCCCGTCGTATTCGATGTATGAAGGTCAAGCGGTTGAATTCGAAATCGGCTCTCCAATTCCACAAAACGAGCTGATATCCATTTCTCCACCGTGATTAGAATATATATATTCTACATTCAACACCATCACTTGATAAGTGTTGAAACAAAATGGCTATTTTTGTAGTGATTTTATAACATATTTATGATATAATTTTTTAATAAATTATGTTTGCTCTACTCTGTATTGTGCAATCTTTTAATAGTATTTTTTGGTTATTGGAGTTTATTCCGTATACACCAATCCTATACTTCGATATATACATATATATATATATAATATATATAATATATATATATATATAAAATATATATAATATATATATATATATATATAATATATATAATATATATATATATAATATATATAATATATATATAATATATATAATATATATATATAATATATATAATATATATATATAATATATATATATATAATATATATATATATATAATATATATATATATATAATATTTAATATATATATATATATATAATATTTAATATATATATATATATATATATATAATATATATATATATAATATTTAATATATATATATATAATATTTAATATATATATATATATATATAATATATATATGTAATATATATATGATGTATATACATTATAATTATTATATATGATATATTATACAATTCATATGTATGCAAAATTAGTGATTTTTTCCCCCGACCCAAATAGACATATTTCAGGAGAGAAAGAGAAAGATAGGGCGAGAGAGACAGAGACAGCGAGAGAGTTAATGTAAGAGAGGCAGAAACACAATATTTGTAGAAAGAAATAGAGAAAAATGAACGCTAGTATTATTTGTAAATTGATCATAGAAATACAATACTGATATCTTAAATCATGCAAACCGGGTTTTATTTCACAAGAAAACCAAAAACAACCCCCCAAAAAAACAAAACAAAGATAAAACAAATAAATAAATAAATAAAAACAACAACAAAAAAAAAAAAAACGATTAACCAGGTTTATTTGTGGAAGATAATATTTTCACGTAAGCCGTCTTTGGACGTGTGTATCTTGTGGTGTAATGAATATTGGCTCGGAATGCAGAGTTCAAATTCCAATCGGGTTCATTACAGTAAATAATTCGCAAATACCCTGGCCAAGATTATGAATCCAAACCCCTCACCCCCAGCTATGGGTTCAATATGTCTTATAGTATTAGTTGGTAACCAGCAGAAATAAACGGCAAGCTACTGCCTAGTTAATCATATATCGAAAGAAACATGATCGCCAAAGACTCTTTGCTGTATTATGGCTGATACTAACCTCCAGGAAAGTGACTCGTTGCGCTTTCTCGGGTTAACGTTGTCAGCTGATATGAACTGAAAAAACTATATTGAATCTATTGCTCGGTCAGCTACTAAGAAAGTTGGTTCACTGTGTCGTTCTAGAAAATTTTTCTATCCTGAATCTGTCTTACATATCTAGAAGTGTACCATTCACTCATGATTTAAATATTGCTGCCAGATATGGTTAGGTGCATCTGCTATTTTGCTTGAGCTCCAAAGATAAGGTCCAAAGAAGAATCTGCAATATTATTCGTCCTGATCTGGCGCAGTACAAGACTGGCGTCTAGATCTCATCAATTTACAGCTGAGTTGGCTAGATGTATCCGTAAATTCTATGCTGTTTCTTCTCTCGCACTTCTCGCTTGTGGAACTACCTTCTGGTTCCATGCTTTCCAGCAATATTATTAATCCTGATCTGGTGGCTCAGCTCCAGTCACTTTCCCCCTGCTATATGGTTGCCCCTCTATGTCTTTTCTATGAATACTTTCATGGGAAATGTTCGAATGAGAACTTCACCATGAGTTCGCATAGAACTTATGGTTACATCCGTAAAATGATGGCACCTTGCCGCCAGTCTAACACTCCGCTTAAATTCATAAAGTCTAGGTAAAATAGAGGAAAGTTCATCAGAACAATTCCCTGGGAAGTATTTATAGGAAAGGCGACACAAGGAAGCATATATATATATATATATATATATATATATATATATATATGTATGTATATGTATTTTTAGGTAGCAATTTTTCATTGATGCATGTTTCATTAAATAATATAGACAAGTTGTGCCTATTTATTTTAAGTAAGTTCCTTCCAGTTTGTCTGATAAGCTTAACAACATTATCATTGAAAGACCTAAGGAAATCACCATATTGATACATGTTTAAATCCGATCTCAGCTTTCGGATTACATAAGCATTATCAAAGATGTCAAGAAGTCTTAATACTAAGCAAATAGAACATAATACTGCTTCAACTAATCCCAAAGATATCAATCTCCTATATCGTAGTCAAATGCATACGAATTATAAACAAGATGAAAATATATCACAAAAATTAGTAAATACTATCTAGAACAGATCCTAGCAAAAAAATTAGGATAATCATATACTACACTAAATCTATTAATAGTATATCCAACTCTATTATTCGCAATGATTCTTCTCCCCTCCCCGTTAGTGATTTGCAAAAACCTAACATAATTTACAAATTCAAGTGCCTTTTGGGAGATTGTATTTCCAATAGCTTAAATAATATTTATGTTGGTCACGCCACAAACTTTCTTTCATGACACTTGACATTACATTTGAATGATAACTAACATTTTTAGGCATTTAAAACAACATGCTTGGTCACTTACACAATTCCGGAAAATCCTTTTTGAAAACACAATTATACTTAAACATGAAAACAAAAAACAAAAACTAAAAATTCTTGAAGCTATATACATAAAACAGTTGAAACCTAATCTAAACAAAATAAACTACGAAATCTTCACAAATATTCTTAAATGCCTATAATTGATAACAGAAGCCATTTATTTATACCAACAGCTTCCCATACTTAATACTTCTCATTTTCACTCTCGCGTGGTCATGTGTAACGTCACGAGCTGCGATTTTCGCTTCCGCGTCTCGTATACACGAGTTTGTCGTCCCTTTGAAATTTTTCATGCAAGCAAAAGCAGACTATCATTATTGTTTCGTCCGGTTATTGTTTGATATATTGAAAAGTAACTGTCATCTTTGATAATGGCTTATGTAAGCCGAAAGCTTAGATTGGATTTAAACATGTATTAATATGGTGATTTCCTTTCGTCTTTCAATGATAATGTTATTAAACTTATCAGACAATATGATAGGAACTTACTTAAAATAAATAGACAAAACTTGTCTGTATTATTTAATGAAACATGCATCAATATATATATATATATATATATATATATATATATATATATATATATATATATATATATAAGAAAGAGATTGTGCGTATTTGGTTTGCATTTATACAACTTTGGTTAAAAACCAAAGGGCGTTCTTTGTTCAGGATTTTTTAAATTTATTAATTTCTACCTTTCAGATCATTTTCCCCAGTTTTCAGTCAAAGTTTAAATTTAAATTTACAATGTCTGAGTAGTTTCGGCTTTTATGACACATTTTCAGAGGTTTTTTTGTGGCATGTCTGTTTCAGCGTTTTTCAAATATCGTGTCTTCATCCGTTATGTGTCTTTTTTTTAAAGCACCGAGTCTTCACGTGTCATTTATTTGTGTAGTGTCGTTTTTTTTTGTATTTATGAACATATATAGTTTTTTTTTTGTGTTTTTGGTAAAGATTTCTCGGATTCTTTTTGTACTTTTGCTTGGTGATGTTAGCAATTAGAACGAATCGTTATGTTAATGTGGTGATTGTATAGCCAATGCATTTGTCGTGTGAATTATTACTAGAGTGATAGACTCTTAGTGGGTAAGCGAATTCATAGAACGTACTAGTTTGTTGGTACTTCGTTTTTTATTGTATGGTCGGTGGTGATCATGTTGGACATTCTTAGTATTTTGTAGTAACTGAGTAGTTTAGTTTTTTTTTTTGTTTCATTATATGAATAGATATGTAAAACTTAACTAGCGACATATTTGCTCTTTAACCAACGTGTGAATATATGTTTAAAATTTGTTCTATTTATAGAGGAAGACTTGTCAATATTAGAGAGAGCGTTTGTACATATAAGCAAAAGGTATATGAACATCGTCTGAAGATAGTTTAAGGCGTGAAACTGATTCAACATGCAGTGTCGATTTCTATGTCCGCATTATCTATTGAACTTAAAGCGATTTTTGTAACGAATAAAATTTATCGCTAGGTGCAAAATTATTATTTATTTAATACTATGAGCTGGCATTTCAGCTAGCTCCTGCAGGGGTGCTCTTGTTTGGGGCTTCGTCATAACAGGTAGGGGGCAGTAGATGCGATAGGCAACAAAAAAAAAAAAACTACAGAAAATTGATCGCTGCATTTAAATATTGTATTAATATTTAAGCTGACTTTTAAAAGTTCAATGATAATTCTTCAATCTGATGTACGCAGACAATTTGTACGTCCATCCTTACTTTCCGTACAAACAATTATTTTTATTTCATGGTTGATTTTTCAATTAATTTCGATAATTCCCAAATTTATTTCCAAGTTATAAAAATTGTTATCGTCCCAAAAAATTCGTCGTAAAAAGTCACATAAAAAGCGTCAAAAACAGTCGTAGCAATGAAAACTTGAGCTATTGAAAGTTGTGTCCCTTTCACACGGATTTTCGCATTTATTATATAGAAGAAGATGAGCCATCAAAAGTTAGCGAGTTGTATCCTTCTAATTGAAAAAGTGTGACACGGTGACACACTGACATTCGAATTATTTAATATTATTTTGAAAGAAGCTATTTTTCTGCAAATCTGGTTTTGCTGATTTCGATCGAATGTTGGGTTGAAGAAGCAAAGTGTGCAGAGAAAAGAAAAGAAAAGAAAAGAAAAGAAAAGAAAAGAAAAGAAAAGGAAAACAAAGAAAAATAAAACAAGGAAAAAAGAACAAAAAAAAAAGAAAGAAAAAGAAACAGTCTATAAATCTTTCTAACAAGATTCTAACTCGACCAACAATAAATTGAAAAGAATTTTAAGGGGTTTGATTTCATTTTTGGGGTACAAGAGAAATAACTGTCTGCAAAAACAGGCAGCCGCAGACGTCGGCCATTGAAGCGGAAGTGTGTAGCCTTTTTTGTCGATATGAATTGTCGCATCACGTGACAAGTAATGGCGCGAAACAAATATCTGGTTCGTATCTTGTGCGTCGAAGTGCGGTAAGCGTAGGCGACGGTAGCTTTGGTCCATCGAAAGGAGAGAGTCAGAAGGAAAGAAGAGAAGGGGGAGGAGAAAGTGTTTGAGAGTGAAAGAGAAAAGAATAAGAAAGGAGTGGGAAAGAGAGGGAAAAGACAAAGAAAGAGAGAAAAATGGAAAAGAAAGTTTAAGACAAGGAAAAGGAGACGAAAAGAGAGGTAGGGAAATAAATGACTGAAAGAAAAATAGTGACGACATATGATTATACAATCTCTTGTATTATTAGGTTGGTGCAAAAATAATGACGTAATAATGTCGTTTTTTGACGTTAAAAATACGTCAAAAAACGACATTATTACGTCATTATTTTTGCACCAACCTAATATATTAGGTAAGGAGATGGGCGCCGCCAAATAATTCAAAAATCTTTAATTACTACGTTGGAGAAGGCACCCAGATGAACTCCAGTCAACGGGTGTGTCCAATCTGTCATATTTCGGAATATGTGTGTGTGTGAGTGAGTGAGTGAGTGAGAGAGAGAGATGCCGAAAAATTTTCGGCCCAACCTATTTCCCCAAATTTGACCAACTGATCACACATCCAATATCTTTTTGCAATAGTCATTTGGACAGTGGAGTAATTTTCAGCAATTCTGAAATGTGTTTTTAATCAAAAGTTCTAAAAACTTAAAAAAGAAAAGATTTTCATTGATTGATTCATTTTTTATAACTTATCAACCCTTTGCAGGTTATTTAAAGCCAGAAAATATTTTTAGATTCTAAGAATTTTTGAAGAGATAATAATCATTTAGGGATACGGATAATTACTAATTAACCCATAGCTGGGAGGAGAAGAGTTGAAGTTATAACTTTCCCAAGGGTATTTGAGGGTAAGTGAATATAACGAACCCAAATAGAATTGAAACTCGACTCTCCGATTAACAATTCCAAGACGTCATCCAAGCTTACAGCACCCGGTTTTCCCAAGTGGTCACCCATCTAGGTACTGAACAGGCTCGGCTTTGCTCAACTTCAGAGACCGTACGTGAAATCAGCTCCCCGATTAACAATTGCGAGTTATTATCCATTACACCACCCGCACATCACCTGGTATTCCCAAGTGGTCACCCATCTAAGTACTGAACAGATTCGGTGTTACTTAACTTCAGTGATCGTACGGTAACCGGTGTTTCAACGTGATGCGGCCGTAAGTAAAGTAGATATAAAGACATCCTTAAAAATTCTCCCGGTCACGGGAATAAAACCATGGATCTCTCTCTCACATTTTATATATATATATATATATTATATATATGAGAGAGAGAAAAGGTAGAATTGTAGAGAGTTATACTCAATTTTGTTGACTAACTTTTCGATAACTCTCGAGCCTTGTATTCTGAAATATTTAGTATACAAAAAAATGAAAAAATAAAAAATAAAATAAAATAAAAATCAGTCTTTTCATATCTCTATCTTTGCTACATTATTGGTAGCGTCCACTACATAGCAATGGGTAATTTACCCATCTGTGTAGTGGACTCCTACAATGATTTTAATTTTATAAAATAGAACGCCATTCATTTACTTATTTTGTTCTCGCCCCCAAATACACGTATCGTGCGTTTGTAATTGCATTGTACTTATAAAATATCAATAATTATAGGATCATTTTTTGAGGATCTGGTCAAGAAATAAATATTTTTTTTTTTATAATGAAAATAATTAGCCATAATAACAATTCAAGGCTCTTCTAATGTAAAAAATGTCTTAGTTTTATTGATTTTTTTTATTTTGCGATAGAGAACAGTTTTCTGTAATTGGGAGTTTTGTTTAATCAAAGAGTCGATGATTTAAATTCTCCGAGGACTTGTACTTATAATTAATATAAACATTAAGTGATGCAAAAACAGTTTCTCAAAATTTCATAAAATTAAATGAGAGGTAACAGATGTAAAGAAATATTTTTACCATGATTTTCTTTAAAAAAAAAAAAGAAAAAAAAAGAAGAAAAGTATTTCTAAATTAATTTAATTCATTTGTAAATAAGTTCTGAAAGTTTCATTAAGATCCAACAATTATCTGATTTTTGCAAGAATTTTCCAAATTTATGTTTTTTTTACCGTAAAAGACGCTCCATTTCCCGTACCAATTTAAGTTTCCAGTGTTTAAAACAACAACAACAAAAAAAAAAATGGGAGCAGAAAAAGAAACGAATTTTAACCTTAATTTCCAGGTTTCAAAAGAGGATAAAAAAAATAAATTTTTGTATAAAAAAATTTGATCTTTCATCTTAAGGACACAAAAGTTTTTGACGATAAAATTTTGTTTTTATTATATTCTGTGCATCTCTTCATCTTCTAACCTCTTTTTTTTAGCGAAGTTTTGAAGGTACCTATAGGATCATTTTTGACGACCTGGTTAATAAATATCAGTTATTTTTACATTTCACCAGCGATTAAAGTTCATTTGAATATTTGTTTTTATATTCAGTTTTATTAGAACAGACAAAATGGAAACACAACGATTGAATTAACTGACACCTGATGTCCTATAACATGAACAGAGGAATGAAAACGATCATCTCCAGTAAACTGAATAAACAGTTCGATTTGAAATTCTTAAAAGCTTACGAACTATTAAAAAAAAAAAAAAAAAGGCCGGAGAGGACAACGGTCTAAACGTTTTGACGATAACAGTCAAAATAAGAGCAGTACTTTGAGAAAATCAGTGCATAATAATTCTTTATCTCAAAAGTTCAGACAAAATTTCTTCAATGTAAAATTATAAGCGGGAAATGGACTTTTTTTTTTTTTGTGTGTGTGTCCGTTTATAATATCTTTGTATTTATTGCCTTTAAGTCTATTTTTGCGACGAATAGAATTTATCGTTAAATGAAAAATTATTATTTAATAATATTTTGAAGCAAGCCATTTTCTGAAAATTTGCTCTTGTTGATTTTGGATAGGGCCGGAGAAGAAAAAGTGTAAAATAATGGGAAAAAGCAGATTAAAAAAAAAAAAAAAAAAAAAAAAAAATGGGGAAAGGAAAAAAATATAGGAAAAAGCGAAAAAGAAAGAAAAAACAAAACAAAAAGTCAAGGATTTGTGATTTCAGCAACCTGTAACGACTTAAAAATGAATATTTATGGATAAAGATAACGACGTGATGGAAAATATTAAATTAAAATGAAACCTATACTAGTGGGTCGATGTCTTATCATAGTGTAATGGTTAACAAGCTTATCTCTTGTGTTCGGTTCCCACTGGATACCCCATGTCTGTGGTCTTGTTCAAAAACTAAACTATTCATAGTAAATATCACGTCTATACGGGCGAGTAGCGAAAAGATCTCGGCCTAGGCCGCTTTCAAAAATCCATATTTTAATCAGTAAACGTCAGAATACTGATTTGGGGCCGATTTTAAACATTTCGTAGTCATATATATATATATATATATATATAAACAGATATATTTACATATATATATAAACAGATATATTTACATATATATTATATATATATATATAAACAGATATATTTACATATATATTATATATATATATATATATAAACAGATATATTTACATATATATTATATATATATATATATATAAACAGATATATTTACATATATATTATATATATATATAAACAGATATATTTACATATATATTATATATATATATATATATATATATATAAACAGATATATTTACATATATATTATATATATATATATATATATATATATAAACAGATATATTTACATATATATTATATATATATAAACAGATATATTTACATATATATATTATATATATATATAAACAGATATATTTACATATATATATTATATATATATATAAACAGATATTTACATATATATATTATATATATATATATAAACAGATATATTTACATATATATATTATATATATATATAAACAGATATATTTACATATATATATTATATATATATATAAACAGATATATTTACATATATATATTATATATATATATATATATAAACAGATATATTTACATATATATTATATATATATATATATACACACACACAGACGTATATATATATATAAATATACACACACACACACACACACACATATATATATATAAATATACACACACACACACACATATATATATATATATATATATGTGTGTGTATTATACACACATAAATATTGTTAAAAAAAGGCCTGATGATTATGCACCAACCAAAGATATATATATATATATATATATATATATATATATATAAACAGTGTCTACATAGAAATAGTCATCGTGCAATGTTGATTTGTATATCTACATTGTTTATATCGCCAAATGTTTTATCACTGATGTTGAACACTTTCTCTCTATACATATAGCACATCATTATACAATTTTATATACAAAATTTGAAACAGTACATATACGTGTGTGTGGGGGGGGTGTATAGATATGTGTGTGCATATAAGTGAAAGAACAAATGGAATAAAATTCCACTGTTCATAGCATTACTTTTTTTAAAATTGCTCAATACAAAGTAGAGCAAAATATTATTATATTTTTATTATAAGAGATTATAATAAAAACATTTGGAAATCTCTGTTTTTGTTTTTTTATAATTTTTTTTTATAATCTCTTATAATATATATATATGATATAAATTTTCCTTGTTTGATATATTCAACAATCAACAAAATACACACGTCGTATATATATATATATATATATATATATATATATATATATAATGTGCGTATTTCGTTGAATATGACAGATAAATAATGAGTGTGCGTGCGTATGTATGTATGTACGTACGTATATATTACGAGGAGATGTTGAAAAGTTCTTGGCCTAACCAAGAATATGTCCATCCATCTACTAAAATCTGTTGTTTGAAAACATTCTGGGAAGTTATAGTTGGTTCGAAAAATGGTTAGCACCCACCCCGAAATATATAAAAGAAACCATTTATCATATTTTACGTATATCGTTATGAAACGACCATCAAAATCAGTTGGCCGCAAACGCTTAATTTTTAAACTAATTAATAATTCACCGCTTATTTTAATCAATTGTTAAGCTTGTTTATCACAATAAACATTAATTGTTATAGTTTGCTTAATGTTATCATCTGGTTATTATCTAAAAGGCCCTGTCCGAAAATGATCACAATAAGCGAGTTTGTGCATTTCGGGAAGAGATTGAATTCAAAGGATACAAAATCCTAATTTTAATTCAGCGCAAAATTAAAGAAAATAATATTTTGTTCTGGTTTCGAACAGAAAGCGTTGGCATCATTTCAAGAGTTATACAGAAAGGGACCCCCACCCTCTCCCTTTCTTTGCCTATAGACTGAACACATGAAAAAGGTAGGAGAACGGACGACCGAAACAGCAAATAATTGGAAGAATCGTCCCAATAAATCTTGGAATGAAAAGGCACAATGTAAAAATTAGGGAACTTAAAGAAACATTATTTGTCCTAATTTACCAAACTTCCGGTCGAGAACTTTTAATCACATCTTTTATAAATGTAGAACTAAAAAAAAAAACAAACAAAAAAAAAAACAAACAAACAGACGATAAGTAGTTATTGTCGAAATAATTGTTTTCTTTTTTTTTTTTTATTTTCAAATCATTTCGATATTGAAAAAAAATTCAGGAGGATTTGTCTGGCATTCTAGAAGTGTTTTGAAGATTAACAAACAACTAAGTTTGTTTTTGTTTCTTTTTTTTTTTAAATCTTAAATTTAACTGTACGTACTTCAACAGCAATGTCAAATTTTATTTCCCTCGTAGATGAACCGAGAACTTTACATAAAGAAATAAAAACGCTACCCTTAAGGAGACATACCTAACGTTTGAATTCACTACATCCACCCAGTGACACAGAATTCAAAAGCTGGTTTATATCAGTTGGTAAAGGTTTACAGTGAGATTTGTTTTATTTATTCGTACACATCCGTGTGGCTGTAAACTGGAATGTTAGGCATAATATACGTAGATATATTTAGGTATATAAATTCTCTATTTATGTAAATAATTTACTTATATATATATATATATATATATATATATATATATATATATATATAATGAAATGGATTATTTAATTTTCTGTTTATACGTTATTTTTTATGGATACAATTGGTGGTCTGTTTTTAATTAAACGTAATGTCTCAAACATCCAGGCCGGTAAATGTAATTAATACTGTTTAATTAAGTGAAGAGCATTTACTTAAATACATTGTATCTATAAAATAACGTATTAGCAGATATATATATATATATATATATATATATATATATATGTAGATATAAATATGTAAATTTAAGTACATCTGCAAATTTGGACAAGTTTAAGTACATGCGCATAAGTTGAAATTAATACACAGACACATATATATATATATATATATATATATATATATACCTAGTAAAGGAAAAAGCGATACCTAAGTTTTCAAATGCATTTTAGTTTTAATGCCAAGCTAATAAATTAAATATAATATTTCCAATAAGCAAAATGCTTTGCTGTATTTCAAACTGAATTCAAATTGATAGGTGTAATTCTTTTTTAAATCGCTAAAATCAGCTATATTAAGAAATGTGTAATCACAATAATTCTCTTTATTAAAAAAATCTTTAAAAAATAAAATACTTTTCTGAAAATTTATTTGAGGTATATTAACTGATTTAAAATTCATAAGTTTAAATAAGCAGGGAGTAACAGATGTAAAAAATATTTTTATCAAAATTTTCTAAAAAGGAAACATTTTTAAAATAATTTCATTCATTTTATGTTGTCACCACAATTCCTATAAAAATTCATAATGTATGGTCACTAGTTGACGCAAGTAAAACA
This sequence comes from Acanthosepion lycidas, assembly GCA_963932145.1. Lineage (NCBI taxonomy): Eukaryota > Metazoa > Mollusca > Cephalopoda > Sepiida > Sepiidae > Acanthosepion > Acanthosepion lycidas. Next base: position 17,980,042 of record OZ010615.1, on the reverse strand, counting down.
ACCGGTTTAACCAAAATGTCGAAAGGTCTAAAAAGAAATTATTTAAAAAAAAAAAAAGAAAAAAAAAAAAGATATAATTTAATAATCAAAAAATCGTTTGATCTTTCCTCTTAATAAAACGAAGATTTTGACGATAAAACTTTGTCTTTATTAAGTTTCAGGCATTTTTTCATCGTGTATGCTTATATTTTAGCGAATTTTTGCTGGTATCTAAGATTATATATATATATATATATATATATATATATATAAACATTATATTTAACAGGTACACGTCTTTGAGTAGACATAACTACTTTTCTAACGGTGATGTTTTTGTAGCAATAACAAGTCATGTCGGTAAAAAAAAATAAACAAATAATTGCTTAAAAATTACTATCCACACACGCATGTGGAAGTAATGTTAAGTCCGCAGCCATACCAGTTCCCAAAGTTAGTATTTTAATGACCAAATATCAGCATTTCTTTATTTTATATATACACGTGAGTGTGTGTGTGTAATAATATTCGAAACAAAAAAGCTATCATCAGATTCCAGTGGGCTGATTTAAAACAGAAACGGCTATTATATATATATGAAGATCTCGAGAATAAATTTTCTGGTAAAATAAATTATTACAATGGTACCATAAAGTGGTCTGTTTTTTCTTTATATTAAATATTACATGTGTGTATATATATATATATATATATATATATATATATATATATATATTAGGTTAAACGTTTTTTTTTTTTTTGTGTTTGAGTAGACGGCCTGTATGTTCGAGAAATCTTAGAGAAAAATAAGCGCACTTCGGAAAGGTTCGAACCTGCGTTTCCTCTAGGATATATAACAAACAATTTCTGGTTTCTGGACGGATCTGATACGATAATTTAATTTATTGCTCCCTTTATGCTATAAAATTCAAACCCATTTTCCTTGCACACAGATTTCGAATTCATTCCAACCTGAAGAAGATGAAACCAAGAGACGCCGCCGCCAAAACGCCATGGTTTTCTATTTATCTAGTTTGTGTGTGTGTGTATATATATATATATATATATATATATATGTAAATATAAAGGCTCAAACACTAATATTCCATGGTTATGATTTATTACATTGGAATCGTAATCACGATCCAATTGATCAGACCTACAAATTCATGTAATATTAGTGTTAGAGCCTTTTATATTTACAGTGAGACCCGGATATAAGAGAAATTTTATCTGGTCCCAAATTAGAGCCATACTTACCTAAACAAAATACAGTGTAACCCGGATATAAGAGAGTTGTCGGGACCGGAGACGTCTCTTATATCCGGGTTTCTCTTATATCAGGGTTTGGTCTAATTTATATACATTAACACAGGCTCTAATTTGGGACCACAGAAAATCTCTCTTATATCAGAGTTTCTCTTATATCCGGGTTACACTGTAGACCAAGCCCTGATATAAGAGAAACTCGGATATAAGAGACTTCTTCTCCGGTCCCGACAACTCTCTTATATCCGGGTTACACTGTATATTCTTAATCTGTCGTAGACATTGATTTCTACCTTGATTCTATCCTCTTGGAAATTTATATGTATATAATGTTTTGAACAATAAAAAAAATGTCTGTGTTTATGTATATATGTACACAAATAATAAAAATGTAAAATTCATATTTTAAGCTAAAAGTTTTAAAATATGAAATAGACCGAGGCTTCAATGCCAAAGTCGACAAAACGTAAATATATATATATAAGTAAAATATGTTTTAAACAATAACACAATATATATATATATATATATGCACACACACACACAAAATATATATAACGCAATAATACAATATAAATATATATAACGCTATGACACAATATTTAAGTATATTTTATCTACCTGATGCGTGTTATTGCGTAACACTGTATATAAAAATACGTAAAAAAACGTTATTATTTTTGCACCAACCTAATAATAATGTTACTATAAAATATTGAGGTTTTGTCTACTTTGTTTGAAACATATATATATATATATATATATATATATATATATATATATATATATATACAAATAATAAAAGGACAAGAGGAAAAACTATTCATATTCTTATTCTCTTGTCTTTTTCTTCTTGCCTTTTTATTAATTTCATTCCTTTACAGATACACGCACACACACATTACAAAATTCAAACTTTGTCAAAATAAACGGCGTAATTAAAAAAAGTGGTCAATACAATGTACCAAAAACTAAAATTTAGGGCAGTTTAAAATCTAAAAACAAATCGAAACACCGACATTTAATGTTAAATCCACTTACTGCCTGATGATACCACAGCAGCGTAAAGGTCGGTTTTTCGAAATTTTTATATTATATATAAAATATATATATATATATATATATATATATATATATATATTATATATATATTATATATATTATATATATATATTAGGTTTGTTGGTGCAAAAATAATGTCGTTTTCTCACATAGTAACAAATGTGAGAAAGCAACATTATTTTTTTTGCACCAACCTAATATATATGCTACTTATATAAATTTTAGAATTCATACACAGATTACAAGTACGAATTGGAAAATCATATTTTAATAAAACTTTTAATGGTTTAAAGTAAGATTCACCAATAATAAAATTAAAAGGTATACAAAATAAAATAAAAAAATTCTTCATGAAATTTCAAATCTTCAAGCAACAGTATCCACCCCTCCTGTATTGCAAATAATTACTCATATCCTAATCCCACATATAGTCATCTCTTAACATTTTTTACCATAAATGATTTATTTCGTATGAAAAACTTTTCAACTATATTTTCAGTTGAAAAGTTTTTTTTAAAACGGGAACTAGTAATATTAGTAGATGTCTTTTCGAACCCATATCAAAGCTCAAGTGCGTAGAAGACATTTTAGATTTAGGTTTTGTGATTAAACGGAGAGTCTAGATTAAATGTAAAAGGTTTACGGCATTTTTTTTTTTAATAATAAAATCAACCGACTCTCTATTTTCTGTGTGAATTCCTGGGTCGAGGAGTTATTTACATTATTTATTTTAATGAGGATTATTGTTATTATCACAACTTTTATGAGGCCGTCGGTGTGGGTATAAAATCTGGTGTTTTTTTTTTTTTAGTATAGTAGATAGAAAACTGATCTTTTCATAATTTCATTTTTGTCATTGATTAATAAAAAAGCCCTAGATTTAAGCATCAAAGAAAATTTGCCATTTTTTTTGCTGCTGCCATACATAAGAAAAAGACAATGTTTCGAAAACGTTAAATATTTTCATACGGACTTTATAAACTTGAAAAGTTTTAATATTGTTTTGTTTTAAGGCACCCCCCCCCCGCAAACCTGGACACAATTAAAAGGTGCGGGGAGTGGGAAAAAATGACTATGGCAGTTGTCAATACGGAATTACGAGCAAAAAAGAAAGAGAAAAGGAACGCGAAAGGAAAGAAAGAGAAAAGGAACGCGAAAGGAAAGAAAGAGAAAAGGAACGCGAAAGGAAAGAAAGAGAAAAGGAACGCGAAAGGAAAGAAAGAGAAAAGGAACGCGAAAGGAAAGAAAGAGAAAAGGAAAGCAAAAGGAAAGAAAGAGAAAAGGAAAGCAAAAGGAAAGAAAGAGAAAAGGAAAGCAAAAGGAAAGAAAGAGAAAAGGAAAGCAAAAGGAAAGAAAGAGAAAAAGAAAGCAAAAGGAAAGAAAGAAAAAGAAAGAGAAAAGGAAAGACAAAGGAAAAAGAAAATGAGAAGAAAAAAAAGAGAAAGTAAAGGAAAGAAAAAGAATTTCCGTTAATAATAATAATAATAATAATAATAATAATAATAATAATTCTGCTTATCTTTTCCTTTGCACGTATGCACGTTACGGCCTGCCGATACTCCATAAATAATGGACTATTCCATTTTGATCGTAAAGTCAAGTTCATTTATCACGACGTTTCGGCCGTTGTGCTCTCTAACCTTCATCGGGTGCATGTCAGGTAACGTTCGGGGAATGTCAGACGGAACCCTTTGTTCAGTCTACGAGGTTAGATTGTTCTCGTTCCGCTGACCATGTCTCGCGATATCTCGTGTCGTTCTTTAGTTAACTGCTCAGTTATTGCTAATTTCCACTGAGCCCAAAGTTCACACACACTGACCCAGGGATTGAAACGGCAATTGTTATGACAATATTCAGAAACAACGCTTTAATCCGTGACAGAATCCTAATTGGATTCTCTATTGCTTATTTTAGGAGTTAAATATCAAATGTAGATCAATTATGGATCAGAATTCGACAGGATAACATAAAAGAGTAAATAGGAAACGTTTATCAATCTAACATGTTTCACTTTTATTAAAACTCCGTCAAAGACTGATAAAAAGAAAGACAAAAATACAAAAACAAAACAAAAAAAAAAACAGAAATTTTGGTATTTTTAATGTTGTTGGTTTGATTTACATTGGTCAGTCATGTATCATGTGCATTATAACCGTAGATAATTCTGTATGTATGTAAGTTTGTAAAAATTCTAATTTATCTATGCGGGAATCGGATGATAATGTGTATTTGTAATTGCTTATGACTGACCAATGAAAAGAAAGAAAGAAAAAGCAAGAAAGAAAAAATCCTACAGTATGAACTAACCGGTTATAGCTTCTCTTTCGTCAGAACTCGATTTTTCTGTGATAATTCTATTATCAATCTTAGTTTTTCTGACATATCTTTAGAATCGTAAATATAAGTTCAATCACGCTATTTAAGAAATGCCTATGATGGGAACTTTCAAAGTTTATACCTGCCGTGATGACTTCCCATGGCTTAATGGTAAAGTGAACGTGTCTTAAAAGAGATTTCCCAGATTAAAAAGGGAATATAGGTTCGATTCCTATCTAGAGGTACATATTGCCAGATTTACACTCTTCTTCGTCTTTTGAACAGGAATAGAGGTTTATCTCTTGTTTTCTGTTTAGGATTGGATTTCTGGTTCCTTCTAAAGTCTTCTCATTCTCTTTCCCTCCCATTAGTTCTTTGCGTCTTAGTGGCATTATCGCCTTGCTTGGGTTGAAATAATTAAAATAAATCTTTCGATATCTATGCCGGTAGATATTAATTTCGCTAATCCAGATCTGTTATCATTCACTGACGAGTAAAACTTAAGTGTAGGCCTTTTTAAGTACAGTGTAACCCGGATATAAGAGGCTTGTCGGGACCGCAGAAAAAGTATCTTATATCCGGTTTTCTCTTATATCAGGGTTTGGTCTATTTAAGTTTAGGTAAGTATGGCTCTAATTTGGGACCAGAGAAAATCTCTCTTATATCCGGGTTTCTCTTATATTCGGGTATCTTATATCCGGGTTACACTGTATATCGTCTTTTTTATATGAAAACAGTGCTTCTAAAATGTTAAATGTTTTTATACTGACAATACAAAGTGAAAACGTTTTCATTAATTTTCTTAACTCTATTCCAACCTAGTTTTACTGACATGTTTTTAAGATCACCAAGTAAAAGTTCAATTATCCTGTAAGAAAGCATTTTCAAATACGCTAAAAAACTGTTTTTTTTTGTTTGTTTGTTTTTTTTTTTTAACGAGGAAGAATTCTTGATTTTTTTTTTCATTTTGTATTAATTCTATCGTCAGACTTTGACATATTTTTACTATCTTCAAAAATGGAAAGAATATAGACAGCAGAGAAAGAAGTTAATTTCGATCTTTTTTAATGTTACCAAAAAATTAATTCTCTCTAAAAAGTAAAAAGGCGAATAAGAAAGAATTGGACAAAAACAACGAGGAACATTTCGCTGAGGGTGAAAGAGATTTGATGAGAAAAACTCGACTGTGAATTTCGCTGGTGAATGACGTTGAAATAGTTTGAGAAGCACCGGTTTAAGAAATGATACAAAATTATATTCCATACTGAAATAAGAGCAGCCTTTTTTTGTGGGGGTGAGTCACGAACATGTAGATGTGTTAAAAAAATTTTACGAAGTAGGATTTTCAAGGAACTTACTTGGAAATTTAAGCATATATATATATATATATATATATATATATATATATATATATATATATATATATATATGTGTGTGTGTGTGTGTGTGTGTGTGTGTAATGACCATTATTCAAGGAGTTCTGTTATATATATAACAGAACTCCTTGAATAATGGTCATTACACAGGAACTCCGAAGTCGGAAAAACAATTTTAAAGTAATCATATATATATATATATATATAATAGCTGGTCATTCGTATTCGAGATACCCATCTATTAGGGTGGCTAGCCAATCCCTATTGTAGACGCTTGCTCAGGCACATTTGTGTTTGTTCAACACACACAGAGTCCACCTGTGATTTATACTGCAACTACGCTGTTACAGTTTCTGGGAGACAGAGAGTGTTATCTAGCGTGATCAACAATTTGAACAAGGCCAGCACGCTCAAGTCCTCGGCCACAGTGACTTGTGGCTTTGTGCTAGCACAGCTATCGACGGCCCACAAGGGTTCAGTCTACTCAATTTCCCTGACAAGGCTTGGGTCAATCTCTCTCTCTTTCTCTCTCTCTCTCTCTATATATATATATATATATATATATATATACACACACACACACTGTGAAACTTAGAATACTAGAAGAACTCAGTGAAAACCCCCCAAAAAACTCATTACATTTTTACTAGTCTGTCACTTTCAATGAAACATTTGAAAGAAAGGTTGCTGCCAAATATATAATTTCATTGAAGATGACTGAAAAGGCACTGCGATAAAGCGTTTTATTAATGTTTTTCTTAATATAATGTGGGTCACGCCGACAAATTTTCTATGAGCATACACTCGTATTATTTGTCTAGTTTTGTAAATTATAAGCCTTCAGTATATCTTGCTTAAAATTAAAACTAGCTGCTAACACACACACACACACGCTCCTACTCAAAAGCAACACAAAAATAAAATTAAAGCTTAAACTGTCAACATATTTGGACAAACTAACAACACTAAAATCAACCCCCCGCTGAAAAATGACTAAAGACGTGTCTGAAAGTGTTTTGGACAATGAAAATTATGGGAAATTTCTGTATTTACAAAACGGAAAAATGGAAGGATGCTAGAAAAACTAGATTAAAAGAAAAATAATGAAATATTCCTTGTCTGGCGTATTTAATGAAAGATTTTTGCCGTCCAAATTATATATATATATATATATATATATATTATATTATATTATATATATATATTAGTTTGGTGCAAAAATAATGACGAAAAGTCGTTTTTTGACGTTAAAAATACGTCAAAAACGACATCATTACGTCATTATTTTTGCACCAACCGTGTATATATATATATATATATATATATATATATATATATATATATATATACACAAATTGATTAAAGACTGTAAGCAAAGATTCAATAAATATAAAATATATTGTAACTCATCATTCCGTTTATATAATCACCTTTAAAAACCTAATCGATTTGTAAATACCCCGATCAGGGCGCATTTATAAACAGAACCACTAAACTTTTTACGTGCTCATATTGACATCGACATGCAAATACATATCGAGTCTTTTATCTGTGTTAATTATATTTTGATTTCATCTTAAGAGATAAATCCAAAAAGATTTCAAGGTTAGACAATAGTTTTTTTTGTTTTTTTAGGTTGAAGTTCGATTGGCATAAAATCTAAATCATTTACAGTGTCATTTACGCGTGATGAAAACATTTAAGAGAAATCAAATTCATTAAAATCTTTCCTTTTTCTTTCCCTCGTCAGACTTTGGTCAACCGAATAAAGCCATAGGGGAACGAAATGTAGAGGGGGAGAAAATACGGAATTTTCATTTAAGAGAAAACACTGGCATTTATTTATAATATTACTTAACAAAATCAGTCAGGTTTAATTTCTATTATAAATTAAACCGGACTGATTTCATTATTATAAAATTTATAATAATGAATTATAAAACGAGCCATAACAATAGTTTCATGAAACGTGCTTGAAAAAAACTTGTTTTTTTATCTGTAGGTGTTGAGCAAACAGAAATATGTCTGAACAGACGTCTGCAACAGGGATCAGTTAGCCACCTTACTAGACAGCCATAGTCGGATGTGAGCAGTCAGCCACCATTATTATTATTATATGCGTTATATTTAGTGGTCACGTGTTCTCTATGGCGTGTCCCTTCAGGACGTGGACGGTATGTGTTTGAAAAGACGTCTGTTCGTTTTTTTATTTTTCAAACAGTATATTTTTGGTCTTCCTGGATTTCTCGATGGTCTTTAATAAAGAAAATGTGACGTAATTGAGGATTGCTTCGTCGTGACAGTCCTTCGTGGCCGAATCGGTTAAAGAACGCCGCGTAATACACTGGTTTCCTTTACATAAAGGGAAAGCTGGTTGGAATCCTGCTGTAGGACTCATCATTCTAAAATTCAAACTGGTTAAACGAAAAATATTCTTTTAAACACATAATCCTTATATATATATATTTATATCTGATAAAAAATATAGTTTTAAGGTATACTATACTCATAGTTAAAAGTGTTCGGTATCAACGATAGAGCAGATGCGAATATAAAGATGGCCACTGAGTTTTAAAAAAATTTGTTTATAAATCAATTCATAGCAATCACGTACATTTTCATTTATTTCTAACATTACTTAATGAAATAAATCAGTTTTCATATAAAACAATGAATAATATTGTTATGAAAGAATCGCTTACTGAAAATTAAATAGGAATTATTTTATTAGATTAAACAAATTAAAATATATTACTTTTCTTTTTTGAAATATATTAAATTAATTAAAATAAAAAAATACTTAGTTTAAGTCTTAATTATTTTGAACAAAAATATTATCGACCTTTTCTCTCCCTGCCAAATCGAAGACAGAATTGTTTCCACACACTTGGATCTGCCTTTAAACATATGAGTTTTATTCTATGAGATTTTTCTGGTTATCGCTTTCGCCATTGTATGTCCTTTGATTCCTCTCTCTAATTCTTTCTCCCTTACTATATAATATATATATATATATATATATATATATATATATATATAATTTTTATATATCTGTTTATTTCCATCTAATTCTGTATCTATTCGGAGGATAATGGGTATGTTCCCATTCACATAAATACAGTAGTAAATACTGTATGTTAGTCTGCAGTCAGAGATTCGTCTCCAGCTGTGCTGGTTAAACCCCAGACGGCGCTATGTCGAAGGGCAATCTCGTCTAGGGAAGCAGCTACCCGACTCCGTTTTATACGGGGTCTACGGGGAATTTTTGGCCGAATCTACGTGCTCGGATACCCCACATTAAATTCGGACTTGTGCCACATCTGACCGTGTGGGGCGGTTGGTAGATATTCTGCAGTTGGAGATTCATTGTGTAATTCACTTGACTAACTTCTAGCAGCTGACTACTTCTCGCGCCTCTGGCGAATCTTATATGTCTTGTTCATGTCCTAAGTATTATCGTTCATTACCAACCTTCGTTTAATTATTGTATACATTAACCTTCCCTAGGTTACAACACTATTTAATTCTGTTTCTATCTATCTAATTATGTTTCTATCTAATAAAGTTTCTATGTCTAATATTGTTTTTTTTTATTTATTCATTTACATTCTCATGTTGTACACACCTCTTTATAAAATCTCTTTACATTTATACACAGAATACTTTTAAACATACCTTATTAAAAGTCAACAATAACGAAGAAAAGGTAGAAACAAATTTCAGGATACACATAAAACGCAGACCCACACTCACGATGTCTTGGTTGATTCGTTAATGAATCCGTAGCTTAATGTTGAAAGGGGCAAAAGATAGACAAAAAAATATTTATTTTGCAACATAATCACTTTACTTGGCAATGCACTTAACACAATGGTTCTGCATTCATCACATACAGATAGAACATTATACAATGGAAATCTCAGATCAAAATTCAGTTAATGACAATGTCAAGCTCTTCATTTACAGATCCAGCAGCGTACGTAAAAGGAGGTGCGGAAATGCTGAGGACCCGAGACCCTTAACATCTGACCCCAAAACCAAATATAATCTTTGGTAGGAATCTGTGCTTCGTTGGGCCAAGAACTTTTCAGTACCCCCTAGACACTCGTTTATATGTGGAGGTGCTAAGAAATACAAATTCTTACAAAATAAGAATAAAAAAAAAATTGTAATATTTGGTCATTGGGTCAGCATCTGTAGGCCAATTTTAAGGATCTTCCTGCAACCTCATATATCAAATTATATATATATATTAATCATTCTATTTTTAATAAATAAAAAATACTAACATTTCGTTGAAAAAACTATAGATAAATTTGTCTCATATATATATATATATATGACAATAAGATGACGGAGACTTTAATTATCCATTTCGATTATATATATATTTCGTTAACACCGAGATGTTCAACTCTTTGGATCGAAATCTCCTCCGTATATATATTATATTATATATATTAGGTTGGTGCAAAAATAATGACGTAACAATGTCGTTTTTTGACGTATTTTTTAACGTCAAAAAACGACATTATTACGTCATTATTTTTGCACCAACCTTATATATATATATATATATATATATATATATATATATATGAGAGAGAGAACGTTCGCTTTCCGACCATGAAGCCCCGCATTCGAATCTCATCATGGTCGATTTATCTACAACAGATCCTAGCAAAAAAATTAGGTTAATCATATACTACACTAAATCTAGTATATCCAACTCAATTATTCGAATGATTCTTCTCACCCCGATAGCGATTTGCAAATACCCAACATAGTTTACAAATTCAAGTGCCCTTTGGGAGATTGTATCTCCAATGGATTAAATAATATTTATGTTGGTCACACCACAAACTCGCTTTCATGACACTTAACTCTCCATTTGAATGATAACTAACATTTTTAGGCATTTGAAACAGCATGTCTGGCCGCACACACAATTCCGGAAAATCCTTGTTGAAAACACAACTATACTTAAACATGAAAACAATAAACAAAAACTAAAAATTCTTGAAGCTATATACATAAAACAGTTGAAACCTAATCTGAACAAAATAAACTATAAACTACAATATTCTTAAATGCCTATAGTTGGTAACAGAAGCCATTGGTTTATGCCAACGTCTTCCCATACTTAATATTTCTCATTTTCACTCTCGCGTGGTCATGTGTGATGTCACAATCTGCGGTGCGATTTTCGCTTCCGCGTCTCGTATACACGAATTTGTCGTTGCTTGAAAATCTTCCATGCAAACAAAAACAGACAATCATTATTGTTTTGTCCGTGTATCAGTTAATATATTGTAATGTAATTGTCATCTTTGATAATGGCTTATGTAAGCCGAAAGCTTAGATTGGATTTAAACATGTATCAATATGGTGATTTCCTTTCCATAATGTTATTAAGCTCATCAGACGATATGAAAAGAATTTACATAGACAAAACTTGTCTATATTATTTCATGAAACATGCATCGATGGAAAAATGCTGCCTAAATACACACAATATATCAAGATTTGTCTTTCCCATGTGAAATAATTGCCTTATTTATGATTAAACTTAAAAAATATAACACCAATGTCTGCAGTATGATCATCCGTTCAAATAGAGCAAGGCTTGCATAATATATATATATATATATATATATATATATATATATATATATATATATATGTGTGTGTGTGTGCGTATGTATAGTCTTGGTAAAGATATCGTGTCATTTCTAAGCAGACATTTATACGCCTGTGACGTGATATACATTCCAAGTCAGTGTCATTTAGATAGTCAGAGAGATATGGGCGTCGGATATTTATATCAACAAATCTAACGACAAATAATATCCGCCCACTTCCACCTCTGCTGAGGTTATTTAGCTTTCTTAATCTCAGTCACACTGAACACTCTTCAAATTTGTCTACTATTTATTTAGAGAAATACTAAATTTGTTCTTTTAGAAGTTTATTTACAATAATTAATATATATATCTATGGAATTATTATAATTTTTTCATACAGACAAAAACAGTTTACTAAATGCTCGAAACGAAGTTGCATCTTTGTAGTGAGTAAACTGTTTTTGTCTATATGATAAAATTATAATAAATAATTATCGCTCTACTATCGGTATCGAGCCCTCTTTTGGGTTAATACTGTGAACATTAGAATTTATATATTATTTTCGTTCTTATTGCATCGGATATATATATATATATGGAAAATAAAATTTCTCAGAGTTAACCAGTAGAAAAAGACAATATTTATAAATGTATAAGACAGTAGGAAAACTGTAATGGTGGCCGACGCTTTTCGTTCAATGTGGACTTTTTCAAGACAAAAAACGAAAACCTCCACATTGGACGAAATGCGTCGGCTACTATTACAGTTTTCCTATTCCTATATATATATGCACACACTGTATTAAAAATACAGTTACAGACTTTGGGGGAAATGTCCATATAACATATATCCCCAAATGCTTCGTTTGAGTTTAAAGTTTACACGAGACGTTGTTAAATGTACAATCCAAGATACAATCCAAGATACAATCCCGAAATATTTCTACAAATTTTGGGGGTTGCTTTCTAACACCAAAACAAAATGTCCATATAAACATGTCTGAAAGGTCATCGTTGTACCTCAACATAGCAACTCATAACAAATATTCAAAATGTCCTCCACTTTATTCTGCACAAGCATGCACCCGTCGGATCATTGGCGGACTCTTTCAAATACTCCCACAAAGTATCGAATGGGTATCGCAGCACCCCCACGGTCCCATGACACGCTAATATGGAGTCTCTGCATTATTAATATTTGCTGCATAGACCAATTGTTTTAACTGGGCCCACAGATAAAGATACAAAGAATTGAGTTTGAGAAAATGTACAGGCTATGGAATTGCCGCGTTTCACCCTATTCATCTTTCATGGTATATGACAGCCAGTGCATCGCGAACAATTTGACTAAAATGTGCTGGAGCCCTATCTTGCATGAACCATATGCATCTTCGTATTAGCAGGGGTACATCCTTTAGCAGGTCTGGAAATGTGTTCGAAATAAAGTTCCTGTAGACATCTCCTGTAAGATGTGCTGGGAGAACATATGGACCTACCAGATAGTCAATTACAATTCTAGTACACCCATTTATCGTAAATTAATGCTGGTGTCCAGCCTGTATTGTACCATGGGGATTCCGATTAGCCCACAAATGTTGGTTGTGCAAATTTATTATTGCATCTCTTCCAAATGTTGCCGTATCCATAAACAAGACTGGAGAGACAAACAACGGATCGGTAGGTTGGGCTATAAAGCATCAGCAGAATTTCTCCCGTGGTGAGTGATCAGAGGGCGAAAGAACCTGCATATGTTACAAATGATACGGATACAGGAGATGGTCTTAAAGTACCCTCCATGTGGTACTATGAGATGTACGACTTGCCAGGGCCACTTGACGTGTGTTGATACCTGGATCATCTCCGACAGCCTGTAGAATGTGTTCTTCGTGGTCAGGCGTACGAGCGGATCTCGATCTTCCTCGATTTATAGTATAACTTTGATATAAATATCCTGTCATTGTTAAGCGGAACATTTCTCAGTTAACTCACTACTACACACGTTAAACGTTGAACACAGGCTAGATACAAATGTACATGAATGACAAATGTAACTTGGTCTATATGGCAACAAAGCGCCATCTACCGTAAATTTTCTTTAAATTTAATAACGCTAAAAGGAAGGATTTGCGGACATATGGTTATATAAACATTTGTCTTTGTTTTGGCGTGAGGACCCCCCCATTTATATTTACAGTGTAACCCGGATATAAGAGTCCCGGATATAAGAGAAACCCCGGATATAAGAGTGATTTTCTCTGGTCCCAAATTAGAGCCTGTGTTAATGTAAACAAAATAGACCAAACCCGGATATAAGAAAAACCCGGATATAAGAGACTTCTTCTCCGGTCCCGATAACTCTCTTATATCAGGGTTACACTGTATATGAGAAAAACAAGAACCGTCGGCGAAACCAAACGGACAACTTGCCAAAACTTAAACCCTTATCCAAAAACAGTCTCAAATAAAGACGATAATGCTGAAAAAAAGAAAAAGGAAAAAAAGGCCAGAATGCCTAGACCGAGCAAAAAAACAAAAAAAAAAAAAAAAAAACGTTTATCAACGTTAAATCCTATTAAAAGACGGCTGTAGTCATGACTAGAGTTTGACCCAACGCGATCCTCAGACGATTTGAGAGCTGTTCACGTCGTCTGAAGATCGAGTTATACATACATACACACATATATATATATATATATATATATATAATTTATATATAATATATTTTTTATATAAACCTTTTTATTAAAAAATAAAAAATAAAAGTTAAAAAAAAAAAAAGTTTACTAAATCAGTGAAATTAATTAGCTATTTTTACCGTCATTGTCATAAATTTTACTTAAATAATATTTAGATATAAAAAAAAAAATGTTACCTAATAATATACATACTTATACTTGATGTGAAAATAACTACATACTGTAAGGGATTCTAATACATTTAATTGTTCTTAAAAGAAATATAGTATATTAAAAATTAAAAGTGAAAATATTTTTCAAATCGTAGTTAAATAAAACGTATTCTAACCTAAACACCCCACAAAAATCTTTATAGATACAAATAGAAAAAAAAGGCCGTAAGAATTTTTGCCGTTAATAACAAAATTTAAAAAAAATCCAGACGACATGCATTTAACGGATTTCATTGAAAAATACATCCCTACTAAAACGTAACTAATAACTGATACATCAAAATACAGGCATAATGAACACGCAAACACCCTTTGTCTGGTTGAATTGGATTTCTCTGTATCCTTGGAAACGTGAATTATAATTTTTGCCGTGTCTTTAAAACCCAGTAATTTTAAAAGTTACTCCAAAATTCGCTTGAGGATGAAATGGAACTAATGTCTTTAATTACAAAATTAAATTCGGAGCTTTTAGCTTCCATTTTTGAAACATGGTTAGAACTGTGTAGCGAAAAAAAACATATTTTAAATCAATTAATTTATAATATTAATGCTCTGTAAATTTACATTGAGCACTATTTTGTAAAAATATCTATAAGAACACCGGATTATATATCTTACTCTTCTTTATATATATATATATATATATATATATATATATATATAATCTGTTACAAGATCTAAATATCAGTTGCAAGAAGATGGAATGCATGGTTCTTAGCAAAAATAACAGTCCAATATGCAAATTACAGTGTTTTAACAGAGGACGGAAAGTGCGACACTGAAATCCGAAGACGCGTTGGGATAGCCAATGATGCCTTCCAAAAGCTAAGCAGAGTATCAAGAACCAGAAGAATATCGTTAAAAACAAAGTAAAGAATTCAAAATTCTTACACAAGTACTCCTATATGGCAGTGAATGCTTGACAATCTCCTCACAGATGAAGGAGAGACAGATTCTACAGAAGGATGCTGAGGATACCATGGACCGAAATTTAAGCATCGATGAAGTTATGGAGAAAATGGAAACAAAAAGTAAACTTATATTTAACATCAAAAAGAAACATTTGAAATTTCTAGGACGCATGATGAGGAAAGAAGGCTTGGAAAATCTGACACTCACTGGACAGATCGAAAGCAAGAGGGGCAGAGGAAACAACGCATAACCTACCTAGAGAGCTTGAGTAAGAACAGGGTTTAGGAGAAATAAGGAAAAGACAAAATTTATTAAGAGCTACAAGGGTCAGGAAATAGTGGAGAGCCATGATTGCCTATGTCCCGAAGGGACATAGTACATAAAGAAATGGTGGACAGAAGCAAAATATTGGTGCCTTGTCATCTGTCTTGATTAATATCAGATTTAATGACACTTTTTTGTGAATAAATTTATCTAAGCTCACTGTTCATGAACTACTGTGATATCCATTGAAACGACTTTTTTTTTATCAAGTTATTTAACGATGGAATAAAACACAAGGAGTAGTGGATTCATCTCTTTCCCCAGGGTATTAGTGCCAAGTGGTTATAAACAGCCGTTTGCCGTTTACTGTGGATATAACTCTTACGATATTTGCCCTTTTATAAGTCCGTGTGTGCCTGACCGCGTACGTGTACGCCATTGTGGCAAGGTTGTTTTTATTCTTTTACTATTGTCTCGAGATGGATCCTTCTTTTTAACGTTGGGCAGTTGAGTTTGTTTGGAAAATTAAGTGGCTTTGCGTCCGGCCGATATGGTTGCCTTGGAGACCTTTGATGGAGTAGTAATTGTTACCCTGCTTATGACTAGCCAAAGGACAGACAAGCAAAGGTAAACCAGTGCTTTTCATCGTCATCTCATTTGCATAATCTATCGACATCTATTTTTCCATATCTATCAATCATGCGCACACACACATGTATGATATATACTTACGCAGTAAGAATTCATTTAAATATGTTCTCATGAAACCAAGTGACTAATTTTTTTTATCAAAGTTTCCAAGCTTGCGTATAAGCTGTCGCAATATAGGCGTATCTTCATCAATTTACCCACCGCCTATTGATAAATATTGATTATGCAACAGATTTAGCTTTTGAACATAATTTTCTTTCGTATCAATGTACCTAATTCTTTAATTGTCACTAAGAGTATATATATATATATATATATATATATATATATATATATATATATATATATATATATATATATATATATATATAAAAGGCTCAAACATTAATATTCCAGGGTTATAATTTATTACATTGGAATCGTAATCACAATCCAATTCATCAGACCTACAAATTCAAAAAGCTTTTTTCAATTTGTAGGTCTGATGAATTGGATTGTGATTACGATTCCAATGTAATAAATTATAACCCTGGAATATTAATGTTTGAGCCTTGTATATTGTATTCTTACTCTGTCCTGGACATTGAGTTCTAACTGGATTCTATCCTCTTGGGAATTATATATTAGGTTGGTGCAAAAATAATGTCGTTTTCTCACATAATAACATATGTGAGAAAACGACATTATTTTTGCACCAACCTAATAGCTACATGTCAGGAAGCTTACTTAGGGAATTAATCTGGGACATAAACATATACAGTGTCACCCGGATATAAGAGAGTTGTCGGGACCGGAGTAGAAGTCTCTTATATCCGGGTTTGGTCTATTTTGTTTAGGTAAGTATGGGAATAATTTAGGACGAGAGAAAATCTCTCTAATATCCAGGTCTCTTATATCCGGATTACACTGTACTATTACAAGAACGGTATTGGAAGAAATTGTGTGACAAAGTGGAAAACATTTACTTGTGACGAGTTTCGTCCTTCAGAACTTCATCGGACTAAATTTGTTATGTTGGTAGTCCTGAAGGGACGAAACGTGTTACACGTAAAATTAATCCACTTTGCTTATATATATATATATATATATATATATATATATATATATATATATATATATATATATATAAAAATGTGTATGTATGTATTATTATTATTTATTAATTAATTATAATTTTATCATATAGACAAAAACAGTTTAGTCGCGACAAAGATGCAACTTCGTTTCGGTGTATTTCAACTGCGCCTTGACTGTATTCACCCGTCGAGGTGCAGTTGAAATGCACCGAAACGAAGTTGCATGTTTGTAGTGAGTGAACTGTTTTTGTCTATATGATAAAATTATAATAAATAATTATCGCTCTACTATCAGTATCGAGCACTCTTTTAGATTAATGCTGTGAACATTAGAATTTATATATTACTTTCTCATTGCATCGGATGTATATATATATATATATATATATATATATATATATATATATATATATACCAGAGTATCGTTATTCAAACATATATCATTGAATAATATAGACATATTGCATCTACTTATTTCTAACCTCATCCTTTCCAGTTGTCTAATTAGTTTCTTGATGTTGAGATGAAATTCATCAAGGAAGGCGCCGTAGTTTATTTTTATAACCCAAGTACTTTCGATCGTTTTCAAGATCATCTTAATTGTAACTTCGACAAAATCTGCATTCCGTTATGATGGTGATTAATAAATGTAATATATACACAATATATCTATATTATTTAATGACACACACACACATACATACACATATATATAATTTTGTGTATTTGGGTAGCAATCCCTCTTTTATATATGTTTCATTAAAGACGACAGTGTTTTCTTTTCTGGACACAAAGTGTGTAGAAACTGTCTAAATGTTCTGTAATTCCAAGTGCTTTCGGCTATACTTTTAGCCATTATCAGGGATGATTTTATTTTTACTTTTTAACTGGATGTATGGGTTGTGTGTATGTATCTAGAGTTATAGGGATATTTTATTTTCCGATTACAGTCAGCCCATCGTGGCCGTGTTTGTAGTTAATATTTTTGAGTGTTGGCTTTTTCTTTGTTATATTAATTATGCTTGTATTTTCTACTAGTATATTTCGGATGGAGTTTGGCAAGTTTGTGTATGTGTTTAAATGTGTTCTGATGGAGCTGTGGTCGGATAGGTGTAATGTAAGTCGTCTGGATAGGCATGTAGTAGTGTGACCAATGTAATTATTTATGAATTTGGTTTAATCAGGAAATTTGTACTCGTAATAAATGTTCATTCTTTGTAGTTTTGATTTTGCAGGTGTGTTGTTATTTTTGAGGATAAGTTTAGCTTTTTAAATAACTACTACAAAAAATTTAAAACAACTAACCTTATCCTAAAAAATAACAATTCACCTGCAAAATCAAAATTTCAAAGACGGAAGCCGTGGTTGAAGCCAATGGCGATTTTATTGAATAAATTTACTCATTAATATTTCAAGATATTTTTGTGTAATTTTGGTAAATATATCTTAAAATGGAAAGTTCAGTGTTATTTTCATTTTTGCGTCATTTAGACGTCAATTAATCCATCGCACCCTTATATATGTGTGTGTATGTGTGTGTGTCTACACTAATTCCCCCATACCTAAGGTTTAAAATGAATTTTTATAAATGAAAAAGTTTTCTTGAAGCTTTCATTTTATCTTTAATTAAAAGCCAAAGGAGTAAATTGACTATTTCCAGTAAGCAAAATACTCTGGTGTATTTCATACAGAAATTATATTAAATGGAATAGGTTTTTCTTTCTAAAATAGCTGATTAGCGCCATTTTTAGTCGTCTTTCATTTCAATGTAATTTTCTATATAAAAAAAAATCTTCCAAAACTAAAATATACTTTTCTGAAACTTTATTTGAGGAATGTTAGCCGATTTAAAACGTGATATGATTTGAAAATAAAATTAACAACACAGAAATGCATTTTAAAAACAAAACAGTAACTGTGTTTTTAGTCGACATTGCTATGGCTTACGTGATTGACTAGACGATGACAGGTTATGACATAATGATTGTTGTTTTACGGAGACTTTATCTTTAAAAGAAATTTCAAGAAAATGACGTGCACGCCTTTTTAATATAATTTTTAATATAATTTTACGTACTCAGTAAACTTGTTGGAAAATATTCCCCGTAATATAGTTTTAGGAATGTTGACTTTATATTTACTATAGTCATCGCTCTTATTTTATGATAATGTCGTGCATAGTCGACCATACTTTCAAAAATGGGCACGTTGTATAATATTTTATATACATAGATAAAAAATTAAAAATTAATTTTAAAAATCTTGGTGTGTAATGATTTGTATTAAAGTTTTCAATTTTTGATTAGTAAATATAGCTTTCACTTAATAAGAAAAAAAAATGAAAGCAATTCTTGAAAAAATTCATTATTCATCGAAATTTTTTAAGACAATAGTGTCCTTAATAAATCTTATTTATAAAAGCAATTAAAAGCTTTTCTAATTAAATAATGTCAGTTTTATTGCATTTTTTTTATTTTGTGATTCGGAGCAGATTTTCGGGAAATGAGTAGAAGTTTGAAAAAAAAAAAAAAATGTGGATTTACATTTTCAAGGAATCCTGTTTTAACTGATAGAACAAATTTTTGGGTTGAAAATTTATCGAAATTTCATGAAGTTAAGTGGCGGGGGTAACATATATATATATATATATATATATATATATATATATATATTTACCAACATTTAAAAAAAAAAAAAAACTCAAAAAACAAAGGTTAAAAATATTTTCCTTCATTTGTAAATAAGTCCTGAAATTTTCATTAAAATCCGACAATTATTTGATTTGCAAGAATTTCCGAACCAAGGTGTTTTTCACCGGGAAAAGAGGCGCTAAAACACTAATCGTAAATATTACGTCGACTGCTACCGCCCCACCACCACAAAAAAAAAAAACAAAAACAAAAAAAAGAAAAAACAAAAAAAAAAAAAACAGATTTTTAAACAAAATTTCGAACATGCTAGAAAGGATTAAAAACTTTAATAAAATAAAAAAACATGACTTTGGTCTTTCCTCTTAATAATAAACACTTTGACGATAAAACTATTTTTATTATGTTTCATGCCTTTTTTCATCATGCTATACTGTTTTACAGCGAAAAAGTGGTGGTATATATATATATTATACTTTAAAATTATTTTTAGTAGATACCCGTATTTGAGGAGACGTTCAGTTTTTTTAACAGTATTATATTCCGTCAACCGGCCTGTATATTAAGAAAAATTTTTTTTTTTAAATTATGAAAGAAAATATTACTTCCGTGTCGGAAGTAATATTTTCTTTCATAATTTAAAAAAAAAAATTCAATTCAAACCTGAGTTTCCTTTTGTAGGATACACCTTCTCCCGTATAACCTGTCTAATAATCTATCTTTAATCACGTATATATATATATATATATATATATATATATAGTCATAGAATTATATTATCTATAAGTTTGACATAAAAAAACTCAGTGATATATAAATGCAGTGGTGTTTTACTAAACGTACCGTGTCTCTATCGGGAGTGAAAAAAATATAATTAAATAAAAATAATAATTTCTTATATTTAATTTCTGGCACCGAAGCGTTATTTTCCGAAAATCGTTTTCGAAATTTTACCCAGCATCCAAAAGGCTGGATGTTATTTTCTTTTATTTAATTTTGTTTATTTATTTATTTTCTGTTTGTGTTTCAAAATTTACCAACTGAAAATTCGGGTACTTCCTTGATGTCGAGAAATAAAGGGCAGCTATTTGGCTCCATAGAATTTTTTTTTTTTTTACAAATGCAAAAGAAGGAATCAATATATAATTCATGCTATTTTAATGGAGTCTCTTTCACCAGGATATCATGTCGTCCCATTTTGAGGGTTCCGACAGAAAGGAAAGCATTTAACTTTTAAATGTTTTGTATTTGTTTTTGTTTTTTTCTTCTTCTCAAGAACTTTGACGAGAGAGTGGGAAGCAAAGTGTCGTCCTAAAATTAGTCCAGTGCGAAATGCACCAGTCGAACCTCACAGTTGCCCGCCCAATATTCCATGTGTTCCGCCATGTTCATTTTTTTTTTTTTTTTTTACTTTTTTTTTTGTTGTTCTTGAGGTGAGGGCAATTTTCGCGGGCAGACACTGAACACAACACGCCCGTCGATTGCGTTACGAAGTCGGTCACGTGGATTACACGGAGAGGGAAGGCAAGAGAGGAGAGGAGAGGGAAGGCAAGACAGGAGAGGGAAGGCAAGCGAAAAGAGTAGAGTAGAGTAGAGGAGAGGCAAGCGAAAAGAGTAGAGGAGAGGCAAGAGAAAAGAGTAAAGTAGAGGAGAGGCAAGAGAAAAGAGTAAAGTAGAGGAGAGGCAAGAGAAAAGAGTAAAGTAGAGGAGAGGCAAGAGAAAAGAGTAAAGTAGAGGAGAGGCAAGAGAAAAGAGTAAAGTAGAGGAGAGGCAAGAGAAAAGAGTAAAGTAGAGGAGAGGCAAGAGAAAAGAGTAAAGTAGAGGAGAGGCAAGAGAAAAGAAGAGAGGAGAGGCAAGAGAAAAGAAGAGAGGAGAGGCAAGAGAAAAGAAGAGAGGAGAGGCAAGAGAAAAGAAGAGAGGAGAGGCAAGAGAAAAGAAGAGAGGAGAGGCAAGAGAAAAGAAGAGAGGAGAGGCAAGAGAAAAGAAGAGAGGAAAGGCAAGAGAAGAGAAGAGTAGAGGGAAGGCAAGAGAAGAGAAGAGTAGAGGGAAGGCAAGAGAAGAGAAGAGTAGAGGGAAGGCAAGAGAAGAGAAGAGTAGAGGGAAGGCAAGAGAAGAGAAGAGTAGAGGGAAGGCAAGAAAGGAGAGAGAAGGCAAGAGTAGAGAAGAAGAAAGACAAGAGAGAAAAAAGAGAGTAGGGAAGGTAAGAAAGAAAAAGTGGCGACCTGTCTGGATTAAATAGCAGGGTAGACTAAATACTCTTGCTTTGAGTGACCAGTCAAGAAGATCAAACCTGAATTAAATCCACAGGAATGTATGGAGAAACAATCACCTAATCCCTGAAAAGACATAGCATTTCAAAAAAGAAATTAGTCCCATTTTATCTGTAGGGGTTAGGTTTCGAGATATCCCCAGTGTTTAACTGAAACCTATGTTTTTCCTATATATATATATATATATATATATATATATATATATATATATATATCTGTGCGTGTGTGGGTTTTATTGATTGACTAATTCGTTTTCTAAGGCTTATCAACCCTTTGCAAGTTATTTAAAAAAATTTAGAAAATACTTTTAGATTCTAAGAAATTTTAGTGATACAAGTCTTGCTAATAAAGCCATAGATGGGGGGGGGGGAAGAAGAGTTGGATTCAAACCTTTCCCCAAAGGTATTTGCACGTAAGTGACTATAACGAACCCAACTGGAATTGGAACTCGGCTCTCCTGTTAACAATTCCGAGCCATTATCCATTACATCACATGCACATCCAAGCTTACAGCACCTGGTATTCCAAAGCTGTCACCCATCTAGGTACTGACCATTGTCGACGTTGCTTAACTTCGGTGATCATACGGGAACCTGTGTTTCAACGTAATCCGGTTCAGTTTTATAATTGGATAAAATAAATGTTTAATTATAATCACTAATAATAAAATAGAATAATTAAAGCAATAGTCAGTAATGTAAATTATGTGACGGACAGAAGAATCGTTCCTGCCGTAGAGCTTAGTAACCGCAGCATACTTTTTTTTTTCTTTACTTCTTTCACCGAGAACTTTTAAAGGAATGACTTTGCAGTTTCTCTTGGGCCTTTAGAAACTACCAACATCGCTGTTGTTGCCAATAGAAACCATTATTCAGAATTATTTCCGGCTTTCTTCGCGAATAATTGAAATCGCTGAAAGCAAAACCGCGGATAAGACGGGATCACTGTATAAAACACAATGTTTAATTATAAAAGATGTACTTTCTCGGGTATCTTTAGAAACATATCCTCTACCCCACGGATAAGATTACGACTGCTCTACTATGCAAACTTAGTTTTGAAATAATAATTAATTAATATTAAAAATTCGAAAAATTGGTTCGACACATCGAGGCAATATATAATTATTCCCTGTCTCTCGCATACAGTGTACATGTACATTCATCTCACACAATATTTTAGGTCAATACGTCATGGGCATGAGATCTACACCCGTCTATAGGCCTAAAATTTGGAGCCATCATCTTGAATTCGAAGAAGCGTATAAAAATTTAAGGTTACTTTCCTTTGCAGAACTGATTTACGAAATTACTTCAGAATAGAGTGATTTTTCTTCTTGGAGCCTTTCATTATATATTAAGCAATAATAACAAAATTAAACTATTACTGTATTAGCAGTCCCTTAAATTTAGTTCTTTAGACTGGCTCTTAGAGTTGACGGAGTTTAAATTTTAGGTAACAGCCCCTCTCTCTCTCTCTCTCTCTCAAAAAAAAAAAAAAAAAAAAAAAAAAAATTAGTGGAGTTAATAAACCAAAGCCATGAATTTTTGTCATTATTAAATACAGGGGGGGGGGGCACAAACCCCCCTTGGCCTGTAATGTATATCAGTCATTTTTACAAATGATTCAGCCCTTCACAGGGGTCCGTTATTTCATTTCATTATTGCTCACCAAATAAAAGGCTCAAGAGTTGCTCAAGGTTGAGTTTTAATAAATAATACTGTTGTATGTCAATAAAAAGTTAACTGTAGACTTGAAGTAGTTAAGATTGTTGCGATCTGGGAAGCATCCCCTCGGGAGTCTGCTCCTCAAAGTATATATATATATATATATATATTTATATATATATATATATATATAGACACACACACATTATATATATGTATTTATATTGGGTTGGTGCATAGTTATCAGGCGAGTTATTTGCTAATAAAAATTGCTGTTTTCTTTTTCTAAAGGAAACAGCAATTTTTATTATTATATTATAACTCGCCTACAAAACGCTTCATAACTATGCACCAACCCTATATATATATATATATATATATATATATATATATATGATAAAAATATTGTTTTATGATATGGCATATTTATGAGCAAAAGTGCTCACTATCAATAGACAGTGTATACTGAGGTAGTCTATTTCATACTTGAACCCAACCTTTAGGCCATGTGTGTTTTGCGTTGAGTCGACTATATATATATATATATATATATATATATATATGCAGGTCAGTCATGCATTTTGGTTAACAAGTTCTATTGTATTATCCTAACGGTTATTGGGTAGGCGTTAACGGTTATATTTACTTTTCAATTTCTAAGTAAAGTAGTAAAAACTTCCTTCCATGTCTGAATTTTGAGATGAGTTTTAAGTATAAAAAAATTAGTAAATACTAATATATTTACAACAGATCCTAGAAAAAAAATTAAGTTAATCATATACTACACTAAATATAGTATATCCAACTAAATTATTCGCAATGATTCTTCTCCCCCGGTCAGCGATTTGCAAAAAACAACATAGTTTACAAATTCAAATGCCCTTTGGGAGATTGTATCTCCAACGGATTAAATAATATTTCTGTTGTTCACACCACAAATTCGCTTTCACGACGCTTGACTCTACATTTGAATGATAGCTAACATTTGTAGGCATTTAAAACAACATGCCTGGCCGCACACACAATTCCGGAAAATCCTTGTTGAAAACCCAACTATACTTAAACATAAAAACAATAAACAAAAACTAAAAAAATTTGAAGCTATATACATAAAACAGTTGAAACTTAACCTGAACAAAATAAAGTATGAAATCTCCACAAATATTCTTAAATGCCTATAATTGATAACAGAAGACATTGGTTTATACCAATGGCTTCCCATACTTAATACTTCTCGTTATCACTCTCGCATGGTCATGTGTGACGTCACGAGCTGTGGTGAGATTTTCGCTTCCACGTCTCGTATGCCCGAGTTTGACGTTGCTTTGAAATTTTTCATGCAAGCAAAAACAGACTATCATTATTGTTTTGTCCGTGTATTGTTTAATATATTGAAATGTAATTGTCATCTTTGATAATGGCTTATGTAAGCCGAAAGCTTAGATAGGACTAAAATCATGTATCAATATGGTGATTTTCTTTCATCTTTTAATGATAATGCTTATCAGACAATATGAAAGGAATTTACTTAAAATAAATAGACAAAACTTGTCTATATTATTTAATGAAACATGCATCAATGAATATATATATGAAGAAATATAGCCTTAAGATGTGCTATATTTATGGGATAAAGTGCTCAATATCAGAGATAGAGCGTGTGTAAATATAAAAGTGAACATAGACGACAACACTTAGAGGCGACAGTCTGTTTCATGCTATATGCAATCGTCAAGCCATTAAACTGTCGCCTGTAAGTGTTGACTTCTATGTTTACTTAGAGCGTGTGTAAATATATAAGTGAACATAGAAGTTCTATATCTCATAAATATAGCACATCTTAAACTATATTTCTTCATATATATATATATATATATATATATATATATATATATATATATAGCAGGTTTAATTAAAGACTAACTAATGTCTTAGTGTTTTCGGCTTGCAGAAGCCACTTCGTCTTTAATAAATACCTTCGAGCTTTGATTTCTTGTGTCGCTCTAAATTGTGATAGGGGATGGAAATCAACTTAATGTAGTAAATTTAGAAGTGGTTACTACTGTTAGTCATTTTAATAATCTAACAAATAAAGCAGTTATATATAGGTAAATAAAATTAGCTGCTATATAACACATACACACAAATAGAATATATGTATATATAATAATAATAATAATAATATTAGGTAGATTTTCCTGGCAGGATTTATTTTATTTATTCCAACTCTACTTAGTGTATTGAGCACTCTACGTTTTACCTTTATTACTCGTTTGGGTTTTTTTCTTTGGAAAAAAAGATTTAAGGCACGGGTCGAATTATTTCCCCCTCTTCGGATGTTTTCAGTATTTTTTTTTTTTTTATTTCCATTTTTTTTTCTCGTGTACCGATTTGTTTTGACATATCTACAAATTTTGCTATCCGATCTTTTTTCCCAACCGAGTATTATTCTCTCGCTCTCATATTAGGTTGGTGCAAAAATAATGACGTGATAATGTCGTTTTTGACGTATTTTTTAACGTCAAAAAACGACATTATTACGTTATTATTTTTGCACCAACCATATATATATATATATATATATATATATAGATATCACACACATACATACAAATCTCTCTATATATATTTACATACAGTTATTATTCTTCCCCTCTTCCATAATTACAAATAAAGCTGTCATACCTCAAATTTTCATGGAATGATGAAGTAATGGATTTGAAAGAAGGTGCAGTAATGCTTACGACAATATTTTTATTTTAATGTCAAACAATAATACAAAAAGAAAACACCAAAAAAACATCTAACATAGGGCAAAATTATTTGCCCTCTTACGTCAATAATCGATTATGTAATCTTTATTCTTGATTATTGCTTTTAATCATTTTTAATAGTTCCTTACAATATCACAACACACACGGATAGGTATTTTGCTCCATTCTTCCTTGGCAATAGCTTCTAGTTTCTCCAAATTAGGCCTTCTTTCTCTTACGTTTTTCTTCAAATATGCCTATAAATTTTCAATGGGGTTTAAGTGGGGACTTTGTGCAGGGTAAGCCAGTACCTTAATTTTGCAGTCATCTAAGTATTTTGTAACAATTCATGCAGTGTTTCAGGTCACTGTCATGTTGGAACATCCAGTGATGTCCCAAAGACAGCTTTCATGCACTTGATTTTATTTTTAAGAATAGACAAAAACTGCTCTTTATCCATCATAGGCTGTACTCCCACTAGTTCTCTTGGTCCAGAAGCAGCAAGAAATCTTCAATGTAGAATGCTCCCACCATTGTGCTTAATCATAGGGGGTTGATATGTTTAGGTTTGGGAGCTTCATTCCTCCATATTCATATTACCAAATAATTCAAGCTTGGTTTAATCTGACCATAAAACATAGTTCCAATATTTGCTCCTATGTTCTAGATTGGCTTCTGGCATAAGTTAATCTGCATTTTAATTTAATGTCAAACAAAAATACAAAAAAAAAAACCCTTTATTCTTGATTATTGCTTTTAATCGTTTTTAATAGTTCCTTACAATATCACGACACACACGGATAGGTATTTTGCTCCATTCTTCCTTGGCAATAGATTCTAGTTCCTCCAGATTCAAAGGAATTCATTATATTACTTTTTCCTTCAAATATGCCCATAAATTTTCAATGGCTTTTAAGGTCAGGACTTTCTGCAAGGTGCACCAATACCTTAATTTTGCTGCCATTTAAGTATTTTATAAAAATTCATGCCGTGTCTTTTGGGTTATTGTCATGTTGGAACATTCAGTGACGCCCCAAAGACAACTTTCGTGCATTTTGTTTTATATTACTTTTAATAGCCAAATACTGCTCTTTATTTGATACCCTGTACTCTCACTAGTTCTGCTGGTTCAGAAGCAGAAAGAAATCCCCAGTATAGAATGCTCCCACCACTGGACTTAATTGTAGGGAGGGTATGTTTAGGGTTGGGAACTTTGCTCATTTTCTTCCATCCATAACAGGAGTTCATGTGACCAAATAATTCTAGTTTGGTTTCATCTGACCATAAAAAAAACATAGTTCCAATATTTAATCTCATGTTCTAGATGGCTTCTAGCGTAAGCTAATCTGTATTTTAGATGTTTAACCTTAAGCAAGGAAGTTTTCCTTAGCCGACAAACTCGAAGTCCTCTTCGATGAAAACATCTAGTGACTGTCTTTATCGCTACATTCAACCCTGATGTTTTTATATCATTGACAATGTCGTTTGTCGTTAAGTGAGGATTCTTCAAGACATCGCTAACAATTTTGCTTTCCATTCTGTTTTCTGCCAGTCCTTTATTTTCAATCCAATGAGCCTCGTTGTACTTAATAATGCTTCGAATTGTCCATCTAGAGACATTTAAATGCTTGCAAAGTTTGGCATATCCATCAACATTTTTGTACATATCAACTATCTTCAAGTCTTGTCATGTTCAATTGTCTCCGCCATGGTCGGAAAAAGAAAGAGTTATCACGATACGCGGGACACACATTGTCTTCGTTACCTTTTAGAATATTATAGAATGATGTCAATAATATTTCATTTTCAAAGTGTGTCTGTATTAAATGTTGAATTGAGAAAAAAATACAGTTGCCAGAGAGCAATATTAATTTATAATTTCCATAAATGTGGAGGAGGTGCAAATAATTTTGAACTGTCCCAATTTCTAGAAAAATATAATAATTATGAATTTAATAGATTGAAACTTCTAAAAATTTCACGAATTATTCAAAACTAAATACAACATCAACTATTTATAATAGATCCAGTAAGTTCTTTCAAATATTCGCATTTTCTGTCCACAACTGTGTATATATATATATATATATATATATATATATATATATTATAATTACACGAATCATTCATACAAAAAACAAATATAGAAAAAAGAAGTAAAAAGACCTTATGCAACTGGAATTTATAAACAGGGATCAGATCATTCATCTACAGGTTCGGGGTTAGTGTACTTTATTGAAATTGTTTGCGAAGATGTATTCTCGCCATTTAAATCTTTAACCTCTATATTTGTTTTTTGTATGAATGATTGATGTAATTATAAATTGAACTGCACCTATAATCTATCTATCTATATATATATATATATATATATATATATATATATATATATATATATATATATATATATATATAGATATATAGATATTATGAAATGGACTAAGTCCGACAATTATTTTAATATATTTTTTGTTTATATGTTATTTAATACATAATACATTTCATACAAATCTTTAAGTAAATCCTTTGTTTATAATAAACAGTAGTAACAACATTTACCAGCCTGAATGTGTGAGAAATTTCAAAGAAAATATGTCCTCTGATAGGAATCGAAACTGTATCCTACCGGGCACCGCCATATTACCAGATGTGCTATACCATTTAGCTTCAGCGGAAGCGTGTGGTTAGCAAGTTTAAATTACAAGTTTAATTACTTGCCATGATTTCTTTCGAACGCTCATATCTGCTTGAAGCGCATCTTAACGTAAACAAATCAAATTATGAAATAGACCAAAGCCCGACAATTATTTTAATATATTTTCTATTCTATTATTATGCGTCGGAGGACGAATATTTTCTTTGAGAATATCTCACACATTCAGACGGGTAAATGTTGTTTAGTACTGTTTATTATAAACAGAGCATTTACTTAAATATTTGTGTCTGTAACGTATAAAAAGAAAACATTAAAATATACGCACATACAGGTATATACATATAAACACTCACACATACATATAAACGCACACATATACACACACACACACACATATATATATATATGTGTACACACAAACACACATATATATATATATATATATATACACACACAAATATATATACACATAAAAAACACACACGCATATACACATAAACACACACACATTTATATAGATACATGCAAATATTAGGTTGGTGAAAAAAATAATGACGTTATAATGTCGTTTTTGGACGTTAAAAAATACGTCAAAAAACGACATTATTACGTCATTATTTTTGCACCAGCCTAATATTAACGGTGAAAAGCAAAGTATAATGTTCTAATTTCTTTTCAATTTGCTTCAGCTTTACTTTAATTAAATTATTCCGAAATTATTTAAGAAAATTAAAGACGTCTTTTCAGTAATGAAGCTGACTTGCATTTATTGTCGAAGCAGTTACGGGGGAAGGGCGGGGTTGGGCGGTTTAATTTCGTGCTGTTATTTTCCAACGCCATTCTTTCCAGCAAAATACGTTTTTTTCCGCTTCAACAAAAGCGCGGTAAATTGAAAACAACGGAACGAGAAAAGACGAGATTTACTTCTTTATTTTTCCACCAATCTTTGGCAAATCGCGGCTGTAGTAAGAAATCCTGTGGATCAGCATTTACCACCCCCGCCCCTACGGAATTAGAATAAGATACAAGTTTAGTTTAATCTGAGGGTCCACGTTTCAAGTAACCAGTGTCAGAAGGGAAACCAGAATATTACAATCTTCCACATTTGTTCAATAGAGGAGGGTGTGATACTTTTTTTTTACAGTAAGGATCACCATGTACTAGGCGCGAGAGCTACTCGAGGTAGAGGGCTACGTTAAAGGATAGTTTATATGAATAGGAGGGGAAGATAACGGCTGACTCTTGAATTGAACAGGTTAAAATTTTAGTGGTTCGTGGAAAGAAACTGAGTGGAATTTACTTCTGGCCGATGGAATACGGGGGAAATGTGGTTGGTTTGCTACTAGGTAAGTGGCCTGGCAAGTCCTAGCCATAACGGTCAGACTTGACAGAACCGAGGAATGTAGTTCGTCCGAGCACTTTCCATGGTAGTCACTATAGAGCCGTAAGAGACTCGACACATCGTCACTGTGTGTGTGTGTGTATGTGTGTGAGAGAGGCAGGTGGAAAATAATTCTTTTTCCACAGGACTCGAAGATGCTTTTGAACCCTATTAAGACTGGAAAGTGAGGTCTGGACTGCTCCCGCCCAAATATGGCAGCAGTACCCCGTTTTCGGCCTGATCTGGTTCTTATAAAGGTAGAGGATAGCATGAGGAGTCAGGTACTTACTGGAGCTGTACAGGGAGCTGATCATATTACATGCATTTTTAGTAATGATCATATATAGGAATTCCACTTGAGGTCAGGTGTATGTTTGAGGCGCAATATCCTTCTTCAGTGGAATAAAGGAGAATTTGGTTGGAATCCCTGAGTCGAAGATTCCATTATAATATTAAAAGGAAGAGAGAATCGATATTACTATGTGATATGCTATATCACTAGATATTACACTCTGGTCCCAGACTAATCACCGGAGAGCTGTGGTCCGCTAATCAACCTAGCCCCATGGTTTGTCGCCTCGTAAAGTGTAATCGGTGATCAGAGTTCAAATTTTGGCCTAGTCGATATTTACCACCCTCCCCACGAGGTAGGACGTGACACAAGGCCAAGTTTAATGTGTGGGAAAATCCGAGCCCGTAGGTTCGGCCAAAAATTCATCGTAGACCCCGCATAAAACGGGGTCGGGTAGCTGTTTCCAGAGACGAGACTCTGCCCTGCGACATAGCCTCGTCTGGGGATCCTCTCTGCCCGGAGGCAGAGGGTTTGACCAGCACAGCTGGAAAAGATTTTTAAAAAAAATAAAATAAAAAAGATTTGGAATATTGGCCTAGTTTATTGCTTTCACTTTGGCAGAAATGTCATTTGAAAGGTAGAAGTGTATTTCTTATCCATTAGCAGCGCAAACCATGTTGAATCTAATTTGCTTCAGATGTCTGTAAAGGTTCAAGCAAAAGCGACGAGACTATATCTACACTTGTGCTGAATTAGGAAGATATGTACGCCAGGAAACCAGCTATTCTATGATCGGAGTGAGTGAGAGTTTTTGTCACCAAAACTGATACCCACATTCTGTTAACACGTAGCGAGTCCAGTTTTGCCCAATCATTTTTTAAAAAATTTAAGCTAATCTATAAAATCCTGATGCCACCCACTATTATGACATAATTCTTATTAATCAAAGAGTGAATTCCTATTTGTGTGGAGAATGCCTAAGAAGCCTTTAACTTCAGACTACATATATGGAATAGTATCATTTATTCGTAGAATTTTACAATATTTATAAAAATTAGTATTTTCCAATGAATTTCTATAGATACTTTCAGATACTTTCATTAGAGGGAATGAAAGTTTGGATGAATTTGTTTCATAAATCCTAGCCATAATATTCCAGATTCCATAAAGAGCTAGCATTCAAATCATTTCTAATGCATTCCTATAGTAAAATCATTTGCAATGAATTTCTATAGATGCTTTTAGTATTTGCTATATCACTAGATATGGAATCATTAGAGGGAGTGAAAGTTTGGATGGATTTGTTTCTTAAATCCTAGCCATAATATTCCAGGTTCCATAAAGAGCTAGTATTCAAATCATTTCTAATGCATTCCTATAGTAAAATCATTTGCAATGAATTTCTATAGATGCTTTTAGTATTTGCTATATCACTAGATATGGAATCATTAGAGGGAATGAAAGTTTGGATGGATTTGTTTCATAAATCCTAGCCATAATATTCCAGGTTCCATAAAGAGCTAGTATTCAAATCATTTCTAATGCATTCCTATAGTAAAATCATTTGCAATTAATTTCTATAGATGCTTTTAGTATTTGCTATATCACTAGATATGGAATCATTAGAGGGAATGAAAGTTTGGATGGATTTGTTTCATAAATCCTAGCCATAATATTCCAAGTTTTACTATTTGCTACGTCAATATCTATGTTCTTTAACCTAAAACTAAGTAGTGATTTTCAAGCGTAGCTCAGATGTGGCACGAGGCCGAAAGTATGGGGTACCCAGTGAGGATCGAACTCACTACTCAGTCGTAATAGTTCTAGTGAGACAAGCTTGTTAACCATTACACCACCTCGAGGTGCCCAAACCTAAAACTAAGTATTGAAAAGTTAAATCACTGATTCCTTCGGTGAAATCGATAACCGCCATTGTTTCGTAAAAGACTAGGAATATTTAATGGTTGGATTAGCTGCACAGGGGCCGCTTGGCCTTCTCCGTTTCGTTTTTTGTCTTCAGTATGGTTATCACTTTCAGTTTCAAGCCGACAGACATATTTATTTCCATAGAATATCTTTCAAGTTAGAAATGCTACTACACAAGTTCGCGGTGGTGGGTGATGGTGGAGTGGGTGTAATGTATCCCCACCCCCCGAAGCAAGGTCTATACAATAATTACAATTCTTTGTCTAATCACAAAGATTAGGGCAAATGCAGTGTTGAAGCTTTAGAACTGGGGACACAGATAATCTTAAAATCCATTAGCAACCATTTTGTTTCTGCAGGTAAAAGTTATTAAAATTTCTTCCCCGGCGTAAACGTGTATATACGTTCTTACCTAAGTAGTCTTTTTCAGACACGGACGAATAAACACGTCCAAATTATTCAAACAAGCGTGTATATACGTCGATTTTGATTCTTTTATGCCCTTCAAGAACTTGAAATGATTCCAATTGACAAGTCATACGTCTGGTAGATGTGTTTGCCACCGCTCGGGTAATTCAAGGTGCCCCAGTTTCTTAGTTGCTATATTGAAAACAAATAAAACGTTCGTCTGAAAATTAAAGGGTTTTTTTCCCCCAAATAATTGGTAGGGAAATGGTTAATACAACTTTGAGACAATGCTGGCTATGTACAATAAACTTATTCGAGAGTGAAAACAAAAGAGGAAGAAAATTGTAAAGTACCAGGACCTTGCTGGAGACCTGAGAGAAAAGTCAGACCTGTGGGTTCAAATATTTGACACTGTTGAATGCGTGCTAAAAGATATTCGACACAAAACTGGTTGATACTTGACTCGAAGACGAGAGTGTCCGCATGACATTAGCGTAGTCAATCATACTGAAGATCAACTTGATCACTTTATTTTTTTAATTTTTCAAAACGATTACATTTTATCTATTATTGTAACTATTTTTATAATTTTTTTAATTTATCGTTGATGTAAAACGCTCATACTGTCTCGCCAAATCCATTACTCGCACGTATTCCCGATGAGTTTTTTTTTTTAATAATTTCCTTCTTTAACTCAAGTAAAATCATACACTTTGGCTTTTCTCCACTGCTCTTGACATTTACTTTCTTCCGACCTATAGTGTCAGTAAAGGAATTTTGCAAAATAACGATAAAAGAGACAATACACAACAGAAATCCTTTAAGAGGGAACCCGTGTCTTGCGAGTGGAGGTACTTTTGAAACTTGATGCTCTCTGTGTCAACTAGCGAATGCTTAACTGAAACTCGCTCGTTTCCCAAAATTCAGCTCGTATCCAAAGGCAAAAAGTCGGCCGAACTCCGCCTCGGATATATATTTTGCTTTTTGGAAGGGTAACCTTCGCTATTCCAATGTCCATACGGAATTCTCTATCAGATTTTGCGTTTTTTGCTATAATACATTTCCACACAGTTAATTTTCTTTTTTTGTCTTCTTTTATATGCTATATCACTTCAGAACGTGGGAGATCATGGTTCTCCACGACTCCCTATCCCTTGTAGTTCCTAGGAAGGGTTGTACTTTCAACACTCCTCCCACTTACTGCTCTATCATTTATTTGCACAAACTTGTTAGGTAGGCTATTCGGTATTTTCCACTTTCTCATCTTCAATATGCCCTGGGAGTGTCAAATTCTCTAAACTTCTGTCCTCATGCATTCTAGAACTTGTAACCGTCTCTCTCTGGTTTCCATAAACCAATAATCCATTAAAAGGGTTTTTCTCCAAATTCTGAGAAGTGTATTTGGAGGCTACCTGTAGATTACTTAAGGTGGGTGGGGGGTAATTTTTGGATTAGACAAACATCTATTGCAGGAAACCAGGTCGACCCGGTCAAGAAAACAACGCAGAAGAATTTATGCTATTTACATTTTTTGGGCGGTTATTCTCTTTATTGTCATATTCACGACGTTTCGGTCGTTGTACACTCCAGCCTTCTTCAGGATCTGTCTATTTCTGAGATGAGGTATTGTGATTATTTAAATTGTTCGGACTGTTGTTCTCATCTTTATTGTCATATTCACGACGTTTCGGCCGTTGTACGCTTCTTCAGGTGATATACATTGTAATTTCGAATAAAGGGTTCGGTTCGAAATTCCAACCTGAAGAAGGCCAGTGTGTACAACGGCCGAAACGTTGTGAATATGACAATCACTAGAAAAGCAACAGACCAAACAATGTAAATCGTGTAAATAGTTACAATTCTTCATATCAGAAATATAGACAGATAACTTAAAAGAAATTTGAAGACTAGCAGATGAGAATAGGCTCATCAAAGTCAGTCTCACATTAAGGAAAGGTCTTCAGCTTGCCTGTTTGATTTATTCTTCGCTGTTACCATGAGGTTTGCTTTGAAAATTGTACCAAATTATTATTTGAAAACTAGTCAGAGTTATTGTCTCCTTTTCTCCACTTTATATCCACTTTTCTTCTGAGGACTTTTTTATGCAGTTCTTATATTTTTTATTGTAAAAAGGCATATTTCATTTCCATAAATGTTATTGGCCATCATTTGACGTACGTTAGTCAATTATGCGCCATCCGGGATACAGGCTTAGACGGTCATATATCTTTCGATACATGACTAACGAGGCAGATTTTTCCCCGAAGTAGGTTGCCATTTCTTTCTGTGGTAGACCAGTTGCCATCCAAGCTGGAGGGAGAAGATTTATGCATTTCCCAAGGGTATTAACAGGTAAGTGAATGTAATGGATTCGACTGGAATTCGAACTCGGCTCTTCTGATTCCTCAATCCAAGCCGATATCCATTACTCCACAGTGCCTCCTTTTTATTATAAATTATAATAAATTGTTTTGTTTGTGTTAATAAATAAATCAGGGGAGAAGAAGAGGATTCATACCTTTCCCAAGGGTATTAGCACGTAAGTGAATGTAATGGATTTGACTGGAATTCGAACTCGGCTCTCTTATTCCTCAATCCGATCGGCTATCCATTACTCCACAGTGCCTCCTTTTTATTATAAATTATAATAAATTGTTTTGTTTGTGTTAATAAATAAATCAGGGGCGAAGAAGAGGATTCACACCTTTCCCAAGGGTATTAGCACGTAAGTGAATGTAATGGATTCGACTGAAATTCGAACTCGGCTGTCCGATTCCTCAAAAGGGCCGTTGTCTATTACTCAACCGTGACATACAAAACACTTAATTTGTGTAATTCATTCATTTCTTGTGTGTTAATAAATCTTCGTCTGTTTTCATTGTGTACCCATATAAATTAATGTTAACTCAAATATTTGTTTGAACTATTTTTTACGTAGTTTTTTTTTTTAACGAATATAGTTCGTGTTGCTGTCGACATTCTGCCTTCTTACAAATGATAGTTAGTCCTTTCTTGTCCTCTTTCCTTTACTACCCTGTCTAGAAGGACCTGCCGATTTCTAACGACGTCAAATTCTGTTTCGAGCAATGTAATCGTAGTACTTTTCGTTCCTTCGAAGAAGAAGAAAAAAAATTAAACACAAATATTTTTTCGGCTATCTGAAAGTGAGTAATTCTAGATGGGTTAGAGGTCGAGAATAGAATGTACACAAGATCAGTCAAAGCAGACCTATGTCATCAGTTCGTGTGTAAGCCTGTTCAGGTGTACGCAGTGACACCCCCGAAAAATTGGGGCCAACAGAAATTAGGGCAATTCCTGGGTGGGTGATTTGGGGGCTGGGGGTGGTCGTGATGGGCAGTCAGCGTTATTTGCGCACGCGCCTATACAGATATCTCCATCCGTTCGAGAAAAGACCATGTTTATTTTTATACTACTACTACTACTGCTGCTGCGAGACAACGCAACAGTGACTTCAACGAAATCACCCACTCTAACTTTGGAATTTAGCAAAGGGCATAAAACCGAGCTTTTCTAAACTATCACATAGACGTCTTGATAAAAAATAGATCGTTTCTGGCTTGTCACGATGTTTAGCGATTAACAGAGAGTTGTGCTCTGATAAACCACTGCAATATACTTTCGGCAGATTTTTACGTCACAGAATTTATTTTTATATAAAATTGGAATTAACTCTAACATATATGACGTAATAATTAATATTTGGCGATAAAACTAAACAATAATTGTTAGACGGAGACATAAGTAAATTTTTTTTGTTTTTTGTTTATCAACTTTATTCTGCCAATAATAGTGCAAAATTGTATTTTCCTGCTATATGTTTAGAGATTCTTGATAAAATCCCAAGAAAAATCAGCAATATTATTCGTCCTGACCTGGCATCTCGGCTTCAGTCACTTTCCCACTGCTATAATATACCTTCCTTGTGTTTTTTTCTGTAAATACATTAATCATAATTGTTCTGATGAACTTTACAAACACTATTTTGTTTGGTTTTGTTTTATTTTACGGCATATCAACCTCAATGGGTTATTTAATGCCGACAATTTTTATTGCTGGTAATATTTTTGATATAATGGAATATGCATACACCTGTGTTCCCCCGTCAATGGAATATGATTGGCTGGTGTCAGTCATAAATACAGACGGACGTATAGGAGAGGCAAAGAGCCTTAGTCTGAGAGCTAAGTCTATAACGACGCCCACTGGACTACACCATTGATCTACACTTCTTACCTACGACGCGTACCAGTCGATTACGGCTACCATATTCTACTTGGTTATAGTAGCCAAAACCACTTAGCTACTTCGTTCAAATATATCTCTTTCGGGACATATCAATTTTTTCTCTTCCAAAATCTACTTTTGATAATATTTTTTCTTCAAAAATATATTGCTGGTGACAATTTTTTTTACAAAGTATTTCTTGTTATTAAAACCTATTTTTACACTTTCATAGTGTTTTAAGCCCAGTTTGGGTGTCAGCTATTTGTCCATAGTTGGGACCCTAACAGGTGCTACCACACCGGGTCAGGATGGATCTGAGAACACCAGCAATTAAGAGGTGGTTCCACTTTCCTCAAAACCTCCTGATCAGAGGCTCTGCTGCTGGACGTAGTTTATCGTCTTACCCAGGATGCAGATGTAGTTTATCGTCATACCCAGGACGGACTATTTTGTTTAGTTTCTTGTAAATATATATTAAATTGTAAATACACATTGGGATTAGATATTTAAGATTGGTTATGGTAGGGGATAAAAACGACAGACAAAATTGCACATATGGGGACGTTTTAGGACTTCATAGAGACTTTGAGGTATTATGGTGACTGTAGTCAGAATGGTAAGTAAGCATGTGTTGTTTTGATGTAAGGAATACTGTGGGATGTTTGGGTCAGTAATTGGGACTAGCTAGGTTTAATTACAAGGTGGAAGAAGTCCAGATTTCTACTATCGTCCTTTTTGACATTGTGCCATATTTTTATACATTTACAAAATAAATATTACATCTATGTTACATAGTCTTTATGAATTTAAGCGCCGTACTAGATTGGCGGCAAGGTCCCATCCATTGACAGTTAAAATATTTAGATGTAACCGCAAGTTCTATGCAGAGAGTTTCTTCTATCTCACTTCTTGCTTGATCTCCAAAAATGCAATGTCAATCTTGATTAATCTTCTATTGTTTTCGCTCCTTAATAATATTTCTCGTTTTTCTTTCACCCCCAGTAACCTTTTTGTGGGTCTTAGTGGCTTTACTGCCTTGGTGAAATGACTTAAAAAATTATATTTTCACCATTATTTGAAATTACTTGACACTTATCGTGTCGCTCGATAAGTGACGTCATTTCAAATAATGGCGAATATATAATTTCTTTTTTTAGAAACAAAGAAAAGTCTGTTGGATTGCTCTGTGGTATCCGTCTTATAAACTAGAAGAAGCAGGTTTGTGGCTTTACAGTACTATACTGGAAATTCCATTGACAGAGTGACTAAGCAACAGAGAAGTCTTAAAAAATGGTAACAGAAAGAACACTTCTACTCAAAATCAGGAAAAGAAAGCTGAAATTTCTTGGACACATAATGAGGAAAAAGGGCTTGGAAAACTTACCCTCACGGGGCATATTGAGGGCAAGAAAGATAGAGGAAGACAGTAAACCACTTACCTGACGACTTTTAGTGGGTGGGTGCCAGTGAAGTGGCTTTAGTAAGGGGAGAAAAACTGCTAAGAGCCATTCGAGATAGAAAGTTGTGGAGAGCCATCATTGCCTATACTCTGAAAGGCACATAGTAGAAGACGAAGAAAAAACTTTAAATCTGTTCTATTCCAACTTTTAATTACGTTTTAAAAGTAGCGGGTAGTACCTTTTTCAGAAGTGCTGGTTGCTACTAGTAACTTATCTATCAATTTAGAAGGACTAAAAAGGCGTTATTCTTACAGATAGCCATAACAGGTCAATACGTTTGGATAACATGGTTTTTTTTAAAAATAATCTTGCGACTTCTAAAAGTTATTTGCTGATGTAAAGTCATGTTCATGAAGTAAGCAGTACTTAGTTATTCATTCAGTCTATCTACTGGAGACAAGAACAGCCAGCATACAAATACGGCGGAGAATACTGGACAATTTCCTCAGAGACGAAGAAGAGATGCGAGGCGACAGAAATATGGCTCTACAGAAGGATGCTGAGGATATCATGGAATGAAAATGTGAGCAACGACGAAGTTTTAAAGAAAATGAAAACAAAAAGGACGCAGCATCAGAAAGAGATAGTTGAAATTTCGAGGACATATAATGAGGAAAGAGGGCTTGGAAAATTTGACACTCACAGGGCATATTGATGGCAGAGCGGGGCAGAGGAAAGCAGCGCATAACTTACCTAGACAGCTTGTGTAAATGGATGGCAGAAGAGGAATTAGGAGATATACACTAAAAAGATGAACTTTACGAAGCGTCACAAAGGATAGGAAATTGTGGAAAGCAGCCCCACCCTGAAGGGACACGGTACAAGAGAAGAAGAAATATAGTGCAAATAATTTAGAAAGTGCTTTAAACAGAAAGTGTGACACCAAAATCCGAAGTCGCATTGGGATAGCAAAAAATGCCTTCTAAAAGCTAAGCAAAGCATCAAGTAAATGGAAAATTTCGTTAGAAAAGAAAATACTGAACTATTAATATCGGTCTACCTAGATGACAGTGAATGCTGGACAATATCATTACAGATGAAGATATTTGATGCAACAGAAAATTTGGCTCTACAGAAGGATGCTGGTGATATCAGGTCTATATTTCTGAGATGATCATTTGTTTTGAAATTCGAAGAGCACAAATTTGCACCCTGACAATAAAGAGCATGAAGACAGAGAACCCTGTCCGGCATGGTATAAGGGTTAGCGAATAGTTTTAGCAAATCGTGAGTTAAGCTTAGTTACTAATTACTTACACTTGTGGTGGTGTTGGTGATATCAGTCTTAATCTTCATTTATTTACTAGTTAATTTTTCCTACAAAATGTTTCCTTATAAGGAAACGGTCATAATACCATTAACATTAAAGTTTTCTCAATTATGTTACAAGTATGAAAATTAGATTTATCATTTAAATTTAAACAAGGCCAAAAAGTGTTTATTTTATTTAAATAATCTGTGGTCGGTACAAAAACAAAACACACACACACATATATCTCCAGGTAAGATGAGAACAAAGAGTACACTTCCAATGTTCGTAACATTTAATTTAAAAGAGGGCTCAATACAAAGTAGAGCAATATTGTTTATTTTAGGATATTACATTGAAAACATGTCAAAATCGCTACACAATTGCAGTCGTGTTTCGATGTGTAACAATGCATCTCATCAGGCGATTGTAAATTAAAGGGTAATGATGAGATACATTTGATACGCATCGAAACACGACTGCAATTATGTAGCGATTTTGAATATATATAACATAGATAAAAGAGTTGGTTGAAGCAATTCAAAAAATGACTTTACCAAAAGAGTTTCGAGTTCAATACGTGGCCAGAGCAGAGGTGAACAAAATCTTAGAGAGTTGGGTTACTAACAAGGTAATTAACTGAAACTGAAATATCCAGAAAAGACATGTCACTTGGAACTAATCTAGACCCCTTTTGCGAAATAAAGGGTTCGGTTCAAAATTCCAACGTATATCATCTAAAGAAGGCCGGAGAGAAGAGGCAAGAAGGCCGTGAATATTACAACAAAGATGAGGATAACAGTTCCAAGAATGTAAATAGTGTAAATAGTTACAATGACTAATCTCGGAAATATAGACAGGCCTTGAAGAAGGCCGAAGTGTACAACGGGCGAAACGTCGTGAATATGGCAACAAAGATGATGGCAACAGACCGAATGATGGAAATAGTACAATAGCATATCCCAGAAATATAGACAGATTCTGAAGAAGGCCGGAGTGTACAACGATCGAAATGTCGTGAATATGGCAACAAAGATGATGGCAAGAGACCGAATGATGGAAATAGTTACAATAGCACATCTCAGAAATATAGACAGATGTTCTGATTCTTCAGTTTGAAAGCAAACCACTTTTTTTCAAAAGTTCATATTTTTTTTATTCGAAAATGCTTTCTTGGACTTCCCGAAATATTCTTTGATTATTTAGTTGCTCAGCTAATGTTCCGTATAAAATATTCACTATTGACTTGATGAAAAAAAAAAAAAGAAGAATTTTATTGTTTTACTTTTCTGTCGGTTTATTAAAATCTTATCAAAGACAGCCATAAGCAACTTAACATTGATTTAAATGAATTAAGATCAAATATGGATCAGAATCAGACAGAATGACGAGATAAGGAACAAATAGGAAACGTTTATAAATTTAACATGTTTCGATTTTATTTAAACTT
This sequence comes from Acanthosepion lycidas, assembly GCA_963932145.1. NCBI lineage: Eukaryota > Metazoa > Mollusca > Cephalopoda > Sepiida > Sepiidae > Acanthosepion > Acanthosepion lycidas. The sequence continues at coordinate 17,938,200 of OZ010615.1, read as the reverse complement.
CATCAGAAATAAATCAAAGCGAAACATGTTAAATTCATAAATGTTTCCAGTTGATTCCTCATTCTGTTATTGATTTAAATATAAATTGAGGGTTATCAAAACTGGAGGCACAGTGGAGTAATGGATAGCGGCTGGGATTGAGGAATCGGAGAGCCGAGTTCGAATTCCAGTCGAATCCATTACATTCACTTATGTGCTAATACCCTTTGGGAAAGGTGTGAATCCTCTTCTTCTCCACCCAGCTATGGGTAAATAGCAGGCAAGACTGGGTTCTATAGCCTTGGATGGCAACTGGTCTAGGAGAAGGACTACTCTGAATTCAAAGGCGGATAGGCGGCACTTTGTGCTACCTTCCGGCAACTGGTACCAAACTGTATTGGTTTATGCTCTCCTTTGGACTCTGCTAGCAAGGCCGAGATGGGGAACTAGATGTCTGGGCAGCTCTAGTTCTCCATATATCGAGACGGACGGATGCCGACGACCAAAATTACCATTGCGAGTAACTTTGATAATGGAAAAAAGTATATACTTAGGCTGACCTCGAGTGTCTGAGAGAACAGAAAGCTTATTACGAACACCCAAATTGCAGTCTATAGGGCATGTTGCTCTACGGCAGCGAGACTTGAAGCGTCTATTCCAGAGAGGAGAGACACATCAGCGCCTTTCTTCTTCGCTGTTTGAGACGTATTTTGATTATCAATTGGTCAATCCGGGTCATCAGTGCCGTCGTTTTCACCCGTGACCGGTGACCCAACAGAAAAGAAAAATGGCGACTATAAGACGCTGGCTAGAAAAGTTAGCGAAAGTGCTAAAAAAAAAAAAAAAAAAAAATTAAAGTTACTCGATCTGACGTTACTTATTAAGTAAATGCAGATAAGATAGACAGCTCATTTTTATATGATGTCGGTCATCCTGTACAAGGCCTGAGAGCCACTCGAGGTAGAGGGTTAGAGAATAAGAGACACAGTTTATGTCGATATGTGTAGAATATAACAGTTAACCGTAGACTTGAATACGTTAAAATTGTAGTGGTCGGGAAAGCACCCTCTTGGGAGTTGGTTCCACAAAGCAGTGATTCGAGGCAAGAAGCTGTTTGAATGGAACATAGTTCTCGCCGGTGAAATAAAGGGAAATAACGATCGAGCAGCGAGAGGCTTTGCGACGTTTCGTCTGTGAGAAAAGGAGTTGTAGGGTGAAAAATAAGTCATCACTCACAAGGACGCGGAGACGCTTATAAATGTATACAGTGCAAGGAGGTCCGCTGCTGCCCGGCATTACACAGCCTTTCAGTTTCCAGTAATTGCTGTTGGGAGATTTCTTTACTTTTGTTTCCTCACGAAAGGGCAAATATGGACACAAAGTCGGTTTCATGTGAGAGCTCACTGTGCCACAAGGGTGTCAGGGCGATCTACCATTTTCTTTTAGTACAGAGGGGAGAGGCTGCCCTAGGGTTGAAATTCCCAGTTCCTGGTTCGCTTCAGACAGGAAATATCGATTATAATCAACTTCCGCCGAACATTTATACATGTGACTGATCTTCTGGCGAAGCTTGGCCAAGAATGAAATCTTACAACTCAGAGCTATTCGGCTTTTCCAATCGAGCCAAATATAAAAAAATAAATAAAAGGGAGATTAGAAAGAAGAGGGGGAGAGAGAGAGAGAATAGAGCAAAGGAGGGAAGGGGAGAGAGAATAGAGAGAAAGGAGGAAGGAGAGAAAGAGAGAGAGAGAGAGAGAGAGAAAAGAGCAGAGAAGAGAGAGAGAGAGAAAAGAGCAGAGAAGAGAGAGAGAGAGAAAAGAGCAGAGAAGAGAGAGAGAGAGAGAAAAGAGCAGAGAAGAGAGAGAGAGAGAGAAAAGAGCGAAGGAGAGAGAGAGAAAAGAGCGAAGGAGAGAGAGAGAAAAGAGCGAAGGAGAGAGAGAGAAAAGAGCGAAGGAGAGAGAGAGAAAAGAGCGAAGGAGAGAGAGAGAAAAGAGCGAAGGAGAGAGAGAGAAAAGAGCGAAGGAGAGAGAGAGAAAAGGAGAGAGAGAGAGAGAGAAAAGGAGAGAGAGAGAGAGAGAAAATGGCGACGGAGAGAGAGAAAATGGCGACGGAGAGAGAGAGAGAAAAGGAGAGAGAGAGAGAGAAAAGGGCGACGGAGAGAGAGAGAAAAGGGCGACGGAGAGAGAGAAATCTCCCAACTCTGAAATAAGGTATAGATTATAAAACCAAGATTTCGAATGCTGATTTTCAAGGCAAGTAGATCCCTCCTACCTGAATGACTGACGCAACATAATCTTTTCATACGACTAGAATAAACCTTATCGCTATCTACTTTATCTGGTATTTGGGGAGTTGAGATGAATTATCGTTTTTTCGAACGTGGGTTCAAAATGATCGGATAGAAGATTTAAGTCAGCCGGACAAGTGTTTCCCACTGATGGACAGCGACATGCGCTTGTTTATTTTCTTTGACAAAAGAATACTAAACACACTTCCCCTTCCCATTGTAGACGAAAGCTTGTGTTTTATTTGAAGTATTAAAAGGGGGCGCGTAGCAAGACAACATAAGGACATTTGACGCGTGTAAACAGGCAGCAGGTTATGCAATACTTGTGCACATATTGTATAAAGGGTTGGATGGTTTTAAAAGAATTCGATTGGAAGAAAAAAATTTGACTTCCCTTCCAACTAAAGTCGACACAAACACAGAGAGAGAAAAAAGTGACAGAGAGAAACACAGAGAGAGAAAAAAGTGACAGAGAGAAACACAGAGAGAGAAAAAAGTGACAGAGAGAAACACAGAGAGAGAAAAAAGTGACAGAGAGAAACACAGAGAGAGAAAAAAGTGACAGAGAAAAAAAAGTGACAGAGAGAAACACAGAGAGAGAAAAAAGTGACAGAGAGAAACACAGAGAGAGAAAAAAGTGACAGAGAAAAAAAAGTGACAGAGAGAAACACAGAGAGAGAAAAAAGTGACAGAGAGAAACACAGAGAGAGAAAAAAGTGACAGAGAAAAAAAAGTGACAGAGAGAAACACACACTCACAGAGAAAGTGACAGAGAGAAACACACACTCACAGAGAAAGTGACAGAGAGAAACACACACTCACAGAGAAAGTGACAGAGAGAAACACACATGCACAGAGAAAGTGACAGAGAGAAACACACACTCACAGAGAAAGTGACAGAGAGAAACACACACTCACAGAGAAAGTGACAGAGAGAAACACACACTCACAGAGAAAGTGACAGAGAGAAACACACACTCACAGAGAAAGTGACAGAGAGAAACACACACACAGAGAAAGTGACAGAGAGAAACACACACACAGACAGAGAAAGTGACAGAGAGAAACACACACACAGACAGAGAAAGTGACAGAGAGAAACACACACACAGACAGAGAAAGTGACAGAGAGAAACACACACACAGACAGAGAAAGTGACAGAGAGAAACACACACACACAGAAAGTGACAGAGAGAAACACACACACACAGAAAGTGACAGAGAGAAACACACACACACACACACACACACACACAGAAAGTGACAGAGAGAAAGTGACAGAGCGAAACACACACACAGAAAGTGACAGAGCGAAACACACACATGTGCATCTTCGGTAACGATACAGCATACATTATATTTTCATGAAATATAAAAGGTGGATAGAGACAGAGAAATAAAAGAGGAGACGAAGAAAAAAAGAGAAGAAAAGAACGAGAAAGAAAGAAGCAAAGAGGGGCAGCGGAGAAGAAAAGAGAAACAAAGAAAAAGATATGAGAGAGTAAGAAGAACGAGGAGGATTGAAAGACAAAAGAAAGAGGATATAGGGGGAAGGATAGAAGGTGAGAAAATAGTTATTAGAGAGGGGGAGAGGGAGAAAAAAAGAGAGTAAGAGAGAGAAAGAAGGGATGTAGTCACCTTCTCTCTCTTTATTATAGTATTTTCTGTTTTCCGAATTACGTAATTGTAAATCCGCAAATTCTAACGAGAGTCAACGTTTTCAAAACCTTTACTGAAGTCGTCCAACAGCATATTGCCTCTATTTAGATAAAATAAATAGTTCGATACATATATAAAAGGTTGGTGCAAAAATAATGACGTAATAATGTCGTTTTTTGACGTTAAAAATACGTCAAAAAACGACATTATTACGTCATTATGCACCAACCTTTATATATATATATATATATATATATATAGTAGCGGCCATAATATAAGGAACGGAAACAACAAAGACATAAATATGTGTATTACTTTATTATGTAAATTTTTGTAACTTTGTATAATATTTATGCATTACACCCTAATCTTTATTCGGTAAAAATTTCATTGCTAATTATGCATTACTTTTTAAGTAATACACCTATTTATGTCTTTGTTGTATTTTTCGTTCCTTATATTATGGCCGCTACTGTATATAAATAAGGCGGTATGTATGTATATTTATTTATTTAAGCAGCATATCTTTATTCAAGCAGGTCTCATTAAATAATATATACATATGTCTTTATTGTTATGATAATTAACTTGTTAATTTGAAATTCATCATGAAAAGCGCCGTAGTTTTTATTAACCCAAGTTCTTTCGATCTCTTCTGAAATCATCGTCAGGGCTGAATTGCGAAGACAAACTTAATGTATCTGGGATCGTTGTGATGGTGATTTTTTAAAATACACTTGATCCCAGTAAAAAAAAAAAAAAAAGTAAAAAAAAACTAATTATATACTAAATTGAACACAACCAACTTACATCATACGCAATAACTCTTGTCATTCAACCAGTGCTTTGGAAAAAAAACAACATTGTATAACAGTTTAAATGTCCTTTGGGAGATTGTATCTCTGACAAAAAAAGTAAGTACGTAAGTTGGCTTGACGACGACAACATTATCAAGACGCCTCACTCGCCATTTGTCGGATAAAAGTTCTATTACACAACATTTAATGACATATTCCTATTCACCTTCACAATACAGGAAAATACTTGTTGACAACGCCAATATACTACATCATGAGAATAATAAACAAAAACTTCAAATTCTCGAGGCCCTCTCTATCAAAAGCAACCAACCAACACTGAACAAAATTTAGTATTAGTGTAGTAGCAATGTTCTAAAATGCATTTGAGTTCACTAACATTTAACACCATGTTGCAATTTACCATCGCTGGTGACATCCCTTGCAATGAGAAGGCTTGTTTACAAAAAAAAAAAAAAAAAAAATCACCATCACAACGATTACAGTTACATTAAGTGTCTTCGCAATTCACCCCTGAGGATGATCTCAGTAGAGACCGAAAGTACTTGGATTAGCAAAAAATACGGCGCCTTCTTTGATGAATTTCAACTTAACATCAAGAAGCTAATTAGGGAAGTAGAAAGGATTATTGTTAAAATAAAGACATAGTACGTTTATATTATTTAATGAAACATTATACAAGTTAAATAATAATAATAATAATAATAATAATAATAATAATAATAATAATAATAATAATAATAACAACAACGTTAAGTGTCCATAGTTTATATTTTATTTCCCCAGAAATGGGATTTTTTTTTCCTGGTTCCTCAGATCACATTTCCAAGCATAAAAGAAAATGGTTTTAAAATTTACATACTATTTTTATGCAAGTTTTTGATGGGTAGTTTTAAGTTGATGTAAGGTGATAGAGAGAGTAGGAGGAGGATGACAGATATATTTGAAATTAGAATTACATTGATTTAAAAATACCCCCTCAAAAACTTGTATAAAAATAATATGTAAATTTTTAAGCCATTTTCTTTTATGCTTGAAAATGTGATCTGAGGAAGCAGGAAAAAAAAATTCTTGGGAAAATAAAATATAATCTATGGACCCTTAAGGTTGTCTGTTTTTTAATTTAATTAATATTCGCTCTGTTTTTACATCGAGCAGTTCGTGAGTTAACATTACTTGCTAATTACTTACACTTGTGGTGGTGCTGGTGACATCAGTGTTAGTCTTCATTTATTTACTAGTTAATTTTTCCTACTAAATATTTCCTTACAAGGAATCGGTCATAATACCATTAACGTTAAAGTTTCTCAATTCTATTACAAGTGCTAATTTTAGATTTATCATTGAAATTTAAACAAGGCCAAAAAGTGTTTATTTTATTCAAATAATCTGTGGTCGGTACAAAAAGAAAACGTATGTGTTAAAACGTACATACATACACACAGACATATATATATATATATATATATATATATATATATATATATATATATATTCGGTTGGTGCAAAAATAATGACGTAATAATGTCGTTTTTTACGTTAAAAAATACGTCAAAAACGACATTATTACGTCATTATTTTTGCATCAACCTAATTATATATATTATATATATATATATATATATATTATATTATATATATTTGAAACGGTACAGAAGAGTATTAAGGCATTAAAAACAAGAAATTTTATATTATGGACCATGATAGATTTAAAATAAAAACAAAGACCAGTCGACCGGTTTCGTCCCCTCTCATCAGAACTGTTAACGGGGAACTAAAATTATGAGGAAAAGAAAAAGAAGTCTGTTATGCATGACATGAATGATTGGACACGAAACCGGTCGACTGGTGTTTGTTTTTATTTTAAATCTATCATGGTCCATAATATAAAATTTCTTGTTTTTAATGCCTTAATATATTATATTATATATATATATATATATATATATATATTATATTATATTATATATATATATATATATATATTATATTATATTATATTATATATATATATATATATATATATATATATATATATTATATTATATATATATATATATATATATTATATATATATTATATATATATATGATAAGTGGTTATAACTGCTCCTGATTTGGCGCGTAAGGTGAGATACGGAAGAGTGAGCTGCCCATTTATTCAGCAGGTCAAGCCGAGTCATACCAGGTGGGATTCAATGTCAGTAAAAATGCGAGGGTCAAATTTCACTTGGATCCAGACAGCGATATGGCGGTCAGAACTGAAGCGAAAAACTTGCTTTCTCCTTCTTATGCTATCTCTAAACAATATTTTATATAAAGCAAGACCTCAGCCAACATATAAAAATTGTCGAGTTGCGACAGTCCTACCGCTAAGACGACGATCACCGAGACCCGAACAAGGATGAAAATGAAGCATTTTAGCATTTTAAGAGACGAAAAGTAGTTTATGATCTGCCAATTCTCGGCTTGGCCAAGAAAGAATTCAAATTTTGATCTTTGGTCAGATTTTGGGGAAGTGGGAGCTGAAAACTTTTCGTAACCCCTTCATCGTAGTGTTTGCTTACAAATTCTTTATTTTAAAGTTTAATTCATCCAGCCTCTTGTTTATGCTACAAGGATGGACGCAACATATTTGACTAAGTAAATACTTCAAAGTAAAAATAAATTCTGACCTTGTGTCCTTTGTATAAACATAAACACATTTATTTACTTATGAAAATCTTATATTACTAAAAAATAAATAACTAAAAAGAGTAATGGAAACGTTTCATGACATTTGTTGATATACACGTATATCTCTTTACGACGGAGTAATGAACAGCTTCCTGGTCTGACTGAAAACCCATCCAAAATCAGAATAAACAATCTGATGTAAGAAAAAACAAGAAAAAAAAAAAAAACTATTCTTAGTCGAGGCGTTCTACCTTGATAAAGTCCTTCAGAGGATATATAAGAAAATAAAAAAATCCTCAAGAGCCAGGAAAAACCTACCTAGGTTTCACCTAAATGAATCTTCAGGATAATACCCTGAAGATTCATTTAGGTGAAACCTTGGTAGATAGGTAGTAAGTAGCTCTTTTATTTATTTTCTGCTCTCCAAGTAAGCATCTACGTGGACGACACTACAATTTACTACTGCTTCAGAAACAAATCTAGTGTCGCTGACAAAACTAACCTGGCCGTTCGTCTCGAAAAGGACCTCCAATCGGTTGTGAACTGGGGCAGGAATTGGCTGGTTAACTTTAACGCCTCAAAAACAAAACTGCTCTCTGTTAATCACCACAAAGAACCTTCCCTGCCCCCCATTAGAATATCTGACGCTCAACTTCCCGAGAGCATCTCTCTGCGGCTGCTCAGTCTCACCTTGTCTACTGACCTGAGATGGAACAAATACACTGAGTCAATTGCTTCGTTCGCCGCAAGAAAAGTTGGCTCCCTGTGCCGCGCGAGGAAATTTTTCTCGCCGGAGTCGATCCTTTAAATCTACAAATCAACCATTCGCCCTTACATGGAGTATTGCTGCCATATATGGTCTGGAGTCCCTACTGTTTGCCTCGGGGTTTTTGATAAGATCCGGAGACGGATATGCAATATAAATGGCCCTGACCTGGCATCTCGTCTGCAGTCGCTCTCTCACAGACGCACCGTCGCCTCCCTCTGTCTTTTTTTTACAAATACTTTCATGGTAATTGCTCCGAGGAGCTGCATTCGCTGGTTCCCAGACTTCATGAATTCAAGCGCACTACGAGGCTGGCATCCCGCTCTCACCCTTTCACTGTTGAAACTATTAACTGTAGCCGTCTTTTCTACTCCAATAGCTTCATATCTCGCACCTCTCGCCTGTGGAGCCCTTTTCCCTATTCCTGTTTTCCTGATAGCTTTAATCTCCAACTATTCAAATGTAATGTCAATCGACATCTCCAGTTGCTTTGATCTATTCACTATCCTTCTCCTCATCCTTTCCTCTATCACCCCTATCTGATCTTGCTCCAAATCCTCTATAACCCCTTGTGTGGTAGTGGCTCCCCCCCCATTTGCTAGGGGTGAAATGCTTAAAAAAAAAAAAAAAAACTTAGCATATTGAGCACTTTACGTTTTACCTTATTTACTGTATTGTTGTTTTTTCTTTCTTTGAACTGGAAATTAAGGCACTTTTTTTCGCCCTGCTCGAATATTTCTTGTTGTTTTTTTTCTCAATTTTTCTCCCAGACACCAATTTGTTTCGATATTATTTATATTTGCGAATTGCGTCATCCGGGTATTTTTTTTTTCACCAACCGAGTATAGTTAATAATAAAATATAATATACGTGTGTATATTTTGGCAGTAACCTTTCTTTGAAACATGTTTTGTTGAATATGACAGACAAGGAAAATTTAATTAATTTGTTATTTAGTTTTTCGAGCATTCTTCCCTTTGGAGGGAGTAGAAAATGGCGAAAAGAAGTGGTCGAAAGAGTTTGGGACACTGGACAATACGGACAATTTTTGCAATCCCTTACTCGCACCGAACGGAAAAATGTAAGAATGCTAGAAAAATTAAATACAGTGTAACCCGGATATAAGAGAGTTGTCGGGACCGGATAAATATCTTATATCCGGGTTTCTCTTATATCCGGGTTTAGTCTATTTTGCTTAAGTAAGTATGGCTCTAATTTGGGACCAGAGAAAATCTCTTATATCCGGGTTACACTGTAAACAAAATTCCTTGTCTGTCATATTCAACGAAACCTATTTAATACACACACACACACATAATAATATCGACAAATTCTGTCAGTCAATTGATCATTATATATATATATATATATATATATATATATATATATATATATATGTGTGTGTGTGTGTGTGATGAAAGCTACTACATTTATGAAGGGAAGAGTGCTTAATATGAGGAATAAGGTTTTTGTATCTATACAGAGTGTGAGCATAAAAATCAACACTTCATGAGGACTAGCAGCTTCACGTTTTAAGCAATGAGATAAATAATTGCTCACACTCACACAAAGAACGCCGGAATTCACCAAAAATGTGTAACGTAAACACACACAAATCACAATTCTTGAAAAGTACTTGGGGGGGGGGTAGAAAAAAAATGAAATTTGGTAAATTTAACGATTACATAAAACAACAAATTTGGAAATTTGTAAAAGTTAATAAAAAAAAAATTGATCGACAGAATTTGTCGATATTATTCGACCAAATATATCTGAAAGAATTGTTGCTGTTGAAATACAGACACACACACACACTGTGTAAGCATATATATATTAGGTTGATGCAAAAATAATCTCGTTTTCTCACATATGTTACTATGTGAGAAAACGACATTATTTTTGCACCAACCTTATATATATATATAAAAACAAAGACAGTAAAAAAACAAAAACATGATGATTATGGAAGCAATGCCGGACGTACAATTTTAGGGCCCTGAAACTTAATCCAACGGCTAAAAGGTAGGCTATGAATGATTATAGCGAGCTGAATGAGCCCATACAACTGGGGTTTCAGTATCAGCAAGCCCCCAAGAAAATTTGTCCAGTTCCAGGGGAATTTTGCGGTCATCTGAAATCGCTATTAGAGTTTATTCTAAGGCCAACATTAACTATTAGGTTGGTGCAAAAATAATGACTTAATAATGTCGTTTTTTTGACGTATTTTTTAACGTCAAAAAACGACATTATTACGTCATTATTTTTGCACCAACCTAATACTTCAACACATTAGTTTATGATTCTATCACTAAAATAACCCCTTATTTTAATTTTAAAAAAGTATCAATTTTGTTGGAAAATTTACTCATTAAAAAAGTTGCTTCAGGGGGCCCTCTGGAATTAGGCGCCATGAAACTTTATTAGTTTCATATTAGGTCCGCCACTGTCTGGAAGATAACGTATTTAATACAATCTTTGGAATTAGTGCTTGAGATTGGGGGGATAAATCCTTAACTAATACGCAAGAATAGAAACATGATAAATGAACATTTAATGTTATTTAAGGCGAGTAATGAACTGTTACGTGATATCTGTCGCCCTGTATGGCAGCGAATGATGGAAATCTCCTAAAAGACGAAGAAGAGACTCGAAGCAGAAATGTGGTTCTACAGAAGGATGCTGAGGATGCCATGAGCCAAACAAGTTAGCAACGACGAGGTTTTGATGAGAATGGAAACAAAAAGGAAACATATGCTTAACATTAGGCAGAGGTAGTAGAAATTTGTTGGACACGTAATGAGGAAGGAGGGCTTGGAAAATCTGATACTCACAGGGCGGATAGAGGGAAAGAAGGGACAGGGGAAAGCAACACGTGACATACTTAATGGGCTTGAGCAAGTGAATGGCAGAACAGATTCGGGGAGAAATAACAAAAAGACAAAACTTATTAAGAGCTAGGAAAATGTGGAGGGCAATGATTACCTACGTCCTGAAAGACAAGAAGAATGGTGTGTATAAAATGAAAGAACAGAGATTATTTTGGACGCATATTTTCTATGAAATTTCTCAGACATTCAGGCTGGTTAATGTTGTTAATACTGTTTATTATAAACAGAGCATTTACTTAAATATTTGTGTATATATAAATAACGTATAACAATAAAATATATTAAATTAATTGCCGGGCTTTGTCTATTTCGCAGTGTGTTACGTCATTTGTTTACGTTAAGATACGCTTCGAGCAGATATGGACTTTCGAGGAAAATCATAGGAAACTTGTAGTTTAAAAGCAGTAAAATCGACCATGCTATCCAGATGCTCCTTCGCAGCTAAACCGGTTTAGTATATTTTATTTTACGGCATATCAACCTCAGTGGGTTATTTAATGCCGATAAAATTTTCTTGTTGGTTTTTACACTTTCATAGAGCTTTGACTCCAGTTTTTTTTTGTGGGGGGGAACTATTTGCCCATAGCTGGGACCCTAACAAGTGCTACCACCCCGGGTTAGGGT
>OZ010615.1:17909003-17921503 GCA_963932145.1 Acanthosepion lycidas | reverse complement strand
CCGGCCAAGTGATCGGGTTTAATTGCTACAGAAAATGCACCTCCTGACAAGACTCGAACCTACTGTCTAAGATAAAAAAAAAAAGAGAATACAAATTTGATTCTTGTCGAGAGGTAAAACTTCTTTAGTAATGACTCTGGATCTTTAAGTCGGTAGACATTAAATTCACTGTTTAACCAATCCTCCACCCACCACCCCCAAAACCAAAAGAAAGCAAGGATGTCCTTCCAAACAGACAGTCACAAAATATATAATGTATAAATTACAAGAAATAATATCAGATTAAAACTGAATTTCTATAATCAGATCGACAGTTGTTCTAAACAAGTTTTATTAAAGAACTTTATTTAAAAAAGGGTAGACATTTTATATCGTTTGGATTTATCGATCGTCTTTTCCAAACTGCGAATCACCTTTCCCAAATATGGATACTGCAGATGTAAAATTATTCGAAACCAAGACAGCGTTCGAGCTTTCAACTCACATTAGTCATCTTCAGGGGGTGTGAAAACTTAAAGGCGTCCAGGGTAAGACAATAAACAACATCCAATAGCAATGCCTCTGATCAGGAGATTTTGAGGAGCGTGGAACTACTTCTTAATCTACTCTGACCCGCGGTGGTAGCACCTGCTAGGGTCCCGTCTATGGACAAATAGTTAACTACCAAACTGGGGTCAAAACACTATGAACGTGTATATATAGGTTTTAATATCAGCAATACATTTAAAAGAAAAAAGAGAAAAAAAAAGAATATTACCAACAATAACAATCTTGTCGGCATTAAAAAAAAACCCACTGAGGTTGATATACCGTAAAGCAAAGCAAACCAAGACGTAAAATAAAAGAAAGAAAATAAAAAATGTTTTAAATAGTTTTGAAAAGATGATGGATCAATAATTTAATAGATATAGAATGCGTGTGTGTGTGTCCGCGTTTTTTGGTAGACGTCCTTCTTTTATGCAAGTTTCACTGACAAGTTCATTTAATTCGCAAAGAGCCTTACAACGGTATAACAAACTGTGTGTTTAAATACCGGATGGGGTGTCGAAAAGTTCTCAGTCTAACCTACACCCTAAAAACTGACGAAATACGTTTTATTTGGAATCCCTTTTTGTTAGTACCAAAATATTTTCAGCATAATATTTTTTTTAATCAATTCACTCCAAGCAAGGCAATAATGTCACTTAGACGCAAGGGGGCTATTGAGAGTGAAAAAGAATGAGAAAGCTGTACAAGAAATCAGAAACTCAATCCTAAACATGAAATAAAGGAAAAACATCAACTGCTCAAAAGCCTGGAGGTGTGTGAACTGGGCGATGTATGGGCAATTGGCATTTAGATTTTATATCAGTGGACTTGAGAAGCCAATTTTTCTGAAAAATTGTCTTAAGCGAAAGATTTTATACATTTTACCCAACAGTAATGCTAACTGTTCAATCAATGAATGTTGAATGTTTCCTTATAAGGAAACGGCCAATCTGACCATTATCATTATTAAATCTTTAATGATCTTTCAGGTTAGAACCACAACTGGTCTTAAGTTAGGGTTGTGTGCATGCGGACACACACAGTATATATATATTTAAAAATATGATTCCATCGCTACATAAGTTTTCGGCTCTTGTTTTGAAACATGAGAACTCTTATGTAGCGATGGAATCATATTTTTAAATACAGAATTAAATATATGCTTTACTTTTGTATCGAGCACTATTTTTAAAAAATAATAACACAAGTAATAAAAAACTTTGGATTATTTACCTAACGAATTCTTTCCTATTTTCTCTATATTTTTACACACACACACACACATATATATATATATATATATATATATATATATATATATGTGTGTGTGTGCCGATAATTACTCCATTTCTCGAACCAATCTTAATTGTTTTATAAACATTCACGCAAAACATTTCACTGCCAGTTCAAGAAAGACGTTTGGATCACTAACACAAAAAAAAGAAAATGTCTCATATCGAGAATATTTAACATCGAAAAACAAAGAAAAAATTAATTATTTTTAATAATATGTGGAATTCTCCACCCTTTGCCTGATGACGGTTGCGAGAACGGAAACCCGTGTAGCAAAATTATGGAAACTAAAGCATAATATTTTTTTTTTTTAAATCCACATTACAACCAAAAACGATTGCGGTTTCTCTTTAATATAAACACTTTTCTCTCGTTGGTACTACTATAACCTCTTCCTTATATATATATATATATATATATATATATATATATATATATATATATATATATCATTACCATTAACAGATGGCGCCCCAACAATACTTCATAATAACACCAAACATTTAGTGTATAAAAGAAGCTTTTAAATCAGGCAGATACGATCTTTTATATCGAGTGGAATTTTGTAAAATGTTTCTTTGGTTATCACTCAACTTCTGCCTTCTTTCTTTTCAAATGACAAATGTTGGTCAAAAGTGCTCGGAATAGTACACACAATTTTGGCAAGGTCCTTTACAAGTTTCTGTTGGACATCAAACGACTCAATCGACTCGAGGAGAAACTCAACCAAAGCTTCCACAGACATTCTCAGTCCATTGTCTTTCATTATATATGTTCGTAGTCTAATGATGAAAAATGTCTTTATTTAAGAGAACAAATATTTGTTTTTCAACATTATCTACTTCCTTGTCAATGCATCTAACTGAACAATTCTCACCTAATCACACCACACACAAGATATCATACATTGAGCGCTGCTGCTAATAGTGTTCGATATAATATAACAGATCTATTAATAAGTATATATTAATAAATATACATATTATCCCTCACCAATAGCACGGCTCTGAGTTTCATGCACGAGGCAATCTTCAGGTGCTGAGTATATATATATATTATATGTATTATAATATATTATATATATATATTATAATATTATATATATATATATTATATATATATATATATATTATAATATATTATATATATTATAATATATTATATATATTAAAATATATTATATATATTATAATATATATATATTATATATATTATAATATATAATATATATATATATATATTATATATATTATAATACATTATATATATTATAATACATTATATATATATTATATATATTATAATACATTATATATATATTATATATATTATAATACATTATATATATATTATATATATTATAATACATTATATATATATTATATATATTATAATACATTATATATATATTATATATATTATAATACATTATATATATATTATATATATTATAATACATTATATATATATTATATATATTATAATACATTATATATATATTATATATATTATAATACATTATATATATATTATATATATTATAATACATTATATATATTAGGTTGGTGCAAAAATAATTTCGGTTTCTCACATAGTAACATATGTTAGAAAACGAAATTATTTTTGCACCAACCTAATATATATATATATATATATTATAATACATTATATATATATATATATATATATATTATAATACATTATATATATATATATATATATTATAATACATTATATATATATATATATATAATACATTATATATATATATATATATTATAATACATATAATAATACATTATATATATATATATTATAATACATTATATATATATATAATAATACATTATATATATATATATTATAATACATTATATATATATATATATATTATATATATTATAATACATTATATATATATATATATATATTATAATACATTATATATATATATATATATATTATAATACATTATATATATATATATATTATAATACATTATATATATATATATATATATATTATAATACATTATATATATATATATTATATATATTATAATACATTATATATATATATATTATAATACATTATATATATATATATTATAATACATTATATATATATATATATATATATATATATATATATTATATATATTATATATGTATATGGCGCGCTCCTTTTTACTAGAGCAAAGGAGAGAAGGGGGCTCATTTTATATTGAACCGGAGTGAATTTGGGACGAAAGAGCCGGGCTTTTTGCGTTCCTTGCTCTAAAATTATTTGGATTTTTTTTTTTAACATTAGTTGGTATTCAACAATAAAAAAAATAAAGAAGAAAAAAAAAAATCTGAGCTAAACTCATTGAGTTATTTTTTTTATTATTATATCTGTGGTAAATGTATGGGAGCGAGGGAGTGAGAAAATGTGTGTGTTAGTTACACATGAAAATGGAAATTATTTCAACTTTTACCCGGGTAAAGAGGCACGTGACTGACACCTAGGCCTTACCGTTCTGATGTCCGGGACATTTCTTTTAAGTTGTAGCAGATAGACTATTTACATTATTCGGACTATTGTCCTCATCTTTGTCGCCATATTTATTACAACGTTTCGGCCGTGGTACGCTCCGGCCTTCTTCAGGTGGTTGCAATGTCGAACTGAACCCTTTATTTCGCTCACTGTGGTAGACTGTTCTAGTTCCACGTGTCATGTTTAATGGATGGCAGTTATCACTTAGCTCCTGTTAATTTCCCTTTCCAAGTTCTCCACTGCCTTAACCGGGTATTGAACTCACACTTATAATACCCAGAAATTCATGCCCAGTTGTCCTCAAGGGCACATGGCACAGTGGATAAAGGCCGTTGGTTAGATCCAGTGACAGCACGCAAAGAGTGTGAGTCAGTCTTTCATGCCATTTTTTATTAGTTATGTATGTATGTATGTATGTGGTGGTGAGAGAGAGAGAGAGAGAGAGTGAGAAAGAGTGAGAGTGAGAGTAAGACTGAGAGAGTAAGAGTGAGAGAGTAAGAGAGAGAGTAAGAGTAAGAGAGTTAGAGTGAGAGAGTGAGAGAGTGAGAGTGTGAGAGAGAGTGAGAGTGAGAGTATAAAAGCGGTCTGTAGACATTGTTGCTTTGAACTTTTATTTTTATGGCAAATTTTCATTGCTGAATGAATAAATAAATCTATGTCTTCTTTTTAATTTACACAATTTTGCTATTATTATTATTATTATTATTTAATGAAAGTTATTAAAATAAATGAAATATTTGCAGGTAAAGGTAATACGTAACTTCTATTGGATTTTCTTGCTTATTTCCTTCGATATTCGCCCAAATGTTGAATAAAATTGATTTTTGGTCTGTAATGATATTTTTGTCCTGAAATACAATTCTAATTTACTTTTTAACGTATATAAATTAGCCCCCTAAACCTCCGATCCGGACATCACGGCGCTGATATTGTTGGAGTGGGGGTTTTCTACACTGCCCCATGGGTAATAATCCCTTAAAAAAAAAAATACTTTAAAAAATATTGGGGAAGCAGGCCTAGGCTCCTAAGCACTCCCTTCTGCAAGTACAACCCTGCCATTGTTATAGTGGGATTTTATCTGAATATAAAAATATAGAGGAGGGGGACTTACCCCCCCCCCGCCCAAATTTCTACTCCAGAATGGGCGTAAAAATCAAATTTTCAATCGACTTTTATTTAATAATTACCGAATTTTCCTTGTAAAAATTACCGAATCTTACGTTAACGAATTTTTCTAAATTCATAAAATTGAACTTTATGCCAAATGTTTGGTGCCTGGAAAATTTGGTAATGGAAGATTCGGTAACAGAAGATTCACTTAGTTATTGAATTTTCCGTTACCTAGGCTTCCGTTACCGAATTTTCAGGGCATCACTGCAACAATATCAGGGCCGTACTTTCTGGATGGTGGGGTTAGCGTCTAAGACCTCCTCTAATATTTTTAAATATTTATTAAAGAAATAAAACCGATTTATATAAGTTCTTGTATCTTCTTTTCAAATTATTATTTGAATACTTTAATACTAGTCCCCCACCCCCCTTCTTTTTGCAAGTACGGCTCTTTTAATGTTGTAGGTTTTTTTTTTCTGGACCCTACAATTTTCAGTTATTTAAAAATATAGAGGGGGTAGTCGCCAAATCGCCACTAAAATCAATTTTTAAACAACTTTTATTTAACAGTTAGCGAATTTTCCTACTTTGCCAAAATTACAGAATTTTCCGTTACCGAAATTTCCGGGCACCGTATTATTTATGAATAGGGGTATGTCCGACGTTTATGAAAGGAGGTACATTTTAGCTATGGAGCGCCGAAAAAGAACCGCTCTTTTTTTATGGAGTTGGAGCGGCTCCTTTTTAAAAACGGGGAGTGTGTGGGGAGCCAGCTCCAATTTTGGGTATGGGAGCGGGAGCAGCTTCAAATAGTGGAGCGCGTAAAGCCATATATATATATATATATATATATATATATATATAGCTTACTTGTTCTAGGCTACAATTGTGGAATAACCACGGAGGATCCGGATAAAGAAAAACTATTTAGGGACTGCGAAATGAACTTGGACCAGAACGAGCTGATTATGTATTTCGAATGCTGATTTTCAAAGCAGGCACACAACGCCTTCTCGTTTGAAAGTTGGCGCAGCATTATCTATCCATTTACTCAACTTGTACTAAAGAAAATTTCGTATATATCATTGTTAAAGATTACCAATTTTTATTTTAAGGAAATGTAGACGCTACAGAATCTTCTTTTTGCTAAAGTAGCTTGTACCAATACTTCTCAAGTTTAAAATATTTAAAAAGGGTACTTTTTTCTCTCACGATTACTTCCTTAATCTCAAGTTTGCTCGGTGGCTCAAATGATATCTAACTTCCCTTTGTCAGCTGATTTTTGGTTTGAAGTTTTGCTGAAGGACAGTATTACGAAAACTAGTATTAAAGCACGTTAACCTGAAATTACATTTGCGTGCTTGTTAAATCAGCGATAAGGTATTTGATGACATACAGTTAGTACTTAAAAGATATATACGTATATAAAGAAAAAGTAAAAAAATCCAATAAGGAATGAGTATAAAGCGAAAAAACAAAATGACGAAAACTGAGAAATAACCACGACATTCTAAACGTGCATATACACACAGACAGACACACTAGACACTGTACGCAAATACACACACGCAGGGATAATCAAAAATCAACACTTGACCAATGAATAGTGCAAACGAGAATTGCAGTCAATTGCTGATAGCTCCTGACGAGTGGACGGAATGATTCCCGGAGGATCCGAAACTCCAGAGCCGGAATGCTGAATGTAACATCAATCAGCTAAGTTACAAATTTTATAATTGTATTCATCCTATCTATCTTTTTAAAATTAGAACATAAACAAGTTACAACATCACTACAAAAATAACCATTTCGTTTCAACACTGATGGTGACTGCAATTTTTTTTAATGTTAATTTTTTAATTTTGCAATCAATGCCATCACTTGATATGACAACGGTAGTGTTGAAACAAAATGGCTATTTTTGTAGTGATTTTATAACATATTTATGTTATAATTTTGAATAAATATTATTTACTCTACTCTATATTGACCACTCTTTCAAAATAGTGTTCTTGGTTATCGGAATTTTATCCCACCTGGAAATATATATATATATATATATATATATATATGAATGAAGAAATATAGTCTTAAGGTGTTCTATATTTATGGGATAAAGTGCTCAATATCAGAGAGAGCGTGCGTAAATATAAAAGTGAACATTGAAGTCAACACTTAGGCGACAGGCTGTTTCATGCTAAACGCAATCGTCAGCCTGACGATTGCGTCTAGCATGAAACAGTCTGTTGCCTCTAAGTGTTGACTTCAATGTCCATATATATATATATATATATATATATATATATATATATATATAGCTAGCTACCCACGCGTATTCGAGGATACCAGACTATTAGGGCGACTAGCCAATCTCTAATTCAGATGCTCGCTCAGGCCCATTTTGTGTTTCCTCAACACCCACAGAGCCCACCTGTGGTTTATATTGCAACTATGCTGAGCAGACCGTAGTTACAGTTTCTGGGAGAGAGCGTGTTATTTACCGTAATCACCCATCTGAATGAGGCTAGCACACTCAAACCATCGGTCATGATGACTTATGATTTCGTGCTAGTACAGCTATTGACGGTTCCCAAGTATTCCGTCTACACAATTTCACACACAAGGCTTGGGTGAACTTGTGGTAGGGTTTTCAGGCACTTTCCAAAAGGTGCTACACGCTGGGATCGTCCCTCTCCAGACCAATAAAATCAGGAAGTCTTCTTCCTGACAAATCGACCATGATGAGATTCGAATCCGGGTCCCATGGTCAGAAAGCAAACGTTCTAACCACTCGGTTAATGTTATATATTTAAAAAAAAAATTTATAACATAAATATGTTATAAAATCACTACAAAAATAGCCATTTTGTTTCAACACCCCCGGTGTCTTATCAAGTGATGATGTTGAATGTAAAATTTTACAATTATATCTAGTCTACTTTGTATTGAGCACTCTTTTAAGAATAGTAATTGTTGGTTATTGGAATTCATTCCGTATACACCAATTATATATATATATAAATGGTGGTACTCGCTTGGAGTCATTGCCCAAACGATCCGTTTAGGTGAAACCTAGGTAGGTAGGTTTGCCTGGCTCCTTATGGTTTATATATATATATATATATATATCGTTTTTGAGTTATTAAGTTTAAATAAAGTTTACGGTATATGGTGCTGTGTTACCAATATATGTCGTTGCAATGCACTGACTGACATCTACCACGAGAGAAGGATAGGGTCGGGGACAACCGGTTCCATGGATCGCCCGTCCCCCCCTTCAAACTCAATCATTTCGATTTTTATCTGTGGATCCACCTAAAACATTGGTTCATACAGCAAACAATAATGCGGAGACGCTTCATCAACGTGTCATAGGGGCCTGCAAAACCGCTCGATACCCGGTCGGGGTATTTGAAAGTGTCCGTCAGTCAATGATCCGACAGGTGCATGCGTATGTAGAAGCAAATAGAGGACATTTTGAATATTTGTCATGAGTAGCTGTGTTGGAGTACAACGGTGGCCTTTTGGACATGTTTATATGGACATTTTACCTTGTTTTGGTGTCAGGAAGCCCCTCCAAATTTTGTAGAAGTATTTTTGATACACCTTGCATACATTGTGGCTTTCACATGAAATATTGTATCGAGTGAGCTAATGCTTTCCCAGACGCTGTAGATTATCTCACACCATAATATTCTGGCCGCTTCCTACTCGTTAGCGAGAACATTTGTCTGCCAGAGCCCACCGGTGGTTCATACAGAAAATATGCCGAGCGGAGCTTAGTTACGGTTTCTGGGCGAAGCCACATAACCTATCGTGATCAGTTATGTTAAAGCCCCGGTTATGATGATTTGCATGGGCACGTGGTTAGAACGTCCGCATTCTGACCATAAGACTCGGGTTCGAATCTCACCATTGTCGATTCGTCAAGAAGGAGACTTCTTGATATTATCGGACTGGTGGGGTCGATCCCAGCGTGCGGCATTTTGGAAAGTGCCTGAAAACCATACCACGGGTTAACCAAAGCCGTGTGAGCGAAATTGTGTAGACGGAACCCTTGGAAGTCACACGTCATCGTGCCCAAGGGCTTGAACGTGCTGGCCTTGTTTAAATTGTTGATTCCGCTAGATAAAGCGCTCTTTCCTAGAAACTGTAACTAAGGTCTGCTCTGCATAGTTGCAGTATAAACGACAGGTTGGCTCTGTGGGTGCTGAACAAACACAAATGAGCCTGAGCAAGCATCTGCAACAGGGATTGGCTAGCCGCCCTAGAAGATGGGTATCCTCGAATACGAGTGGCCAGCTATACATCCTTGATGACTTGAAATTTCGTGCAAAGATAATACCATCGATAGTTTCCGAATGTCCAAACTACCTAATTTCACTTACAAGGCTTGGGTCAACGTCTGACATGGTTTTCAGACACCTTCCAGAACACTGTAAATATGGACGTATAGAGAAGTCGAACAACGTCAACCTCCAAATGTAGCATAAGTGGGCGTCCGTTTATCTCGCGAGATAAAGATAGAGCCCTGTCTGGTGAAGCTCCAGTCTTTTGGTGGTGGAACTAGAATGACCTCTCCAGGGCACAGGTATGTGCGATACCCAGACTACATGCCCCCGTCCCACACTCGGCCTTACCGACAAGTTCCAAACGAATACAGGGCATTACACTTGGGGACGGCTTGGCTGCAGAAATTGGCGGGAAAGTTGTCAGTGTTGACAGGTAAACGCCTCTGAGGTCCCCACTTTGGGTATTCTGCCTGGATTTATATCCATAGACTTTTCTATGTTTGGATATGACCACAAAGCAGCGAAAGTTTAAAATCAGAGGTTTCTTTCCCTTAGATCTGCGTTTCCCAACCTTTTTTTTTTAACCAGTGCCCCCTTTGGGCATAAACTATGTTGTCAACGCCTCCACTCCAGTTATCAAGTTAAATTTCGAATGTTATACAGAATTCATCTTTCATGGCAAGATAACACTTAGGTATTATTTTAATACTGTTTTCATTTCTATTATAAATGCCAATGATTAAAACACTAAAAAGGTTTTATTTGATAGATCAATGTTTTCAATGCAATGGTTGAGTTTGGTGTTTACTGGCTAAGGCTCTTACTTTTTTGCTGCTTAGAAGGAATCGTAGATCCCCTCGCTTTGTAACTTGCAGACGGTTTCTTTGTTTAGTAAGAAGCAGTGTAACTGCGTTGAAACCACATTCAGCCATATTGGAAGTTGGAAAAGCAACAACCTAATAGATAAATGACCCGTCTCCTGAGTATGTTCACTGCTCTCTTCCCCACAAATAAAATAACCCCTCAGTGCCCCCTTTCTACATAACAGTACCCATCAGGGGGCACTAGCAACCACATTGGGAAACACTACTTTAAACAATTAACTTTGAAGTTGGAAATCGATGTAGAAAAGTTTTATAGTTTCCCAGATTTAGATACTTTTCAGAAACATTTGTAGACAACATTGAATAATTTTTGAAAATTTTGGAAAAATGGGTAAATACCCACCGTCTCCCTGTGTATGTTGATGATCACAAACCCCGTGACCCATTAGGGTCGTAGAGGCACCACATGTACTGCAGCTACAGCAGAAATGGTGTGTCTTGGGCAAGATAGCCCCCACCCACTCCAAGCAGGTTTGAATTCAGAGTTTTCCTTCTATACTTGTTGTCAATCAAAGCTATAGGACCCAGTCTGTTCTGCTATTTACTCATAGCCGTGGGGAGAAGAAATAGATTCATATCTTTCCAAGTTCCATTCCGTAAGTGAATGCAAAGGATCCGACTATATAAAAAATAATATTACGGTAATCTATAGCTGTACAAAAAACATTGATAATTATATATTCCAACACAAAAATAATGTATTAAGCAAGTACACAAACAAAATACTAAATAATAATCCCTCTAAAAGTCAATGCAACTGCAGAAAAAACATAACCTGTCCATTAAACGGACAGTGCATGAAGGAAGGCACAATATACAGAGCTAGGATCAATTCAGACGATATTACTTTGGGTCCACTGAGACCAGCTGGATATCGCGTTTTTACTACACACACACACACACACACACAAAAAAAATGACAATGAGCATTATCAAATACAAGAACTGCACAGCACTTTCAAAGTATGTTTAGTAATTAAAAAACAACAAAAAGGACCTAACCATAAACTGAGAGATAATAGTGAAAGCTAAAAAATACAATGGAAAGGGAGACAGATGTAACTTCTGTTTGTTGGAGAAGCTTCTTATATTAAAACGCATAAATAATCCTAAGTTGTAGAACAAGATACGCAAATTGATGTCTACATACAAATAATTTTCTATATATGCCTATATATATATATATTTATGCCTTTATATATACTGTGTGTGTGTATATATATATATATATATATATATATATATATATATATATATATATATATATATATATATACACACAAAATGTGTGGATAGTTCTGCACAAAATCATGTGCTGGTAATTGGGCTGTTGGTTCCTAGGAAGTTATCTGCTTGACCCTCATACGTGGAATACGACGGAAAGCAGAGTGTGCGTGTGTATATATATATATATACACAAAAAAACATGTGTAAATATATACGCACATTTATATATGTGTATATGTATTTATATATGTGTGTGTGTATATATATATATATATGTGTATATATATATATATATATATATATATATATATATATGTGTGTGTGTATATATATATATATATACATAACTATATGTGTGTACATATATACACATATATAGCTATATATATATATTATATATACACACACACATTTAGTATATTTGGACAGCAGATCATTTTTTAAACATACATTATTAAATATAAAAGACAATGAATGTCTTATGTCTGATCATGATATGTTTAACTGTTCGAAAGTTTGCTTTAATTTCTGGTGAAAATAAAGACAAAAATTGTCCAACCTGTTCACATTTTTATTAATTTGCTCCTAAGCTTTCAACTTACATGTGCCATCCTCTAGAGTGGGGTTATAT
>OZ010615.1:17841499-17891499 GCA_963932145.1 Acanthosepion lycidas | reverse complement strand
GCACCTAAAAAACCAAAAGCAAAACAAAACTAAGCCGGATTTAAAACCTTTCTAATGAAAATAGATGGGGGATGAGGGGTGGGTGTGCGTGATGGTGGTGGTGTTGGTGGGGAGGGGCATTCACTTGAACGGAAAAAGGCCATTGAATCTATTTTGTTCTTAACTTAATTTCACTCGTAACATTGTTGTTTGCTGTTGTTGATGAAGTAATGAGCTCGATCAGCACAAGGTGCGTGCCCGCACACACACACGTGCTCAATACAGAGACATACATACATATGAACCCCCTCCACACCAATATACTTACATATAATATATATATATATATATATATATATATATATATTATATACACACACAAACTTTATTAGTTCTGTGAACAATAAAACATCGAAAAGACTTACGTTGTTTTAATTTTGGTTTTATTTTGTTAATATTTAGACAAGAGACAAGAAATAAAGTTATTTCTCTGCCCGATACACACACACACACACACGTGTTTGTGTGTGTGTGTAGCACACAGAATGAATCCAGTACAATACTTCAAGCAACAATATTTCTTTTTCTCTCCTTCTTTCCTTCATTGTCGATTCTACACCTTCATTACACGGACCACGACTACTGTCAATTTTATCTAAAAATAAAACACACACACATGTCATGTACATATATATATATATATATATATATATATATATAGAGAGAGAGAGAGAGAGATAGATATATATATGTGTGTGTGCATTCTCATGCTGTAATATACAGACGCACTAAAATACACTCTAATTGTCGAAACACGTTGTTCAATGTACACGTTATACACCGTACGCCACACACACACACACACATACCCAAACAATTGTTGGACCAGTGAATCCACGCTAGTTGACGACTCCCGCACTAACAGACACGCCAGCTTGCAAGATAAAGAGACTACAAGTACACATGTTTCTTATTTTGAATACACATATCATCCTCTCCTTCTCTAATGCGTTAAGTCTTCGACAAAATAACAAAAAACAAAAAAACAAAAAACAAAAAAACAAAACAAAAACAAAACAGACGCACACACGTGTGTACTGGGAAAATATGTATGTCCAGCAACTTTTTATTTTATTTTATTTTTTCTCTCTATCTTTTAAAATTTTTATGTGTATATATTGTTTTTTTTTTCTTGTTTTGGAGAAATTAGTGTAATATTTGTTCCCCGAAGAAGAACAAACCAACAACCAGAAAACGGGGGCTGGGGATGTGAAAGGCTTGAAGAAGCCGAAAAATAAGGACTGACCTGTTATGCTTGGTATCCATAACCCGTACAGGCTACTCTCTGTCTCCGTTGGTTTTCGGTTGGCGACCATTCTTCGTTACTGTTATTGGAGGAGGTTTAGCAATTTTTTCTTTCTCTCTCTCTCGCTCGCTCGCTCAGCAAACACACGACAAACGAAGGAAAATGCTGCACTGGAAATGTTAAAGTCAGTGGACGAGTCGAAGTTGGCTGCACGCCGAAATAAGCAGGGGTGACAGGTTGGTTCGTTATTGCGCGGGCGAACTGGCTTGCTGGCTGGCTAGCTGGCTTAGGTGTAGGCGGATCGGTTGTGGAAGAGGAGGGAGTTGCGAGAAGGAGGAAGAGGAGAGAAAGAAAGAGATGAAGGAAAGTAAGAGGTAGAATTAAGTACAAAAAATGGGAGTGAAGTATAGATAATGGAGAGTAAGGTAGGAGGTAATGAGTGTGAAGTGATGGAAAAGGAGAGAAAAACTGAAAGACGTGAGAGTCAACTAGAGGTAGGGAAAGAGTGGAATGAGAGAATAACAACGGAAGAAAATGTGCGAGAGAAAGGGGAGGGAAAAGGGGAGATAGGTAAAAATAGAGGAGAGAAATATGATAGACGAAAGGGAGAGCAAGAGAGATGAATGGGAGAATTGAGAGGGGTGGAAAAGTGAGAAAATTAGCGCGAGTGGAGATTAAAAATGGTTTTGGCTGAAATGATAGGAAAAGAAGAGTAAGGTGAAATGAATGAAGAGTAAGGTGAGAAGAAGAGAAAGGAAAAGAAAATGTAATAAAATGAGAAGAGTAGAAAGGAGAGTAAGAACATGAAGGGTGGAAAGAGAAGAGTAACTAGAACAGAGGGAAGGAGATAAAATGAAGAAATAGAAAAGAAATTAAAGAAGAAAGCGAAAAGAAAGAAGAGCTAAAAGATACGCGAGAAAGGACAATAATGAAAAGCAGCGGGAAATAAAAAAAGAATAGTTTAAATGGGGAAAAGGAGGGAAATGAAAAAGAAAGGAAGATAGAAAAAAACAAAGGTAGAGTGAAATGGAAAAAAGGAAGAAAATGAAAGAAAAACCAAAAGGAGAGAAGGTGAAGAGGAGGAAAGAAAAGAAGAAAGAAAACTTTGGAGAATTGGGGGATAAAGAAGTGTAGAAGAAAGAAGAGAGAAAAAAAAATGAATGTAAAAGATGAGATAAGAAAAAGAATGAAAGAGATAAGGTATGGAAAAAAAAGGGGACAGAAACGAAGAGACGAAAGAGAAGAGGAAAGACGGAGTAGAGAAAAAGAAACTCAGGAGGGGGAAATAAAATAAAAGGAAAATGAGTCTAGAAAAAAAAAAGAATAGAAGAAAAAGAACAAAAGAGAAAATAAAGAAGAGAAAAGGAGAAAGGAAAGGGTTATATGAAAAGGGAGTGGGAGGAGAGAGTTAAAATAAAGATTCGGAGAGAAAATGAGAAAAAAAGATAGAAAACAAAGAGAGGGAGGAAAAGAGATGAACGTCAAGAGAGAAGAAGAAGAAAGGGGAAATAGAGAGAAAAGGGAAAGAGAGGAGGAAAAAAGGTTAGGGAAGGGAGCACAAAAGATGACCAATAGAAAGAGAGAAGAGACAGGAAAAGGAAAAAGAAAGACAAGTGAAAAGAGAATGCGGAGTGGAGAAAAAGATAAGAAAAAGAAAGAAGAAAAGATTAAAAAGAAAGAGAGAAAAGCAAAAAAAAAAAAAAAGTAAAAAAGAGCAAAAGAAGAAAAGCGAAGAAAATTGACAAAAAGAAAGAGAAGTCGACAAGAAGAAAACAGAATGACAAGGCGGACCAACGAAAAAAAAGGAGGTCGAAAAGAAAGGAAAATAAAGAGAGAAAAATAAAGAAAACATGGCGCAAGGACTGAGTGAGTGAGTGAGTGAGTGAGTGAGAGAGAGAGAGAGAGAGAGAGATAAAGAGAGAGAGGAAAAGCTTTTAAAGAAAGGAAGTGAAGATATGAATAAAAAATACGAAGAGAAAAAGAAATATGAAGATGAAGAGACGAAAATAAAAATAAATAAAATTGTAGAAAAGAGAAAGAAGAAAAGAAAGACAAAGAAGAAAAGAAAGAAGGAGAAAAAGAAATAGAGAAAGAAGGAGAAAAAGAAATAGAGAAAGAAGAGAAAAGAGAAAGAAGAAAAGAAAGAGAAAGAAAAAAGAAAGGGAAAGAAGAAAAGAAAGAGAAAGAAGGAGAAAATAAATAGAGAAAGAAGAGAAGAGAGAAAGAAGAAAAGAAAGAGAAAGAAGGAGAAAAAGAAATAGATAAAGAAGAGAAAAGAGAAAGAAGAAAAGAAAGAGAAAGAAGGAGAAAAAGAAATAGATAAAGAAGAGAAAAGAGAAAGAAGAAAAAAAAGAGAAAGAAGGAGAAAAAGAAATAGATAAAGAAGAGAAAAGAGAAAGAAGAAAAGAAAGAGAAAGAGAAAAGAAAAAGGTGAATGAAAAAGAAAATAGGAATGGAAAAAAGTAAAAGAAAGAAAGCAAGAGGTAAAGAAGAAAAGGAGGAGGAAAGTCTACCTTGTGATCGAGATAGTTGAGCCTTATTTACCCGTTCCAGAAGTCTATTTTCGATCCTCGGTTAAAATTGTTTCGAGTGATTTTATTTTTCACGGCTTATCAACCTTTCGTTGGCTATTTAAAGTCGATAAATATTTTGGAATTTAAGAATAATATTTTTTTTGCGAGTGAATATTGCATTAATAATTTCTTGAAGATAATAATGATTTTCAGAAACAAGTCTTACTACTTTAACCCATAGATGGGGGAACTGGGCGAAGAGGTGGATTGATTCTTTTCCGAATGGTATTTCCGTTCTGGATTTGCTCGTAATTTAAATCTAACAAACCCGACTGGAATTCGAACCCAACTTTCTGACTTCTCCATTCCGAGTCCATTATAACATTTGCCCATCCAAGCTTACAGCACGTGGTATTCCCAAGCAGTCACCCAACTAGGTACCGACCAGGATCGACGTTGCTTAACTTCGGTGATCGCGATATGGCCAGAAACCTCGGTAAAAATTTGAAAAAAATATTACTTCGATTACTATGTTCTTTTTTAGTCAAGCCACCCCCGCCCACTTAAGTGATTAGTGGAACTGAAAACTGAAATGAAGATTTTCTAGGCAAGTCATCAGGCAATATAATTGAAATGTTAGCTTAAAAAAAGTTTTCTTCCCGAAAAATTATAAGAGTTGCTATGTTCCCTTATAGTCCGGTTCACGCTCCTCCCCAGTTTTTTTGAATAGAAATTTATAATTTGTTTCCTGCTTAGAATTGGGTTTCCGGTTCCTTCTAAAGTTTACTTTATGCTTCTAACGACTCCGCCTGAAATTTTATTTAATATTTATTTATTTTCCTCAATAGGAGTAGATAGGTAAAACTATCGCCAGGTTCACACACCTCCTCAGTCATTTGAACAAGAGTAGAGGATCCCTTGTTTCATGTTTAGGTTTACGGTTCTTTCTGAAGTTTTTTTTCATTCTCTTTCACTGCCAGTAACCCCTTGCATCTTAGTGGCATTATCGCCTTGCTTGGGGGTGATTAAAAACAAAAGCTCTGAGAGCTATAGAGGGAGTCGTCTTAAGAGAAGACATTTAAATTAGCATGGAATCCTATCATAACCGATCAAAGCTCTTATAAAATAAACGGAAACTAACCCTTAATAGCATTGTGAACACTACCACAATATACTGGGCGTAGTTGGACATTTAGGATATGTCTACCTTCAGCGAGTGATCAGAAGGTTCTCAATCTGACTATAAGACCCCGGGTACGAATCTCACCATGGTCGATTTGTCAGGAAGGAAACTTCCTGATGTTATCGGACGGGAGGGTTCGATCCCAGCGTGCGGTACCTTTGGGAAAAGCCCTTATAAAATAAAAACTTTGGAAAGTGCCTGAAAACCATACCACGGATTAATCCATGTGACAGAATCCTTGGGGGGGGGCGTCGATAGCTTTGCTAGCACGATGTCAAAAGTCATTGTGGCCGAGGGCTTGAGTGTACTGGTCTTTTTTCATATAGTTGATCCCGCTAGATAACACGCTCTTTCTCAAAAAACTGTAACTAAGGTCTGCTCCGAATAGTTGCGGTATAAACCACAGGTGGGCTCTTTGGGTGTCGAATAAACACAAATGCGACTGAGCAAGCGTCTGCAATAGGGATTGGCTAGCCAATCGAATACGTGTGGCCAACTATATTACGTTCAGTAACTTTCATACGGTCTGCAATAGCAGTTACATGCCATTTATTATAGCTGTATAACAAAAATCATCAGAAGAGTTATATAGACATAAGAAACCCTCATGTGAACGGAAAGATTAGATCGTCAACCAATACAATAAAGAAATATTCAAATGTTGGATAGTTTTTGTTTTTATTTTCTCTTGAATCTAAAGCCATTATACGACGCTTGGAAAGGCTCATGATCGAACATAAAAGACATTCGTTGTCTTATATTTAACAATATATGTTTGAATATATGATAAAATATAATTTTAATGCATGCTATATTTATGGGTTAAAGTGCTCAATATCAGAGAAGGAACATATGGAACATATCTCAGCATAAAAATGGAGATTGAAGTCCAGATGCTATCTAAAACATTTAAAACTGCTGACCACCTTGTCAACAGCCTCTTGGTGTTGACTTCAATATACACTTTTATATATATATTAGGTGGGTGCAAAAATAATGACGTAATAATGTCGTTTTTTGACGTATTTTTTAACGTCAAAAAACGACATTATTACGTCATTATTTTTGCACCAACCTAATATTAGCAAGGCCTTTAGAAACTGCAAGATCCAATTATATATATAATTACTAAAACGATATATATATATATATATATATATATATATATATATATATATATATATATAGCGTGTATCAAAATAATTCGAGAAGCTTTGGGGACGGGTTACTAAGACCAAAAAAGAACAAACGTCTATATAAACATGTCCGCAAATCCTTGGTTTTTAAGCTTAAAGTGTTAGAGTTTAAAGTTTGCAACAGACGCTGTTAAATGTACAATCCAAGACATAATCCCCAAATAATTTTACACATTATGGGGACGGGTTCACGGCACCAAAACAAGGTAACAAATCAATATAAAAGCAGATGTTCAAAAGGCCATCGTTGTACCTTAACACAGCAAAGCAGTCTGATACGGACGGGCAGCTTCGCGTCCATTACCATTCGTGAAACCGTATGTAAAAATTATATTTGCCTCCTCACAATATGAATATCCTGCCATTGTTAAAAGGAATACCTCTCAGTTAAATCACTACAACACACATTAAATGTTGAAGCCACAGAAGCCACAAATGTACACGTATAACAAATGTAACCTGGTCTACATAGCAACACAGTACCATCTACAGAAATGTTTCTTTAAGGTTAACTAAATAACTCAGAAACGAAGGCTTTGCGGAGATATGTTTATATAGAGTTTTATCCTTGTTTTCATGTGAGGAACCCACCCCAGAATTTGCAATATATATATATATATATATATATATATATATATATATATATATATATATATATATATAATACCGAGCGGCGACAGTCTGTCTCATACACGAGCACAATGTCTGATGCATACAACAATCTGTTGCCACTAGGTGCCGATTTCAGTACCCGCTACATACACACCATCCCTGATATATATATATATATATATATATATATATATATATATATATATATATAAAGGGACTATTGAAGTCAATACTCTGAGCGTTATTTTTTGTGGATACCCATATTTGAGTAGACGCTCCGTTCATCAATTGCATATATATATATATATATATATATATATATATATATATATACAAATGAGAGAATGAACAGATGGGGAGTGACCCTTGTTCTTTGTGCATAGATGAAAAATACATTATTAAGTTTTTGAAAAATACAAATTTACTAAATCAAGAAATGAAATAGCTGTTTTTTGTAGGCACTGTCAAATATTTTCCTTAAGTAATAATTAATTAAAATATAATAATAGAGATGAAACATACATTTTTATATTTGATCTTTAATTAGTAATTCTAATATATTTATTTGCAAAAATATCGTACAGTCTATTGGTTATTAGAAGGTCGAATCGTACTTTCAATCTATTAGAATAAAATTTAATTAATATAATGTAAGTATTAATAATTTCTTGCAAATATTTAAGTGAGCCTTTTAGAAAGTCTTTGTCTATAAAAATATGAATTAAGCAGATGAATGAAAATTCCTAAAATTTATTTTTATCTTTGAAAACCCAGAAGACTCACTGAATAACGGAAGTATACCTTTGTTAGTAGACATCACCGCAACACCTACACTTAATCTGACTTTGTAAGCAACATATATTTTATACATAAGCTGTCTAGGGAAATTAAAACCCAGCCACCCTTAAATTAACATAAATTTTCCTTAACCGTAACAACTCATAATATCAATATTGTCTGCGCTTATAAGTTAAGTAGATTTCATTGAAAGCTTATTCCTATCATCGCTTGACAATGGAACGAGATTATAGATTTTAAGTTTAATTTTAATAATTAAATTTAGTTTCAGTTTTGAAATATGGAATTTTCTCTGTAGCGATGGAATCATATTTTTGAAAAGAAAATAATTAATATATATATATATATATATATATATATATATATATATATAGAGAGAGAGAGAGAGAGAGAGAGGGTGGAGGAGAGGGAGAGAGAGAATCAATACAAATAAAAGGTTTGTCATTTAGCTGATTCATGTTAGCTTCAGCATCCCGACTCCAGTGTTTTGTAGATGGACACTCTATGCGTTGCTCCGTCCACTCGTCAGGTGGAATCACCAATTTACTGCTTATACTTCACATCGTTATCCATCTCAAGGAATGATAATTCATTTTTTTTTCTACAGAACAACTTGGCCATGACGAGATATTAAGTAAGCTGCACCAAAAAAAAAAAAAAAAAAAAAAAATCCCCCCAACCGACTGCCAAGATCGGGTCCAAGATTGTAGAGACATGAATTTGCAGTGAATCATAATACCAAGTTTCAATGTAGGTAATATCCTAGCGAACTCAGAATTTTCTTTTTCATAGACTGGTTACCATTCAAGGCAAGAGAACCCTGTCTGCCGTGACATTTAACGTATAGCTAGCGACAAAGAGATCGTTCCCAGCTTTCCCCAGGGTAATAATACGAAAGTGAGCGCAGTAGACTCGGCCAGTATATATATTATTGGAAGTTATCTAAGTTCACAATAGTATTGGACTGTCAGAGCGGAAATTCCTCTCTCACGTGCCAAACGTCTTATGGATTAAGTTACATCTTTTCTAATTGATCTCTTTAGTTCTTAAAATGATACCTCTTCCTGTTGACACCCTAAATCAGTTGTTCTCAGTAATGTTCTTTTATTTATTTTTTTACTTGTTCATCATTCTCTTGATGTTTCTTAAATAGACTTTGAAAATGGAAGCCAGAGTATGAATGTTGGTACCATTACTGAAGGCCTGAAGGATCTTTTTCTACTCACCTTTGTTCAGTTGGGTAAAAACAGTGGGGCCGACACAAAACGATTTTAACTAGTTCTCTTTCTAGCTGAATAACGTAAGTTTTTTTTCTGGGATTGTTACGACAAATGCTATCAAGATTGCTAAAACGTCTCATCTGAAAACCAAGAAAAAAACTCATTTAGTTTAGAGATATTTTTAGATATTAAACATTTTGTGGGATGGAAAATTATGCTGTAACACGATCTGGACAGTCTTACTTACTTCATAGAAGATATTTCTCCTCCGGTTGGGAAATGTTGTTAATACTGTTTATTATAAACAGAGCATTTACTTAAATGTTTGTGTATGCATAAAGGTCGTAAAACAATAAAATATATTAAAATTGTCGGTCTTTGTTCATTTCGTAGCGTGTGACGCAATATATATATATATATATATATATATATATATATATATATATATATATTAGGTTGGTGCAAAAATAATGAGGTAATAATGTCGTTTTTTGACGTTAAAAAATACGTCAAAAAACGACATTATTAACTGATTATTTTTGCACCAACCTAATATATATATACTTTTCTCTTTCATACATATATATATATATATATATAGGGTGTGCATAAAGTTCGTGTGCACTTTAAAGTTATAAATTGTTATGGACACCATATATATATATATATATATATATATATATATATATATATATATATATATATATATATATATATATATATATATATTAGGGTTAGGGCTTTCTTTTTGTTCTTTATATATATATCTGTCGTTTTCGATATCCGTTGTGTAAATCATCTCAGTTCTTAGAACCAACTGCCAGACTACCGGGACATATCATTTGATTACAGTGTTGAAGGCTTGTGCAGAACCAACCACACTTTTTGGACGAGCTGAATACAAAAAACTCATTCACAGTATGCAATTAAGTCCCCATACGACCTTCTGTAGGTTTCGAATTCAGAGTCGTACTTCTCTTAGACCGATCTGACCCAGTCTGTCCTACTATTTACCCATAGCTGGGGAGAGAAGAAATGCATTCATACTTTTCCCAAGGGTATTAGCACGTAAGTAATGTAATGAACTCGACTGAGGTTCGAACTCTGCTCTCCGATTCATCAATCCGACTATCAGGGCTCGTCTCCTGTATTCACACTAGCAGTAAACAATGTAAATCTTTGATCGCTACCCATTACAATTTGGAGTGCGCAGGTGGCAGCATTACTTTGAACAGCTCACGTACTGAGGAAAATGTTGTGTCGCTAATCTGAGTGCAGGAACTAAGATATGTATGATTATCCGCACCCCCGGTCGAACAATCTGAGAGGCGAAGAAGATATCAAATCAAATAAGCCGACGAGGGATGGACAAACCGAGCATTTCAGTTTGTGAACCGAAGTTGTTGGGGAGCAGGACCGGGTGTCGAGTGGTCACTTTTTTCAGTTAGAAGGAGGAGGTAAGCAACAGATACATAGTAAGGAACAGCTTTTATCTATCTATCTATCTATCTATCTATCTATCTATCTATCTATCTATCTATCTATCTCAGTCTGCTCATGACTGTGTATCAAGTGGTCATTTTTTCAGTTAGAAGAATGAGGTAACCAATAGATAGATAAAAACACCTTCAATCGGAGACGACGTTTTTACCTATCTATCTATCTATCTATCTATCTATCTATCTATCTATCTATCTATCTATCTATCTATCTATCTATCTCAGTCTGCTCATGACCGTGTGTCAAGTGGTCATTTTTTTTCAGTTGAATGAGGTAACCAACAGCTAGGTAGTCAGAAACACCTTCAATCGGAGACAGTCTTAGCCGACTGGGTTGCCCAACTTGAATATATTTATAACTCGGCCCCATTGCAAAGTTATGCACCGATTTCATGAAAACCTGTCACCATATCCTGATACATTTGGCTCTGGTGAATATTGTGAGATACTCTGATTGTATATTTATGCCCCGGCCTCATTTTGTTCGCGTGTTGCTTCCCCACTCATTAATAATAATAATAATAATATATATTATAATACTTAGGAAAGTGCTGGAGATTTAAGATTTGTTACTTCTTTATCTCAAGTGAGAATCAGTAGACATCTAGCGAGATCATACAAATGCGATAATAATAATAATAATAATAATAATAATAATAATACTGAAAAATTATGTTAGTCCAAAATGCAGATTTTGTGATAAGTATCCATAAAAAATTGATCATCTTGTATCAGGTTGCATGGTATTGGCACCCACTGAATATAAACTCTGGCATGACAGAGTGGGCCAATATCTGCACAGGAAAATTTGCAATTGGTATGAACACCACCCAGACCCGGTTACACCCTGTAATAATGTTATGGGACTTTACACACAAACAGAAGAATCAAAACTAATCGCCCAGATATCGTGATTAGAGACTGCCAAGACAAAAGGGGCCCCTTTAATGACATGACTGTCCCTGGAAACGGCAATATATCGATGAAGTTCTTCAAAAAACTATCGAAATACAAAGGCTTTTGAATCGAAATCTCAAAAATGTAGCACATGAGGACATTTACAATCCCTGTTGTAGTTGGAGCCTTCGGATTGATTAGAAAAGATTCCAATAGACTCATTGAAGGAATTCCTGGCAGCCCATGCCTTAAAGAAATACAAAAAATTGAACTCTCAAGTACAGTCCCAGTCCTTACAAAGGGCTTTATCTATGCAAAATATGTGCGAATATTTTTTCAAAACTGCTCAGTGGAAAATGTCATGATGTTATTTCTGACCTTAGGTCGCTAGTTGGGACCCGGAAAGAAATGAATATACACCAGAAACCGAAGGAAATAAAACAATAATAATAATACTGAGGAAGGTGCTGGAGATTTAAGGATACTTGTTACTTCTTAATCTCAAGTTATAACCAGTAGTCATTTAGAGAGATCATGCAAATGCGATAATAATAATAATAATAATAATAATAATAATAATAATAATAATAATTAGAAGTTTTATGGGACTTTATAATACACACAGACTGAACAATCAAAGCTAATTGCCCAGGCATCGTGACCAAAGACCACAAAAACAGAATGTGTCTCCTTATTGACGTGGCAGTCCCGGTAGATTGTAATGTATCTTTGAAAATCTTCAAAAAACTATCAAAATACAAGCATCCTGAAGTGGAAATATCTAAAAATGTGGCACACGAAGAAGACATCAATAATTCCAGTTGTCGCTGGAGCACTCGGATTAATTGGAAAACGTTCCGATAGACTCATTGAAGGGATTCCTGGTAGCCCATGCTTTAAAGAAATACAAAAAAAATTGTATTCACAAAAACAGCTCACACATTACGAAGGGCTTTCTTTAAGTAAAATGTGTGTGATCTTATATCTTTATTTTTATTATTTTTAAGGAAAAATGATCAGAGAAAAATATCATAAAGATGTTTTTGACTTTAGTTCTCATGTTGGGACCAGGAAGAAAATGCATATAAAACAAAAATGAAAGGTAATAATAATAATAATAATAATAATAATAATAATAATAATAATAATAATAATAATAATGAAAAGAATAATAACAGACAAAGCAGTATAATGAGCGAATATAATAAATTGATTCTGTATAAATTAATCTAGAAACAAAAACGGCAGAAAAAAAAACACCTGCATAGTACGATCAGAAAGTTCTATTGCAATCAGTACCTACATTTACTTCTAAAATCTTTAATACTCTCATTCTATATTTCTCAGCATAGTACGATCATCAAGTTCCAAGGAAATCAGTACCTACATTTACGTATAAAATCTTTAATACTCTCATAGTATATTTGTCAGTATAGTACGATCATCAAGCCCCATGTCAATCAGTACCTACATTTACTTCTAAAATCTGCAATACTCTCAAAATATATTTGTCAGCATAATACGAT
Source organism: Acanthosepion lycidas (assembly GCA_963932145.1). NCBI lineage: Eukaryota > Metazoa > Mollusca > Cephalopoda > Sepiida > Sepiidae > Acanthosepion > Acanthosepion lycidas. The sequence continues at coordinate 17,878,770 of OZ010615.1, read as the reverse complement.
CAACAAGATCCATGGCAATCAGTACCCATAATTACTTCTAAATTTTTTAATACACTCATACCATATTTCTCAGCAGAGTACGATCATCAAGTTCCATGGCAATCAGTACCTACATCTACTTCTAAAATCTTTAATACTCTCATTCTGTATTTCTCATCATAGTACGGTCATCAAGTTCCATGGCAATCAGTACTAACTTTACTTCTAAAATCTTTAATTCTCTCATTGTATATTTGTCAGCATAATACGGTAATCAAGTTCCATGGCAATCAGTACCTATACTTACTTCTAAAATCTTTAATACTCTCATGATATGTTTCTAAGCACAGTAAGATCATCAAGTTCCATGGAAATCAGTACCTTCATTTACTTCTAAAATCTTTAGTACTTTCATTGTATATTTCTCAGCATAGTCCGATCATGAAGGCCCATAACAGTCAAAACCTTCCTTTATTTCTAAAATCTTCAACATCCCCGAGGTATATTTTTTTCTGGGGAATACGATCTTCAAGTCCCATAGAATTGATACTTTCTTTTACTTCTAAAATCTTCTAAAATATATTTTGCTGAGGTTATTATCTTATCTTTCTTATTTTCTTCAAGTGTTTTTCTCTTTTTCTCTTTATTTCTCTCTTTTATCTATCTATCTATCTATCTATCTATCTGTAAAAGTCTATTCATTTTCTGTCTCTATCTATCGATCTATTTCGATATATTATGTTAATGATCTCTAGTATGGATTAATGTCTTCATTTAATAGATATCAACTTCAAGTAGTTAACCCGACCCTGGAGCATCATTCAGCGAGAATTATCCCCCGCGAAACTTCATAAACATTTTGAGATGTTATTCAGTCATCTTGCTATTACCCTGTTTACTCTGTTCGTACTGTAGTTCTCATCTTTATTGTCATATTCACATTTCGACCATTGTACGCTTCTGCCTTCTTCAGGAATTTCGAACCGAAATTTTTATTTTGCCCATTGGTGTAATTTGTTCTAGTTCCACGTGCCATGCCTTTTTTGGATATCTCAGTTTCAGTTAAATCCCTTTAGTAACTGAACTCTCCAACTTTTTGTTCCCCTCTGCTGTGGTCAGGTATTGAACTCAAAACTCTTTGGTTCAAATCACTGGATTGTTTCAACCAACACTTTTATCCACTGGGCCATGTGTCCTTGGCAGCAGTGTAAATAGTCACAATTTCAGAAATACTTTTTAATATTTCCTTCTATACATTTGCGGTGTTATTTTCAGTACCCTTAAAAGGAAACTAGTAACGTCTCATCGCCATTGAACAGACCCAAAATTTGCTCCAGACCTGATGAGCGGTCATATCATTAATGAAGCTCTTTAGCTGGAATGCTTATTGGATGTAAAGCTAATTGCTGACCTCCTCAAATGGGGCGTGTATATTTGTCCCATGGCTAAAGATGCGGGAAACATGGTCAGTCCCTTGCATCGCCCCCAAAAATACCTAACTCCGCGGCAATGCTCTATTTTTACAAGAGTCAGATCAGACCAAGAATGGAGTCTTGCTGCTCACTCTCTAACCTTGACAGAGTTTAAAAGCGTTTACACGGCATTGTGGGTAATGCATTACTTTGCACTCTGCGAACCCTATCCTACAGACAGGATTTTGCTAGACTCTTTTCACTCTATCGCTATTTCCATGGAAAATGTTCGGTTGAATTTTATTCCTTAGTCCGACGAGCAGAAACCTTCCCGGCTAATTCCCACCATGTTTACAGAGGCAAATAGAAGCACATTTCCGTTCGTGCCTCTTCGGTTAGGCGTTATTTCATTTTTATAAGTGAACCCTATAAAATATGGCCGTTTTTTTATGTTTTATCTGTAAAAGTTTCTTTTTTTTTCCTCATTTTATTTCTTGAAGTGAACCCCATTTCTTTCCTAAATATCTTTTCAAATCAAGTAAAAGAATAAAATGTGAAGGAAAATTTTCAACACATCATAATTTTTCTATTCGTGCAAGATGAACTTATTCCTTGATTAACACAACGTTTAATGATAACTCATTTCACAAAAACAATTATAATAATATTACTATTGAATGTGATCCACATGAAATTAAATGAACGATTCAGATTTGATCATACAAACAATTGTTGGTCACTTTTCAGTCTCACTCGACTCAGTGATCTTGAAGTCAGGACACTGCGATCGCTTGTCTGTATCCCCTTTTGTGTATTAACACCAGTTCTTAGATTGTGAATTTTTTGTCATATTACTGTTTCTTTGCCTTGCATATATTGTTTGTTTGCTTTATATTGTTTCTTTCTGTGGTTATTGTTTACAAGAAACTTTCTCAAATCGGTTTGTTGGGCATTTCTGCCAATTATATTTCATCAAAGGCCAATTAGTCTACAGATTATCGACCCAAGAATAAACTCTTTTTCAATGATGATGAATTCAAATATAAACTGTGGGTAGTAAAATTTAGGGGTTTCACAATACACAGGATCGCACGTTACACGAATATATACGTTACATTCTGCTTTCTCCTTATCTTGGTAACCCTTTACCTTACATTGGGTGAGCTAATGTAAAAAAAAAGAAATCTTAAAAATAAGGAAATTAGAGTGAAAATATTGATTTTCCACCTTTGTTGGTTTCAATTTAAAGAATAACTGCGAAAAACGTATTCTCCCCAAATTTATAGTCAAATCGTACAGATGCATGCTGGGATTTCTTCCTAGCCAATAAAAATGGACAATTCTGGCTGTCATCCGCCATAGTTGTGTTCTTTCTTGCCTTGAGGTCAGAACGCTAGAACCACTTGACTGTATCCCTTTTGCGTGTGGGCACCATTCTTACTTTGAACGTTTTACCTTATTACTGTTGCTTTACCTAGTTTTGACTTGCATATATATATATATATATATATATATATATATATATATATATATATATATATATACATATATATATATATATATATATATATATATATATATATATATATATATAATATTAGTGGTCAATATATATATATATAAATTTCCAAGAGGATAGAATCCAGGTAGAGTTCAATGTCCAGGACAGAGCAAGAATATAACAAAAAAGGCTCAAATACTAATATTCCATGGTTATAATTTATTACATTGGAATCATAATCACGATTTTATATTTTCCGATTTCTTTTTGAATTTGTAGGTCTGATGAATTGGATCGTGATTACGATTCCAATGTAATAAATTATAACCATGGAATATTAGTATTTGAACCTTTTATATATATATATAAATTAAAATTGGACGAGGGGGATGTAAATAAATAGTTCCACAAGAGTATATAAAATAGAAAAAGTGGTAACTTACAGACCATCCAACAGAGGTAAGGAACGTAAAACGTGTTCCTTCTGTCTGCACAAACTAGGTTGCTGACACTTAATATAAACGGCTTCAGAAACTCGAAGATGGTGTATAGATCGAGCGCTCTGTAAAACTGAAAACCATGTGCCATAGTACTCAGCTGTAGAAGCGTGATTGTCCAGCAAATGTTGACCAATTACAGACTCAGGAACTGACTGAGTTGTTCTTCTGCAATTGGCCAACATTGGCTCGACAATCATGCTTGTGCCGCTGAGTACGAAGACATGTGGTTTTCGGTTTTACAGAGCGCTCGATCAATATAGTATTTTCGAGTTTCTGAAGCCGTTTATATATATATATATATATATATATATATATATATATATATATATATATATATATATATATATGTGAAAATTTCTCCGATTTAACCAGTAGAGAGAGAAGGCAATATTTATGAATAAAAATGACAATAGGAAAACTGGTAATTGCTGACGCGTTTCGTCCAATGTGGACTTTATCAAAGCAAATTCGTATTTTGCTTTGATAAAGTCCACGTTGGACGAAACGCGTCAGCAATTACCAGTTTTCCTATCGTCATTTTTATTCATATATATATATATATATATATATATATATATATATATATATATATATTCATATTCATTGATAATTAATAGGGATAATTCCAGGAGGACATTAATCTAAAAAAACCTCAATGTAAAGAGCAGAGCAATATAAAAATAATAATAATAATAATAATAATAATAATAATAATAATAATAATAATAATAATAATAAGTAAAAAATCCTTAACAATCCACTCGGTTATAAGTTATTTCATTAATGTTTTACGTTCATATCTTCCGACCGGCGTTTTGTTAATAAATGGAGTCAATTTATCCAGGTGAAAGTAAAAGTGAGAGAAAAAAAGCAAAAAACAAATTAATATCAAAAGTGAAAGAAAGTTTTCAATATGAAGCTAAAAAATTTTGAGAGGGGAAGAGAAAGAGGGATAAAGAGAAAGAGAGAGAGAGAGAGAGATGGGGGAGAGGAAAGGAGAGTGTCATAGAGGAAGGAAAAGAAAGAAAAGGAAGAATTAAACATGAGTTGATAGGGTGACCTAAAAATGATTTTTTTTTCAGGAATGGACAAGTTTTTATATATATTATATATATATAAAGAAATATAGTCTTAAGGTGTGCTATATTTATGGAATAAAGTGCTCAATATCAGAAATAGAGCGTGTGTAAATATAAAAGTGAACATAGAAGTCAACACTTAGAGGCGACAGTCTGTTTCATGCTATATGCAATCGTCAAGCCACGTGTGCTTGACGATTGCATATAGCATGAAACAGACTGTCGCCTCTAAGTGTTGACTTCTATGTTCACTTTTATATTTATATATATATATATATATATATATATATATATATATATATAGTTTGCTATATATAGAGAGTTTGCTTAGTATTGTCTTTGCCTTGTTCATTTCATTCTCTTATTATTGTTTATGGGGAAACTTTGTCAATTCCGTTTGCTGAGCATTTCTGCCAGTTAATCTGCCAATTACTCTACAAATATTTTCAAAGATAAAATGATTATTATGTACATTTTGAGAATTTAAAAAAAATATGCCAGTTGAGACTACAATAGACCCAATCAAAATCGAAATTTTTTAATGAAGTTAATTAAAGCTAAACGCTTGTAATACAGCCTCAGGGCAAACGTAAAAAAAAAAAAAAAGAAGATTCTGGCTAAATCAAGTTCGTTTTGTTTTCTCAATCTTCTTGATAAACCACAGAACTGAAATGATCCCAAGTAATTCTGACTAGTTTTCCGATGTTTCAGATAAACAACATTAAGTCACAAGGTCTTCTGTTATTCCTTTATATTTATCATATTCTGCTTGAGATGCAACACCCCCCCACCCGCCGTCACATTTCAATGCTGCACATGGCGCCACGTGAACGGGCAAGCTAAGCGCGAAATTTTTACTCGCATTGTTTAATTTCAAGCGCAGAGCTCGTAGCGCGAAGAGTTTTCTAGTGTGAAAAATGAATGAGTTTGCTTTTCTAGATCGCGATAAAATAAATATTTGTCTGTGAGATTTGAAAGGACAGAACAATGTCCTTTCCCCGCCTCTCTCCCTTATATTGTCTATCTGACGCATTTCGATCAGAGTTCATTCTATCTATCTATCTATCTATCTATCTATCTATCTATCTATCTATCTATCTATCTATCTATCTATCACAGACTGTTCATTATCTATCTATCTATCTATCACAGACTGTTCATTATCTATCTATCTATCTATCACAGACTGTTCATTATCTATCTATCTATCTATCTATCTATCTATCACAGACTGTTCATTATCTATCTATCTATCTATCTATCTATCTATCTATCACAGACTGTTCATTATCTATCTATCTATCTATCTATCTATCTATCTATCTATCTATCACAGACTGTTCATTATCTATCTATCTATCTATCTATCTATCTATCTATCACAGACTGTTCATTATCTATCTATCTATCTATCTATCTATCTATCTATCTATCACAGACTGTTCATTATCTATCTATCTATCTATCTATCTATCTATCTATCACAGACTGTTCATTATCTATCTATCTATCTATCTATCTATCTATCTATCTATTTATCTATCTATCACAGACTGTTCATTATCTATCTATCTATCTATCTATCTATCTATCTATCTATCTATCTATCTATCACAGACTGTTCATTATCTATCTATCTATCTATCTATCACAGACTGTTCATTATCTATCTATCTATCTATCTATCTATCACAGACTGTTCATTATCTATCTATCTATCTATCTATCTATCTATCACAGACTGTTCATTATCTATCTATCTATCTATCTATCACAGACTGTTCATTATCTATCTATCTATCTATCTATCTATCTATCACAGACTGTTCATTATCTATCTATCTATCTATCTATCTATCACAGACTGTTCATTATCTATCTATCTATCTATCACAGACTGTTCATTATCTATCTATCTATCTATCTATCTATCTATCTATCTATCACAGACTGTTCATTATCTATCTATCTATCTATCTATCTATCACAGACTGTTCATTATCTATCTATCTATCTATCTATCTATCACAGACTGTTCATTATCTATCTATCTATCACAGACTGTTCATTATCTATCTATCTATCACAGACTGTTCATTATCTATCTATCTATCACAGACTGTTCATTATCTATCTATCTATCACAGACTGTTCATTATCTATCTATCTATCTATCTATCTATCTATCTATCTATCTATCACAGACTGTTCATTATCTATCTATCTATCACAGACTGTTCATTATCTATCTATCTATCACAGACTGTTCATTATCTATCTATCTATCACAGACTGTTCATTATCTATCTATCTATCTATCTATCTATCTATCTATCTATCTATCTATCACAGACTGTTCATTATCTATCTATCTATCTATCTATCTATCTATCTATCTATCACAGACTGTTCATTATCTATCTATCTATCTATCTATCACAGACTGTTCATTATCTATCTATCTATCTATCTATCTATCTATCTATCTATCTATCTATCACAGACTGTTCATTATCTATCTATCTATCTATCACAGACTGTTCATTATCTATCTATCTATCTATCTATCTATCTATCTATCTATCACAGACTGTTCATTATCTATCTATCTATCTATCTATCACAGACTGTTCATTATCTATCTATCTATCTATCTATCTATCTATCTATCACAGACTGTTCATTATCTATCTATCTATCTATCTATCACAGACTGTTCATTATCTATCTATCTATCTATCTATCTATCTATCTATCACAGACTGTTCATTATCTATCTATCTATCTATCTATCTATCTATCTATCTATCACAGACTGTTCATTATCTATCTATCTATCTATCTATCACAGACTGTTCATTATCTATCTATCTATCTATCTATCTATCTATCTATCTATCACAGACTGTTCATTATCTATCTATCTATCTATCTATCTATCTATCACAGACTGTTCATTATCTATCTATCTATCTATCTATCTATCTATCTATCTATCTATCACAGACTGTTCATTATCTATCTATCTATCTATCTATCTATCTATCACAGACTGTTCATTATCTATCTATCTATCTATCTATCTATCTATCTATCACAGACTGTTCATTATCTATCTATCTATCTATCTATCTATCACAGACTGTTCATTATCTATCTATCTATCTATCTATCTATCTATCTATCTATCTATCACAGACTGTTCATTATCTATCTATCTATCTATCTATCTATCTATCTATCTATCTATCTATCACAGACTGTTCATTATCTATCTATCTATCTATCACAGACTGTTCATTATCTATCTATCTATCTATCTATCTATCTATCACAGACTGTTCATTATCTATCTATCTATCTATCTATCTATCTATCTATCTATCTATCACAGACTGTTCATTATCTATCTATCTATCTATCTATCTATCTATCTATCTATCTATCACAGACTGTTCATTATCTATCTATCTATCTATCTATCTATCTATCTATCTATCTATCTCTGTTCATTATCTATTTAAGTTTTTTTCATATTGAACTATTTACACAAGTGGTTGTTGAAAAGTTCTCAGCCCGACTAAACCGAATTGCCGCGAGCCATGAAACGCACCAGCTATTTGACAGACAGGTCGGTGATGTTGATGGCAAACCAAGAAAAGAAAATGAAAGGAAATTTAAACATAGTACAAGAAACAAATAAGAAAATGCCTTGACCGTCATCCAATAATACGTCAGAATTTGTGAGCTACTTATAAGAGAAATTTACCTGCGTCGGTAGAGTGGGGTGACAGACGACGTAAATATGATTCCAAAATCGGAAGGCTCTGAAGAATAATGAAAGATGTCTTTGAGAAAGAAAGTAAAGTATTAAGAGATAAGAAAGTATACTTAAAAACAAAGAAAAGAGTAATGTAATATCGAATCTTCTAAATAACATTGAATGCTGGGCAATTTCCTCACAGATGAAGAAGAGACTTGAGGCGAGAGAGATGTGATTCTATAGATATGGGATTCTAAGGAATGATGTTGAGAATATCACGGAGAGCAAGAAGGAATTTTTACCGGAAAACGATCGACAAGGAAACCTATGATTACAATCCGAAAAAGAGTGTTGAAATGTCTGCGACACATATGAAGAAATACGTCTTAGATAATTTAACACTCATTCAAGAGAATGAATGAAAAAATTACTTAACTTTTAAAAAGTTAATTAGAACATCCTGAAATCACGAAGATTCCGTTTAGTATGAAACAAACTGTCGCCTCTTAGTGTTGTCTTCAATGTCTGCTTTTATACACACACACACACACACACACACACATATATATATATATATATATATATATATATATATATATATATATATTATGAAATGGACAAAGTCCGACAATTACGTTAAGACATTTTTTATGTTTATAAAATTTCTCGGACATTTAGGTCGGTAAATGTCGATAATACTGTTTATTATAAACAGAGCACTTACTTAAATGTTTGTATCTATAAAAAGAATGTATAAACATAAAAATGTCTTAAAATAATTGTCGGACTTTGTCCATTTCCTAATGTGCGACGTCATTTGATTACATTTCGATACGCATCGAGCAGATATGAATGTACGAGAGAAAATCCTGGAGAATTGTAGTTTAAAAACAGTAAAATTGACCAGGCTAACTGAACGCTCCTCTGTGGCTCAATCAGTAAAAGCACGTCAGGCTATATGACGCTTCCGTATAGGATACAGGTTCGATTCCTATCGGAGGACGCATATTTTCTATGAAAATTTCTCGGACATTCAGGCCGGTAAATGTCGTTAATACTGTTTATTATAACTAGAGCACTTACTTAAATATCTGTACCTATAAAAAGAACGTATAAACAAAAAACAAAAAATATATAAAGACAATGGATTTATTTTTAATCCAACATTTTTTTTTACTTTAAACATTACTAGAGTGGATAATCACATCCAAAATAGACGCCCTATTATCCTTTTTAGTTTGAACAGCATATATTATACCTATCCGACTTCGTATTCAAGAAATCTCAATAAAGGAAATGTTCTCTTCAGCAGAGATCGAACTCGCGTCCTCCCTAATAGCAGAAGACATCCTTTGATCTGGCATGCTTTTACCGTTCGGCTACACGCTGGGAACAGTTCCTAAGAACTCAGGAAAAAAAATTGAAAAAGAATTACTCCTAGTGTGAAGATGTTAGGGGAACCCCAGCTTGTAACGATTTCTGTGGCTGAAACAAATGGTGGGTTTCTCCTATAAGGGAGGACGTAGGGCACATTTTCTTTATTAAGTTTTCTCGACTGCGCATTCTGATAGATGTAAAACACAATGTTTAAAAAGAAAAAAAAACAACAAAAAATAAAAAAACAAAAAATAAAAAAACAAAAAACAGGGCGTCTATTTCAAACACTGTTACCTACTAAAAATAACGTTTGAAGTAATAAAAATTTCAGATTAGAAAAAAAAATCCATTTCTTCTTTAGTGATTGCTTTGTTTACGTTCTTGTCCGAAAGTGAGCATATACGGGCTTTCGAGAATAACCGAACGAGGAAATGTGCATTTCTTAAAAGAGTAAGAAGACCTCGACGTGGTGTAATGCTTAGCAAGCTTAGAAAAATTACGACTAAAGTAGTGAGTTCGATCTTTCGGCCTTGTGTCACATCTAAGCTATTCTTAGAAAATAACCATTCCTAATTAGAACGTTGCTCTTTCTCTTAAATAGCGTCTGGTTTTGTTCTTTTATTATTGGTTCACGTGATCAAAGCCTGTTGTTTGCATAATTCCCAGTTCCTCACAGATCACACCCTGTCATTGATGCCGTATATTTCCTTATTGCAATCACTTGTAATATGCAGTCTGGAAACTTTCTATTAAAAGATGAGTTTCTACCTTCCTGTATTTGATTATTTTTCATTGTTATTAATTTGACGAATGATTAGAACATTCGTTTTCTGACCATGAAACCCGGGTTCGAATCTCACTATAGTCGATTTGTCAGGGACGTAACGTTTTGATTTTATCCGTCCAGGGAGGTTAAGCCAGCATACAACACCTTACTATACCACGGGTTGACAGATGTGAGTCAAATTGGGTAGCTGAAATTATTCGTGTGTTGTCGGTGATTGTGCTAGCACAAAGTCCCAAGTCATCGTGACAGAGGGTTTGAGCGTACTGGCTTTGTATAGACAGTTGATCACGCCAGATTATGTCCCCTCTTCTAACTAACGTCCGCTCAACATAATTACAGTATAGACCACAGGTGGGCTCTATGTATGCTGAAGAAACACAAATGTGCCTGAGCGGGCGTCTCCAACAGAACTTTCGCCCCCCTTACACTGGAGGTTAAATGGCAACAAGTTTCTTTTTGTCTCTAGAATCCGTCTTTATATTCTCTCTTCTTGGCTCTTTTCTTTTCTCCTCAGATTTCCAGTTCGTTCAAAATGTCTTTAAAACTTTTCTGTTCCAAGCACGCCAACAATGATGGACCCCCCCCCCTTCATGCTTTCAGTTTTCCAGTAAGCTCTTCATATTTTACTAGATTTTCATTTTTTTTTTCTCTCAAATTCACTCTGGGGATTCTGTCTAAATTTCAAAGATGAGGAGTTATCAGTATGACTGATATCCTCATCTTTGTTGTTGTTGTTATCCTAATGTTTCGACTGTTGTACTCTTCCGCCTTCTTCAGGTGTCTATTGACCCGGGTAACATTCAGGGAATTTCGAACTGAACTTTTTATTTAATCTACGATCTTCTGAAAGACCGCATCCACTCACTGATCACGTTCAAATTACAAATACCACCTCTCATTGTTATTCCATCACTACGTCTGTTAACAAAAGTCTTATTACTGGCATGCCACGATGAAGAAGAATGCAAGCAGGTCAGTGGTTACATAAATACTTATGGGAAAATATATAATCTGTATATATCAGAATAATGGTGGCTAATTGAACGATAATATGGAAAAAAATCATTTGAAACACGTTTCGTCCATCGAAAGGACTTCGTCAGACTCTTTGTGCCTTCTTGGGCTCACGTTTTCCACTGATATGAAGTGGAGAAATATTACATATTTATAAATCTATCATTCGTCCGTACACTGAATATTGTTGCCACATATCGAGATTCTTGACAAAATTCAAAGAAGCATCTGTAATGTAATTGGTCTTGACCTGGCATCTCGACTTCGGTCATTTTCTCGCCGACATCACGTGATTTCCCTCTCTCTTTTCTACAAATATTTTCATGGCACTTCTAATCAGCTCTCCTCCTTGGTGCCTCGGTTGCATGAAAAATGTTAGGAAGGAAACTCCCGTCAGTACTAGAAAGAGCAATAACAGCGAGTGGACTTGAGAAACTTATTCTTCTGATAAATTGTTTTCAGAGAAAGATTTTATAAATTTCAGTCGACAGCAGCACTGTCTTTTCGGTCAATAAATACCAGATGTTTCCGTATAAGGAAACAGTTAACATTGCTATTACAATTCATACTTATGATTGTTATTGCAATATTTTGTTAAATATTTTTAAGATTAAATATCTAAGAAGGCAGTAAAGGGATTTCCATGTGTATTTTATAGTCGTGGAACACGCAAAGAGCTGATTCAATCATTAACTTAAGAATTACGCTTCAAGTGGGGAAACTATAAAATTTCAAGTAAGGCGATAAAGCTACTAAGACGCTTACTTAGGATGCCAGACAGTAGAGTGAAAGAAACTGAGAAAGCGTTACTGGGTAGAAATGAAAAGAACATGAACAGGAGCCAAGGAATCAGAGAATGGCTAGTAACGTTATATTTAAATTTTTATAGATTTTAGTCGACAGGAAAATGAGAAGCTGGAGGACACTTCCATAGGCGAGAAGCGCGAGAGAAGAAACTATTAGGACAGAACTTACAGTTAAATTGAGCAATTTCAAGAGTAAAATGATGAGACCTAACTACCAATCCAGTTCACTTAAATTCATGAAATTTAGGTACTAAAGAGCAAAGTTCATCAGAATAATAGCCATGAAAATATTTATAGAAATACTGATAAAGGAGCTAGATTACGATGGTGGAAAGTGAGTGAAGCTGAGATGCCACATCGAGACCGATGATATTGCAGATTCTTCTTTGAATTCTGTCCAGAATCTGCAGGTACACAGCAGAAGCACCAAACCAAGTGTGGTAACAATATTCAATGGATGGATGAATGGTAGATTTATAATGGTACAAGAAAGAATCGAGCGAGAAAAATTGTCTAGAACGACACTGGGAACCAAGCTTCATAGCAGGAAACTTATCAATTGGCTCAATGTAGTCGTTCCAGGTTCATATCCCTGAAAACTTTAAACCGAGGATGTGCAATCAAATATTTCCTTGGGGTAACTTCATCTAACTTTAGCGTTAGTAGCTTTGCTGCTATCAATAATATAATCTAATAAATGTTTTGTGACGAAACGAAGATTCGTTTTTACAGTACTTCTTAGCAAACGCAGCAAAGAATTTTTTCTTCTCTTATCAAGTCAAGATCTTTCACCTTTCCACTTAAAGGAAACACTTAACGACTTCCCTTTGTGAATTGTTTCAAGCGCTGACCGCGGGTAATTGAAACTGCGGATAAGTTTGGGGTACTAGAAGAGATGGGCAGTGATGGGTTACACTTCTTGTTCAAGAGATGACATAAAGGTTAAATCGAAGATGACATCACGAAAATCCTCGAGATCCAGACAAAGAATATTGAATAGTTAAAAAAAGAACCCGGAAAGAGAAAGAAGAAAAATGGCGGAAGATTAAAATTATTAGGTTTGAAAAAGAAAAGAGAAAGACTAGAAAATAGAGACAGAGACAAAGAGAGAGATATTAAGAAAATCGGTAAGAGAGGGAAAAAAATGAGAAACGAGAAAATGCGTAAGAAAAAATAGAATGTTAACAAATAGTGTGAGAAATAGACAAAGTTAAGGAGAGTGAGAAGGAAAAGTAAGAGAGAAAGTAAGGAGAGTAAGAAAGAAGGAGAGTTAGAAAGTAAGGAGAGCAAGGAAGAAAGTAAGGAGAGTAAGAAAGAAGAGTAAGTGAGAAAGAAAGGAGAGCAAGGAAGAAAGTAAGGAGAGTAAGAAAGTAGGGAAGAAAGGAACAAAGTAAGGAGAGTAGGAAAGTAAGGAGAACAAGGAAGAAAGTAAGGAGAGTAAGAAAGTAAGGAGAGCAAGGAAGAAAGTAAGGAGAGTAAGAAAGAAGAGTAAGTGAGAAAGTAAGGAGAGCAAGGAAGAAAGTAAGGAGAGCAAGGAAGAAAGTAAGGAGAGTAAGAAAGAAGAGTAAGTGAGAAAGTAAGGAGAGCAAGGGAGAAAGTAAGGAGAGTAAGAAAGTAAGGAGAGCAAGGGAGAAAGTAAGGAGAGTAAGAAAATAAGGAGAGCAAGGAAGAAAGTAAGGAAAGTAAGAAAGAAGAGTAAGTGAGAAAGTAAGGAGAGCAAGGGAGAAAGTAAGGAGAGTAAAAAAGTAAGGAGAGCAAGGAAGAAAGTAAGGAGAGTAAGAAAGATGGACAGTAAGAAAGCAAGAAGAGTAAAAAATAAAGCAAAGAGAATTAGAAAGAAAGAGAGTAAGAAATTAAGTATAGTAAGAGCGTAAGAAAATAAGGAGAATAAGAAAGAAGAGTAAGAGAGAAAGTAAGGAGAGTAAAGAAAGTAAGGAAAAAAGTAAGGAGAGTAAGAAAATAAGGAAGAAAGTAATCAGAGTAAGAGGGTAAGAAAGTAAGGAGAATAAGAGAGAAGAGTAAGAAAGAAAGTAAGGCGATTTAGGAGAGTAAGAAAGTAAGGAGAGTGAGAAAGGAAAGTAAGGAGAGTCATAAAGAAGGAAAGTAAGGAAAAAGAGAAAGAAAGAAAGTCAGGAGATTAAGAAAAGTAAGAAATAAGAAGAGGAAGAAAGAAAGCAAGGACGTTAAGGAGAGTAAGAAAGAGAGAGAGAGAGAAAGTAAGAAAGAAGGAGAATAAGAAAGAAAGAGAGCAAGAAAGAAAGTAAGGAGATAAAGGCGAGTAAAAAAAAGGAGAGTAAGAAAGTAGATTAAGGAAATTAAGAAAGTAAGAAGAGGGAGAAAGAAGGAGAGTAAGAAAGTAAGGAGAGTGAGAAAGAAGGAAATTAAGAAAGTAAGGAGAGGCAGAAAGAAGGAGAGTAAGAAAGTAAGGAGAGTAAGAATGTAAAGAGAGTAAGAGCGAAGTGTAAGGAAATTAAGAAAGTAAGAAGAGTGAGAAAGAAAGTAAGGAGAGTAAAAAGAAGGAGAGTAAAAAAGAAAGAGAGTAAAAAAGAAGGAGAATAAGAAAGAAAGTAAGGCGATTAAAGAGAATAATGAGAGTAAGAAAGGAAGTAAGGAAATTAAGGTGAGTAAGGAGAGTAAGAAAGAAAAGTATTAAAGAAATTAATGAGGGTAAGAAGAGCAAGAAATCAAGATTGGAGAGAGAATAAGAAGAAAATTAGGAATGAAAGAACGAGGAGAGAGAAGTTGACGAAAATGAAGGATAGAAAAATTAGAAGGGGGAAAAGCGGAAAATGAAGAAAGTTTAGTTCAAAGAAAAAGAGGGTCATTAAGAAAGAGACATTGAGAGAGTGAGAGAGAGAGAAAGAGAGAGTGAAAGCGAGAGAAAAGAAAGAGAGAGAGAGAGTTCGAAAGATCGGGAAGAAGTGAGTAAAAAGAAAGAGACTAAAAAAGATGAAGGGAACATTTGAGAAAGAAAAGGAGAAAGAAAGAGAAAAGGAAAAGGAAGAAAGAAAAAACGAAGGATTAAGAGAAAATGAAAGAAAGTGAAATGAACAACTTAAAAAACGAGAGAGAGAGAGAAAATTGCGAGAAAAAGGTGCGTGTGCTTATATGTACGAGAGAGATACAGAGAGATATATAATTGTGTGACAAAGAATTGTGTGTGTGGGTGCGTGCGAAAGAGAGAAAAGAGACTTTGTGTATGCGAGAGAGAGAGAGAGAGAGAGAGAGAGAGAGCGATAGAACAGAAAAGTTTATATATGTGAATGGAAGAGAGAGAGAGCGCATTTGTGCGTATAAAAGGATACGCTTGTGCGTGAAAGAGAGTTTAGTGACTTTATGTATGCGTGTATGAGAGTAGGTGTCTTTGTATCTATGTATATTTGTACATGTGCATGAGAAAGAGAGAATGAGAGAGAGAGAGAGAAAGAGGGAGAGATAGTAAGAGAGAGAGGGAGCATGTATCTGTGCATGAATGTGTACAAGAGAGAGCGAGAGGTCGTGAGATAGTGCGAGAGGAGGGGGAGAGAGGGAGTACGTGTTTGTGTATGTAGGTATCTGTGTATGTAGGTAGTAGGTATCTGTGTGTGTATATGAGGGAGAGATAAGGAGGGAGAGAAGAAAAGAGATAAAGAGAGAGCGATAAAGTTGGGCCTTCCTTCTAGGAATTTATTTCCAGCCAAATTTCAAACATGAACGAAGGGAACAGGAAAATGCATTGTAAAGGTTTCAGGATTGCTACCTTCCACATTTTCTTTATCACTTCGTACCTTACAAGCTAAGAAATAACCCCCCCCCTCGTCAAACTCTAACGTTTTTAAATTTTCCGGTCATAACTCACAATGTAATTTCTGAGGTGGATTTAATCTCTGCCTCTCCCTATCTATCTATCTATCTATCTATCTATCTATCTATCTATCTATCTATCTATCTATCTATCTATCCCCGTCCATTTTCTATCTCGGTGTGTTCATTTTCTTTCTTTCTTTCTTTCTTTCTTTCTTTCTTTCTTTCTTTCTTTCTAAGTCTGTTAATATCTAAGAAGTATCTACAGAAGTTGTTGTTGGAAAGTTCTCAGCCCGACTATAGCGAATAATCTCGAGCCATGAAACGCAGATAGACCGGTGACCCAGAAAGATCTATCTATCTATCTATCTATCTATCTATCTATCTATCTATCTATCTATCTATCTATCTATCTATCTAATTGATGTTACATTCAAAATTCCGAAGAACTTTTAAACAATCGCGCCATCCACTCGTCAGTAAGTTTCAGTGAATTTTCTCATTCTCCTTAAATTTATATATACATTTAAAAAATAATTTATGTGTTGTTTATTGGTGCTAGATTGATTTTTCTTCTTTGTGTGTGAGCGTGTGCGTGTACGCGTATATGGCTCTTTAGGTTCGTAGTTATATATATATATATATATATATATATATACACACACACACACACACAGATACAGACACACAGACACACACACACACATATATATATATGAGGGGTGTTGGGATAATAAATGGATGAGAAGTTTTCTTTCATTCGTTGTTACGGACGGATGAGCACATCTCATATCTTTGGGCAGCTCTCCAAAGGTAATAGCGAAGATATTGAATGTTTCTAAATTAGATTGATTGCTTTTCCATGTCAAGCCTTGTGCAATTTTATATCTACTTTTGTGTGAACGGATCCAGTGATGATTGAACTCGCTACTCAGTAATAATGGTCACCCAGATTAGCTTTGCGAACACCGAGGCACCACAGATGTTCTAAGATTCAATAGCTTTTAAATAGTTCCTCTACCCAATTCTGCTGTCGTGTAGAAATCAGAACAATGTGTAAATAACTTTTTTTGAGTAGTTACACGTCTACTTATCATCTCTCAGTTGCGTGTCTGTCCTTGGAGAGAGTGTGCTCAGGGGTTTCTCTGTCAAAGGACAGAGGGGCAACTGAGGAAAATAATACAGCTGCCCGAGGCCGCGCCCTCCCATTGCACTAGAGGGAGGGATCAGTGCTCGCACCGAGGCCAGCGCAACCGACAGTTGCGTGGTCTGAGGGGAATTTTTGTCCCTTGCCCGGGTCCCCACTTTAAAAAGACCTTGTGTCACATCTCGTCCTCATAGGGAGACAGTAAATGTTGTGTAGAGACCAGAACTAAACTAACTTGTGATTCAAAGTGTTCAAAGCGGACAAGGTATGAAAACTAACCAATATAACTTGTAATATAATTCCCTGAAAGATTCCGAGGGACCTAATAACAGTATCTCGCATGTTATTATTGACAACGTCAGATGCTTATGTCGCTACTGGGATCAATCATCCTAGCATTCCATTCAGTTTGAAGCTATAACTTTGCATATCTCTGGGATATATTATGTAAAATTCTGAGATCTCTGGGGTATATTGTATAAACATGTGGGGTCTGTCACTAAGATCAGTTTTTCTTTCCTCTCTGGGATTATTATTAACTATACTGACCGATTAATTCACTCTGCATGCATTAGCTACTGCGCTTTCACAAACATTCGATAAACTTCTCTGAATGGTTTCACTTCATCATTAGTGGAGAACTGCTGTTCTCTGAGTGTAGCAACCATTGTAGCATATCTACGGAGTGTGTCAGCAAACTGGAAATCCCCGTTGCACAAACCTTTGAGGAGCCAATAAGCTGCATTAAACAGTATGCGCTATCATGGTTCAACTGGGATTTTTTTGTCTCTCAAACTGTTTGGCGTCTATTCTCGTTTACAGCAGCGGCTGGCCTGCCACTACGGAACCTGTCACTGAGATCAAGTTCTCCTTTTCTCTAGGATAATTTTTATTGACACATCTTACAAACGCAGCCTTTTCATAATTATTCCCTAAGCTCTTTTGAATGTGTTTATAACTTTCATACAAGTGGTAAGGTATATTTAATTGCAGATTTTACATTTTTCTTGTTTGAAACTTTTTCTTTCCTTAAATAGAATTATAAAATGAAATTGTTAGTTGTTGTGAGTTTAATATTAAATTCCTGAAAAGTAGGTTTGTCCTTTGATCAAAGTGGGTGTCCTTAGTAATTTGAAGTAGAATTTAGAATTGTCCGTCTCTTACACTTGGTGACACTGAAAGAAGTTAGTGAGGTACGCCCACCTTGCTATTTAACCCATAACCGAGGGAAAACGGATTCATACCTTTCCCAAAGTCATTAGTGCGTGCAGTCGACGAGCACGGTATTTGTAAATGGAGCTCCGATTTCACTTCCCATCCCGATATCCACTATTCAGCCATCATCGTGTATGGCGGTTTACAGATAATAAAGAAAAGTGTAGAGAGTCATATCTGCCTTGAAAATCGGCATTTGAATTTCTTCTTTTTACCTGAACTGAAGCCTTGTTCTCAGACACAAAAGACGGGGAAATAAGCAAATCCCTAAATTCCGAAACAGGCGATTATAGACACACTGAGACAAAATATAGTCAACGATTTCTGTTTTCATGACTGCTTGTTGATTGTTTAGTTGTCATTTGGGTTATTGCAGCAGTCCTCAACCTTTTTGCTCCACGGACCGGGTGACATGTAAGATAGTTTTTTGGGGAGTGGGGGCGTTGTTGATGTCGGTCAAGCGCATCACAAAACATAATAAACAAGACTGCGATAGTCAATAAAATGGAAAAAAAAAAGTTTTTATTCTTTCTGTACGGCTAAGTAACAAATAGTCCGCAGCCCGGTAGTTGGGACACACTGGATTATTGTGTAAAAGAAAGTAGAAACCAATGAAAGACTTGTTCAAATAAACATTTGTTCTGGAAAAAATATTAATCTTAGCTTTTATCGGAGCTTAAATGCTGACCTCTAGCGAAAAAATATGCATTTCACAACGAAGCTGATTAATTTAGCATGGCATAAGGTTACAAGTTTAGAGTTCCCTATGGGTCATATTTTTTCTGATCTTCTTCTTCGTATGTTTTGTGTCCCTTCAGGATGTTAGCGATCATGCCTCTCCATAGTTTCCTCTCCTTTGTCGATCTTAATAAATTTTCTTTTTGCTAAACTCTGTTTCGCCATCCATTTAGTTAAGCTCATTCTTCTTCTTCTTCTTCTTCTTCTTCTTCAATGTGCCATGTCTCATCAGGACGTTGGCGATCATGGCTCTCCACAATTTCCTGTCCTTTGTAACTCAATGAATTTTCTCTTTTATTATTTCTCCTAAACCCTGTTCTGCTATCCATTTTCACAAGCATGCTTGGTATCTTCCGCGTTGTTTTCCCCGGTCTCTCTTGATTTTTTTTCCGTCATAGGACAGTACTTGAACCCTGCAAAAAAAGACAGGCTATTAAATGCCGATTTTCAGGGTATCGATTTATCTTTTGATCTTGTGTCCTGTAAAGCTGAGCTTAGTACATATTCCGCAAATTCCGATTTTCATATCTGAAAATAAATATTTAAAAATAATTACATAATATTTTTGTAATTTTTAAACAAGTCCCATTTAATGATTAGTCAATCATATTTTTTACTTTGATGTGTTCAATTCCGGCCGAATCGAACTGAAGCTGCAAGGAATGAAAAATCTGCACTGATTTCCATCACATTTGAATTTAAAATTGATCAGTGCGTTAGGTTAAAGAATATGTACATGATGAACAATTAAAAAAAAACGGTAATTCCTGCTTTTCTCTAACCGCAACATATTTATAATAGAAGCACAAAAAGCATACCATAATGGACACTTATGTCTTATGATTCCAAACCCATACCATAATGGACACTTATGTCTTATGATTCCAAACCCAGCTCTCAACATAGAATCCTTCTTTTTCAATCTTGGTATTCTACTTTGAAATGAGGAACCACATAGACATACACTGTAGAAGGATTTTTAGTTGACTTTCTCCCCTCATCATCATTGGAGAACCGCTTTCCATTGAATGCAGTAAGTATATTTTGATTTGTGATGGAAACGGTCAGTATTCTGGGAAGGAGCAAAGGAACTGAATATTCTGGCATGGCTCATACGAAGGTTTTCGGAGTTTTGAACTAGTGATTCTTCTGTCAGCTTCAATGAAAGTTTGCTTGAAGCTCATTCGTTGCAGCAGCAGCTGGACTGCCACTGTGGAACCTGTCACTAAGATCAGATTCTCCTTTCTCTCTAGAATAACCATTAACTCTACTGGCACATCTTATTACATCAAGTACAACGTTTCCATAAACTCCTTTGAATGCTTGCATCACTTTCTCCTTCCATAAAAAAAGAAATTCTATAACAACTTTTTGTTTTTATGTGTGGCCAAAAGGCCGGCCATTTTAAAAGAGAATTTTGACAAAGAAAATAATTTTTTTTTATCTCGGTTTCTCGCTTATAACCAAAAAAAAAAAAAAAAAAAAAAAAAAAAAAAAACAGCTATTAGTTTTTGATCAACCCTTGTATAAGGCCTCATACCTGTAAAAGATAAAACAACTAGCTTCAAATGAAATAAAGAATAAATTTAGTTTGTATATTGAAAGATAGCAAGGAAGAAATAAGATTGTTAGAAGAGATAGAGGAAAAAGAAGGTAAAAAATGTCTTATATTTGTCTTTTGACTTAGGGACTTAAAACAATAAGTTTAATACTATTTAATACTATTATTTAATACTATTATTTCTATTGGAAGTTTAATACTATTGGAAGTGAAAGACAGGGAACCAGAAACCAAATAACAATATAAATTTCAGAGTTTAGGCAGAGACGTTAGAATTATAGAGTTGAAGTAGAATTTGCAAAGAACCGAAAATCCAATCCTCTCGTCCTGTTTACAATAATTAGCCAGAGAATAGTGCCTGTTCTTTAATTACCAGATATTTAATAGAAACACACAAGGCATATCAAAATGGACACAAAAGACACTGCATTCAAAATCTAGTACTCAGCATAGTCTCCTTCCTTCAAAATTGTGATATTCCACCTCTGAAAGCTTGTAGAAGGTTTGTCTGCTTACCTTGATGGTTTCCTTCATGAGCCAAAACAGATGAAAGTCAGGTCAGGAATTTTTTTAATCCATTCACCCCAAGAAAGGCAATAACACCACTGGAAGAGTAATAAAAGAGTTCAAAAGGAAATTGAAACCTAATAATAGAATTATTTTCCGAATTTAGATGGAAACATTATAAGTATAGTTGAATTTTGAAGGAACTGGAAACCCAATCTTAAAAAGGAAACCAATAAACCTTTACTCCTGTTCAAAACATAGGGGAAGAGTGTGAACCTGGCAATAAGCAAACCTATCTACTGCTATCGAGAAAAAATAGGAAATAAAAGTTCAGAGTTTTAGGCAGAGACGTTAGAAATATAGAGTTGAATTAGAATTTACAAAGAACCGGATAACCCAGTTCTAAACAGTAAACAAAGGATAAACACCTACTCCTGTTCAAAAGACCAGGGATTGTAGGGTGGGTGTGGCTATATTGTTCAGTCAGCTGCTGTGATCACTAGTCTGATCTTGCATTGTTCTATAGTTAAAGCATGTTACTCCTTTGCAGATATGGTCTAACTTGCAATCATGTACAACTCTGAATTGATAGTGGTACCATTGGGGTACCAGGAAAGTGTTATCCATGTTATACAGCTCCATGAGCTATTGGTCAGCAACTACTCTCTGCTCTTTCATGGAGTCTGTTGGCATTCTGGGAATCCACTTTTTTCTCAGACATTTGAGTAGCCAAGAGACTACACCAAACTGTAAGCAACATTATGGCTCACCTGAAGGCTTTCTTCTATCAGTTGTAATGTCAGCCTCAGCCAGTTTCAGAGAAGTAGCTGACCTGCCCCTGTGGGACCTCTCCCTAAGATCCTGTTCTCATTTCTCTCTAGGAATACTACTAACTCTACTTATATTCTATAACAACTTTAACTGTTTGCTTTCTATATGTATCCAAAAGGGAAGTCACTTTGAAATAGGAATATCTGTAAGACAAGAAAAGGTAATTCCATTATATTTTTCCATAGGTTTTACAAAATTTTCAGATTTATACCCTAACATTGAATTTAACAGAATTTTAAACTTGAACAGTCATTACTTTTTGCCGCCGATCCACACACACACACACACACACACACACACACACACACACACACACACACACACATTATTATTTTTATTTTTTTTAAATATATTATAATTATATTTATTTTTTTTAAAAATGTGATTCCGTCAATTTAAAAAAAATATAATTTACGCTCTACTTCTGTATTGAGCACTGTTTTTTAAAAATAAAAATAGAAATACCTTTCGATTATTAACCTAACGTGTTCTTTCCTATTTTTCTAGATATTTGCGCGCGCGCACACACACACACACACACACATATATATATATTGGTTTTTCTGGAAAGCTCATACCAATTTTTAGTCGTTCACATTCACAGAACACGACAAATTTGTCGACAGATATAATCTGCTTACATTTCCGATTAGAGCATACGTCAAAATATCTCTTGAGAAAGAAAGTTCAAAACTACTTAATTCGTATCAATTTTGCATCCCTATGAAAATGGAAGATTATTAGGTTCATTTTAGACACTTGGGGCATTTTTTCACCGTAAATGCAAAAAATGCCTCGCAAGCAACAAAAGAAATGTCCTGTTTACGATAAAATGGCTTTAGCTGACAGAACTGTAGCGACACTGAAATCCGTAGACATATTGGGGTGGCCATAGATGCATTCCAAAAACTGGGCAGATTGTTTCTAGACAGGAGGATTTCTTTGGTAACGAAGAAAAGAATACTGAGCTGTTATGTGACATCTGTCCTTCTTTACGACAGCAAATGTTGGATGATCTCCTAAAAGATGGAGGGACTCGAGGCGACAGATATCCTGGGTCGAGTGTGTGATCAAAAATGAAGTCTTAGAGAGGATGCAAACAAGGAGGAGGCATATAGTTAACATCAGGAAGAAGCAGCTGAAATTCTTGGGACACATAATGAGAAAGAAAAGCCTAGAGAATCTAATACACACAGGTCGAATAGTGAGAAAGAGAGACAAGGGAAAACAACGCATATAGCGCCTTTAAGCAAGTGGATGGCATAACGTCTGGGGGAGGAGGCAGAGAGGAGGAAGTTTTTGAGAGCTGCAAGGGATAGAAGGATGTGGAGAGCCACGATCGCCTACATCCTGAAAGGACGTGGCACATAAAAAAAGAAGTGTTTCGTATGAGCGCGTGAGCAATAATGGGGTTTTGGAGAAGATGCAAACAAGGAGGAAGCTTATACTTAACATCATGAAGAGGCCGCTGAAATTTCTATGAAGAAGAAAGGAGGGTTTGGAGAATTTGATACTCACGGGTCGAATCGAGGGAAAGAGAGACAAGGGAAAACAATGCGTGATATATCTGGCGGGCTTAAGCAAGTGGATGATAGAACGTGGTCTGGGGAGGTGGCAGAGGAAAGGAAGTTGTTGAGAGCTGCAAGGGATAGAGGGAGGTGGAGAGCCACGATCGCCAACGTTCTGAAAGGACACGGCACATAGAAAGAAAGAAAAAGATTGTAGCCTTATTGATGAAGAATGCTTAGGTAGACGCCTCACTACAAAATAAATTGATTGAGAATAACCCGCATTTGACAACCCGGGAATTGATAGAAACACGAAATTAATCAAAATCCACAATCCATGAGCAAATAGTAAAGCTTGCATACTCAAATCGCTACAATGTTTGGGTAACACATGATCTGAGTGAAAAAGAATCTTTTGGATAGGATTTCATCTGTGATTTGCTGTATAAGCGCAATTAAAATGCACCCTTTTTAAACAAATTGTGACCGGCGATGAGAAATGGATCGTTTACAACAATGTTCAGAGAAGAAAACACTGGGTTCAGCGACATGAGCTGACTTTAATCACCTCAAAAGCAGGTCTTCACCCAAAGAAAGTCATGCTATGCATCTGGTAGGATTGGAAAGAAATTCTGTACTATGAGCTTCTGCCAAGTAACCAGTCAATTGATTCTGAAAATTACTGCTCTCAAATGGACGAATTAAACGTAGGCATTCAAGAAAAACGCCCAGAAGAGGAAAGGTGTTGTTTTCCATCAGGGTTAATGCAATAGACATGCAAAGTCAGGAACCTGATTGAGATCCCAAAATGGCGATTCAGTAGTCTCGATATTATAAGCTCTGTAGGAGTTACCTTAAGTTTTGCATCCCTATCAAGCAGATATCACGAATCCAGAAAAGTGTTTGCCTCCAGCATCCTTGATGAAGAGACAAACAGACAGGTTTACTCATCGTTCGATTCATATCCCGGTCTTTCAAACAAGATTAGACGTTTATCCAATGTTTCCTGTTTAGGATTGGATTTCCGGTACATTATACAAAAGTTTACTTCATATCTATCTCCGCCTAAACATTAAAACTTTATTTAATATTTAATTACCTTTTCCCCTCTTCAATAGAAGTAGATAAATTCGCCTATTGCCTGGTTCACACTCCTCTCCAGTCTTTTGAAAAAGGATAATAATTTATCCCATGTTTCCTGTTTAGGATTGGATTTCTGATTCTTTCAACTCTATACTTCTAATGTCTCAGCCTAAAAATGTTATTTACTATTTATTTTTTTTTCCTCAATAAGTTCGTCTATCGTCCGGTTCACACTCCTCCCCGGTCTTTTAAACAAGAGTAGATGTTTATTCCTTGTTTTTTTTTGTTTGTTTAGGATTGGGTATCTGGTTATTTCTAATATGTTTTTCATTCTCTTTCACTTCTTGTAGCCCCCTTGCGTCTTAGTGACATTATCGCCTTGCCTAGGTGAATTCATTAAAAAAATATAGTCAGGCACAAGGATACAACAGGGAGAGCGTCATTTAAAGATTGGACTTAATCGTCTTTTTCATCTTCGTTGCATTTTTTCTCATTCTCTTTTATATTCTATTTCTGCTATACTATGGCAGAACAGGGAATAGGAAAGAAAAGTTATAAAGAGTAGGAAGTTGTGGAGAGCCATGATCGCTCATGTCTTGAATATGAATATGATATATAAAAGAATATCCTCCTTAACTTTCATTCCTATTATATCGAGTCATTCTGATTCATTTTCTTCATTTTTCTCTTTCTTTTCCCTCTCTTTAGTTTAACGTTTTTCTTCTTCCTCTTCTTGTTATTGTTCTCCTCCTTTTCCGTTTCCTCCCCTCCTTCTCCATCTTCTTCTTCTTCTCCTCCTCCTCCTCCATCATCTCCTTCTTCTTCTCCTCATCATCATGATGATCATCATGTTTCGTTTCTTTCTTTCATGTTTCGTTTCTTTCTTAGTTTTCTAAATTTCATTCATTGTCATTTTTTCCGTCATTTAAATCTTTCCACCGCCGCCATTTAATTTGGCTAATTTTTAAAACTATTTCTCTTTCTCCTCTACGGCATTTCTCTTCTTCACCGTCCACCCCTTTCTTATTTCCCTTCTTTCCTCTCACCCTCTTTCTTATTTTCCTTCTTTCCTCTCACCCTCTTTCTTATTTTCCTTCTTTCCTCTTATCCTCTTTCTTATTTTCCTTCTTTCCTCTCATTCTTTTTCTTATTTTCCTTCTTTTCTTTCATCCTCTTTCTTATTTTTCTTCTTTCCTCTCATTCTCTTTCTTATTTTCCTTCTTTCCTCTCACCCTCTTTCTTATTTTTCTTCTTCCTTCTCACCCTCTTTCTTATTTTCCTTCTTTCCTCTCATCCTCTTTCTTATTTTCCTTCTTTCCTCTCATCCTCTTACTTATTTTCCTTCTTCCTTCTCACCCTCTTTCTTATTTTCCTTCTTTCCTCTCATTCTTTTTCTTATTTTCCTTCTTTTCTTTCATCCTCTTTCTTATTTTTCTTCTTTCCTCTCATTCTTTTTCTTATTTTCCTTCTTTCCTCTCATCCTCTTTCTTATTTTCCTTCTTTCCTCTCATTCTTTTTCTTATTTTCCTTCTTTCCTCTCATCCTCTTTCTTATTTTCCTTCTTTCCTCTCACCCTCTTTCTTATTTTCCTTCTTTTCTCTCACCCTCTTTCTTTTTTTCCTTCTTTCCTCTCACCCTCTTTCTTATTTTCCTTCTTCCCTCTCACCCTCTTTCTTATTTATCTTCTTTCCTCTCCCCCTCTTTCTTATTTTCCTTCTGCCATCTCTTACATCGCTGTCGACAAAAACACTTCGTTATATTCATTCTCATCCTAACAACGAAGCTCAATTCTTGCCCGTTACGTGCAACTAGTACAACTGCTAATCCTCGGACGCTAACCAGGAGGCCATTTAGCGGCACGGCAGCGCCAACAAGTGCTTCTTCTTTTGTTCACTTCACCAACGAGGCTTTTGCATTTACTATATTGACTTACATGGATTACTTATTTATTAATGTTTTTATTTTGAAATTCCAGTTTCTACGCCAAAGTATAGAAATTTTTAAAAAATTACAAAAAAGATATATATATATATATATATATATATATATATATATATATATATATATATATATTTCGTTACGAAATATCCAGCAAGTTCAGACCAGGTTAATTCTCCACGTCTTTTTAATCTTTTTTTTTTTTTTCAGATATTTGTTTTTCTTACTAGCAAGAATATCCGTGTAAAACTCTCAAATAATGTTATTAGTTAAAACTGGCCGGGTACATCCGAGTACATCCGAGTAAACACGCAGTACTTCACGGGCTGACACGAGATGCGAGTGTGTGTGTCTGTGTGTTTGTTTGTGTGTGTGTGTTTGTTTGTGTGTGTGTGTGTGTGTGTGTGTCTGTGTGTTTGTTTGTGTGTGTGTGTGTGTGTGTGTGTCTGAGTGTGTGTCTGTGTGTATTTGTGTTTAGGAGATTCTGCTTTTCGGAGTGTATGTCTGTTTTTACGCATTCTTCGGTATGTATGTATGCTCTACTTTGTGTACTCGTAAGTGTTTTTTTTATTTGCTTGTGCTTTTCTGCGTGTTTGTGTGTGTACTTCTGTATATTGCGTGTTGTTCTACGTGTGTGTATCTGTATGTTTTTATTGCACGAGCGTGTTTCGTTGGGTATATGTGTATCGTTGTATATATATATATATATATATATATATATATATATATATATATATATATGAGTGTGTGTGTGTGTGTGTTGTATATTGTTTAAAATTTGCCACAATTATCGGGAAAGTGCACAATATCGGAGTCATGGCGTCTATAAAGGAGATCGTATTCAGGTCACCATGCAGTGTTGATTCTTATGACCACGATCTCTCATTCCATTCATATCTATCTATCTATCTATCTATCTATCTATGTGTGTGTGTGTGTTAATATCTATGTATCTGTCTCTGTCTATTCCTCATCTATCTATCTATCTATCTATCTCATTCCGTTCATATCTATGTATCTATCTCTGCTGTTTCATATGTATCTATCTCAGCTTTTTCATATCTATCTATCTATCTATCTATCTATCTATCTATCTATCTATCGTGATTAAAATATCTTATATTTATGATATTTCTATTTAGGAAGGGTGAGTGAGCAATATAAGGAGAAAGTGTGTATTTCGAAATAATCTGGGTACATAGAAATCAACATTGCATGGCAAATAGCAGTTTAATTGGCTATATTTATATAATGTTGCGAAGCACGTAAGTATCAATATAAGACTGTTTAGTAATGTAATGATAGTCTGATACAGGGACACATATATTAGGGCCTTCACGGATGATCGGACTCAATTACTACAGGAGATTCACTTTTAGATGCTCAGGGTGTTGGATGAAATTTATTTTAACAAACAATATAAGTTGTTGTTTACATTATTCCTGCTTCTGCCCTTATTTTTATTGTTATTATCCCAACATTTCGGTTTGTTGCGACCTCCGACCATCTTCAGGTGCTTGTCGATCCAGGTAGCCGTCAGGGAATTTCGAAATTGACCCTTTATTTAACCTACGGGAGTAGACTGCTCTAATTCTTCTGTCCATGTCTAGAGATACCTAGCACTTATTTCTCTCCTGTTACTACTGAGTATAAGTTTGCACTACCGGGGCCAGAGATTGAACTCATATAATCGAATTTACTAGATTATTGTTTCCTGGGATTTGGAGCCTTAAACTCTGTCAGCTACTGACATTGCTGTTGTTATTGCTGCTGACTTGACTACATTCCCTGGGCTTACTCTTCTCTACTGCTGCTGCTTTCGTAGCTTTGCTGACATATCCCTTTCTTTAGATAGGTTTGCCGATCGTCCTGTTCACACTCCGATCTTTTGAACAGGAGTATAGGCTTATCCCTTGTTTGCAGTTTAGGATTGGGTTTCAGGTTCCTTCTAATGTCTTTCCATTCACTGTCACTCCCAGCAACCCCTTGCGTCTTAACGGCATTATCGCATTGCTTGGGGTAAATAGATTAAAAAAAAATTCTAATTGAAAAGGAATTGAAGGCATATCACCCAAAATAAAACTATGAGATATATTGAATAAGTGGAGATTTGTCAGGCACAAGGACGCAACAAGGGGAGCATTTAGTGGGAATTGAACTTACTATATTCATTTGCCTTGTTGGGGGTCATTTGATTTAAAAAAAAAAGAATTACATGTCCACTTGTACTAGTTTTCTGAGTCAAGATGAAATTGAGAATCTCAAATATTAATTTTCAAAACATACAGTCCCTCGCTACTTGAAATACTGGTGCAACACAATCTTCCAACCTAAATCTCCATTTCAACTTGTGCCGAAATAGACAAGCTTAGTGTCTCTCTATTTAAAGGAGAAATACATGCTTTATGGCCGTGGGTATTAGATTTTTTTGCGTCTATGTTTTCAGCCCAGATTGCAGTCTAGGTAGATCCTGTTCGCTCGAAATATATATGTGAGGTGTATACACATACACGTATATATATATACATATAGTAAAGGTAATAAATCCTTTAGTATATAATCCAAGTGGATTCTAGTATTATAAAACTGATCCACAAAAAGAGCTCAATGTATTTATTATTATAGACCAAAAATTAATACACACTAAAATCCCAAATCACCCCATGAGGTGATTTTGTATTTTATTGTATATATATATATATATATATATATATATATATAATTTAAAGAAAAACAGACAACTTTAAGGCTCCATTAGTTATAATTTATTTCTCCAGGGATTTTTATTTTTCTCTGGATTTTCAGACTTCCCTTTAAAAATGAAAAAAAATGAATTTAAAATTTACACTTTTGAAGGGCAGTATTAAGCTTAAGCTTATATAAGGTGGCATAGAGGGTGGTGAGCAATAGTATGAGAGACATGGTCAAGTTTAGAGAGAGAAGGAAGAGTTTTAAAATTTATTTTAATTTTTATTACAATACTTAATATTGAGGAGGAGGGGGTCATTATCAGACATTGACCTATTTAATTGGTCAACAACTTCGAATTAAATTATTTGCTCTGACTGAATATCCATACGGATTACCAAGATTTTCGTTACTTAACTATATATATATATATATATATATATATATATATATATATAGTTGGATTGGTGTGAGTTTGTGACCCTGGGTTTCACAGAAGATGTGTGAACGGGTGTGCATACGTATATACATTATTCAGCGAACAAAGTAGACGAACGGTCTGCGCGTTGACACTGCAACTGACGAAAGATATTTGCTACACAATCCAACATTAATACAGTGACTAATTGCGTACGTATGTATGCAACGATACATGGATGCGCATATATGCCAAGTCTCACACTGTTCATATATGTTTATATTTGTGTGAGCTCCAGTGAGTGAGCCTGCGTGTATGTATGACTTCGTACGTCAATGTGTGAACGTGCGGCTTTGTATGGATGTTTGCGTAAGTATGAGTGGCGTTCGGACGACAATTTTCCCCTTACTATCATAAAAACACGGATATACGCAACCATATATAAATCTAAAATTCAGAAATTATTCATTTTGTCTGACGATCGCAAATAGCGTGAAACCCAGGGTCACAAACACACATCAATCCAACTAAATATGTTACCTCTTTCACTGATATTGAGCGCTTTCCAGAAAGTACTGCGCATATATAATATATAAATAATATATATAAATAATTGCATATATATATATATATATATATATATATATATATATATATATATATACTACTCCATTTCCCATAATTCCTACTGACTTATATATACATAAGTACTGATTAAGATCTGAAGATAGCAAAAGTCGTGAAACTGACAGTCATTCTGCAGAGTTGATTCCTATGTCCTCACACTCACTCTCTCTATATATGTGCAAAACGCTCTATATCCAATATTGAGCACCCTTCCCAATAACTATAGCAAGTTTTAAGGAATGTACAGAGTGTCTCAAAGAAATGTATATATATTTTGAAGCTTTGTGAAGAAATAATTCAAGCAACTAGAAGCAATTATATCTAAATTAAATAATGTCAAAACTGTTAAATGTAGCTGTCTCTTCTACTCCAATAGTTTCATGTCTCACACTTCCCATCTGTGGAACTCCCTTCCTCTTACTTACTTCCCCGATAGCTATAATCTTCAATTATTCAAATGCAATATCAATCGACATCTTCAGATGCCTTGATCTAATTACCTGCCCTTCTCTTACTCCTCCTCTTCATCACGCCTTTTACTTTTGCTCCAAGTGCTGCCATATATAGTCTGGGGCACCTTCTGTTTACCTCGGAGTTCTTGACAAGATCCAGAGACGGATATGTAATATAATTGGCCCTGATCTGGCGTCTCGTCTGCAGCCACTCTCTCACAGACGCGCCGTCGCCTCTCTCTGTCTTTTCTACAAATACTTTCATGGTAATTGCTCCGATGAGCTGCTTTCACTGGTTACCAGTCTCCATGAATTCAAGCGCCATACGAGGCTGGCATCCCGCTCCCACCCTTACAGTGTAGAAACTTTTAAATGTAGCCGTCTCTTCTACTCCAATAGCTTCATACCTCGCACCTCTCGCCTGTGGAACACCCTTTCCAATTACTGTTTCCCTGAGAGCTATAATCTCCAACTATTCAAATGTAATGTCAACTTCCAGTTATCTTGATCTACCCACTATCCCTCTCCTCATCCTCTCTTCTATCACTCCTGTCTGCCCTTGCTCCAAATCTTCTGCAACCCCCTGCATCCTAGTGGCTTCACCCCTTGCTCGGGGTGTAATGCTTAAAAAAAAAAACTCTCTGTAACCTCTTGTGTGCTAGTGGCACTCCTGCCTTACTTATGGTGAAATGCTTAAAAGAAGAAAAAAATGTCTATGAAGACAGTATTTGTTATAAATGCTTGCTATTAAGATTTGGACATTGCATGTTTTCCAATGGATGTCCGTTATGATCCAGACATGGCTGACAATGTGACTGATACAATGGAATCACAAGCATCAATCCAACTTTTCCATAGATTTCTTGGACTTTTGTGAAACCTTTCTGCCACCCTTTCTTGCCTCACAGGGCGTGGTTGATATTCATGGTCTTCTGGAATCGTTCTTGTACAATACCATCAGCTTCAAAATTATCTTTGATCCATCAGATTCTAAGCCACATGGGTGGATCTAAATAAAACTCTTTTTTGAAACCATCTTTGAAATGCATTTTTGTAATTCCAGTTGCTTTTCAGGATGAACTTTTTTTTTGTTCAAAGCTAACCCTGGATGACATTAGTAATACGAATGCATAAATCTGGAAGAAAAGCAAGTTACTTTGAGCTATACACTGTAAAAAGTGTGTATACATTTTTGGAGACACCCTGTATATAGGCTAATGCTACTAAGCGCCCCCTTCAGATTACAACCGATATTTTTAGTGGATCCCCGATTTGAGTAGACGGTCCGTTTCTTTTTTTTTTTTTTAAGTCGTATGAAACAATATTCCGTATACCGGCCTCCACATCGAGGAAACGTTATAAATATAAGGTGCTCTCCGACAGGATTCGAAACTACATCTCCATTTTTAGGAGAAGCCACCATCTGATCGCGTGTGCTTTGAGCGATAAAAGAGGACGAAGGTTCAAATCCTACCGGAGGATGCATTTTCTTTATTAAATCTTCCGAGTGCGCAGACTGGTAGACAATATAAAACTGTTTAAGATAAACGAATCGTCTACTCAAACACGGATATCCACTAAAAATAACTTTTGAAGTAATAAAATATGTCAGATTAAAGAAGAAAAAACAATTAAATCATTAGAAATATATATATATATATATATATATATAGTTAGAAATATATATATATATATATAGTTAGAAATATATATATATATATATATATATATATATATATATAGTTAGAAATATATATATATATATATATATAGTTAGAAATATATATATATATATTTATATATATATATATAGTTAGAAATATA
This sequence comes from Acanthosepion lycidas, assembly GCA_963932145.1. Lineage (NCBI taxonomy): Eukaryota > Metazoa > Mollusca > Cephalopoda > Sepiida > Sepiidae > Acanthosepion > Acanthosepion lycidas. The sequence continues at coordinate 17,846,232 of OZ010615.1, read as the reverse complement.
TATATATATATATATATAGTTAGAAATATATATATATATATTTATATATATATATAGTTAGAAATATATATATATATATATTTATATATATATATAGTTGGAAATATATATATATATATATTTATATATATAGTTAGAAATATATATATATATATATATATATATAGTTAGAAATATATATATATATATATATTTATATATATAGTTAGAAATATATATATATATATATATATATATATATATATATAGTTAGAAATATATATATATATATATATTTATATATATATAGTTAGAAATATATATATATATATATATATATATATATATAGTTAGAAATATATATATATATATATATATATATATATATAGTTAGAAATATATATATATATATATATATATATATATATAGTTAGAAATATATATATATATATATATATATATATAGTTAGAAATATATATATATATATATATATATATATAGTTAGAAATATATATATATATATATATATATATATAGTTAGAAATATATATATATATATATATATATATATATATAGTTAGAAATATATATATATATATATATATATATATATATATAGTTAGAAATATATATATATATATATATATATATATAGTTAGAAAATATATATATATATATATATATATATATATATATATATATATAGTTAGAAAATATATATATATATATATATATATATATATATAGTTAGAAAATATATATATATATATATATATATATATATATATATATACACTCACACACATAGTGGGGGGGAAGAAATATTCATACACCATGAATTTTTTTAATTAACATATTTAGATTTCATAAAAGAATTTTTTAATCCATACAATATTTGTATGCCATCTCATAATGCTGCAATATGCAAAAAAAAATTTCAGAAAATTGTTATTAGGTTGGTGCAAAAATAATGTCGTTTTCTCACATAGTAACATATGTTAGAAAACGACATTATTTTTGCACCAACCTAATATATTAATGAAATTAACAAAATTTGGGAGCAAAAAAATGTATTTGTACAAAATTCTGATATCTATTTAATACTTTGTAGCATGTCCCTTACTCAATTCAACAGTAATCAGTCTCTTCTCTGTAGCTTTTAATCAATGATTTGCAAGTTTCCATTGATATTTTACTCTATTCTCCTTTACATATTCTCTTTAGCTCCGGGATGTTTTTTTAGAGCTTTTTTTTATTAGAAATTGAATTTTTTATTATAAATTGAATTTTTAATAAACCCCACAAATTCTACATTGGATTCAAGTCTGGAGACTGTGATGGCCATTCGAGTGTGTTGACATTGTTTTCAATAAGCCATTTTTTCATAGATTTAGCCGTATGTTTAGGGTCATTATCTTGTTGCAAAGCCCATTCATTTGGGAGTCCAAGATTGACTACTGACCTAAACAAATTAGAGTCCAAAACATCTTGGTATATTTTTTAATTCATTCTACCATCTCTTATCTCTAAATTACCCCTACCATTAGCAGAAAAACATCCCCAAACCATGATATTGCCACCACCAAATATCACTGTCAGGATTGTATTCTTTGGTGCAAAGTCTGTGGTGTCTTTTCTCCAAACATTTGCTTCATCTGTCCATAAACCCTTTCCCAAAATAATTCAGGTTTATTCTTATGCTCACGAACAAAATTTAACTGGGTGCCTGTATGTTTCTTCAATAGTAATGGAATTTTTCTTGGAGAACATGATCTCAGTTGACTTCTATGAAGTTCATTGCTTATTATTCACTTCATAAGAATAATTCCCGATTCTTTTAATTCTTCCTGAATTTCTCTTTGAGTATTCATTGGATTTTCTTGAATTTTGTACTGAATTCTTGCCATTGATCTGGGAGAAATCTTGCATGGTGCACCAGATTCTCAACAGTTTTCACCTTTTTATACTTACCATTACTGAACTAATATTCATGATTTCTACTATTTTCCTATGGATTTTGCTTTCATTCTAATGTTTGATGATGAATTCTTTTTACAAATTTGATAGTTCTTTGCCTTTCCCCATGATGATAATTATTGTTTATGATTTGTGTGCAAGATAACCTTATGTAAGAAATGAATTTTGGAATATTCTAGATTGTTCCGGTAATAAGATAATTGGAAGAATCTAGCAAAATCTTACAAGGAATTATGTAAATAAAACGTAATTTAAGCCTTTTGATATTAAAAACATATTTTGTACGAATACATTTTTCGCCTCGAAATTTTATAAATAACATATAATTTAATTTCTAACAAAGTTTTCTAATTGTTTTTTATTTTTTTTATTTTTTATTTTTTTTATTTTTTATTTTTTTGCATATTGCAGCATTATGCAATGGTGAAGAAATATTGTATGTATTTTAAATTTTTCATAAGTTATGACTATGTTAATTAAAAAAGCTCATAGTATTGGAATATTTATTTTCCCCAACACACACACACACACACATATATATGTATGTATACAATGTTATTGATGCTGACCTGGCACATAAGCTTCAGTCGCTTTCCCCACCGCCGTAATGTAGCTTCTCTGTGTCCTTGTTATGGTCCGGTTCCTTGTCCCACGGTGATAGTCCAAGGTAGAACCAATAAAGAAGAACTCGAACACGGATATGGAATAACACAGATATATTACAAACAGGAATATATACAGAGAAGTAGAAGTGTTAGTACGAACAATCAGGTTTAGTAGAGAGAACAATGTAGTCTCGACCAGTATCAGTATTCCAATGTCTTGCAGTAATTGTCTGAACGTGACTGTTTCGGACTGCCTCTGACTCGACTCTTGACTCGACTTGAACTACTGACTATATTTAGTCACCCCCGACGTGGGCATCATGTGACACAAGGCCGGTTTAACGTGGGATCTCCGAGCCCGTGGGCTCGGCCAAAAATATGCCCATTGAACCCGTATAAACGGGTTCAGAGCCGGTTTACCTCCCCGAAAGAAAGTCCGCCCTTCGGCGTAGCCTCCTTCAGGTTCCTCCCGCCCGAAGGCAGAGAGTTCAACCGAACAGTCGATCAAAACTTGAGCGACTGACGATATTCAGTTATCCCACCACACCACGAGGGCGTCATGTGGCACAAGGCCTTTTTAAAGTGGGATCTCCGAGCCCGTGGACTCGGCCAAAAATATGCCCATTGAACCCGCATAAACGGGTTCAAGGCCGGTTTACCTCCCCGAAAAAGAATCCGACTTTGACGAAGGCAGAGAGTTCAACCGAACAGCCGGTCACGACTTGAACGACTGATGATATTCAGTCACCCCCCCCACGTGGGCGTCATGTGGCACAAGGCCTTTTTAACGTGGGCTCTCCAAGCCCGTAGGCTCGGCCAAAAATATGTTTATTGAGCCGGTATCAACGGGTTCAGGGCCGGTTTACCTCCCCGAAAGAGAATCCGCCCTTGACGAAGGCAGAAAGTTCAACCGAACAGCCGGTCAGGACTTGAACGACTAATGATATTCAGTCGCCACCCCGCACGAGGGTGTCATGTGGCACAGGGTCTTTTTAACGTGGGCACTCCGAGCCCGTGGGCTCAGCCAAAAATATGCCCATTGAACCCGTATAAACGGGTTCAGGGTCGGTTTACCTCCCCGAAAGAGAATCCGCCCTTCGGCGTAGCCTCTTTCGCGTTCCTCCCCGCCCGAAGGCAGAGAGTTCAACCAATCAGCCGGTCGACCGAGATCGACTTGAACGACTGATGATATTCAGTCACACCCCACGAGGGTGTCATGTGGTACAAGGCCTTTTTAACGGGGGAATTCTGAGCCCGTGGGCTTGGCCCAAAATATGCCCATTGAACACGTATAAAACGGGTTCAGGGCCGGTCTACCTCCCCGAAGGATACTCCGCCCTTCGGCGTAGCATCCTTCGGCGTAGCATCCTTCGGCGTAGCATCCCTCGGGTTCCTCCCGTCCGTAGGATGAGAGTACAACCGAACAGTCGGTCAAAACTTGAGCGACTGATGATATTCAGTCACCACCCCACGAGGGTGTCATGTGGCACAAGGCCTTCTTAACGTGGGCATTCCGAGCCCGTGGGCTCGGCCAAAAATATGCCCATTGAACCCGTATAAACGGGTTCAGGGCCGGTCTACCTCCCCGAAGGAGACTCCGCCCTTCGGCGTAGCCTCCTTCGGGTTCCTCCCGTCCGTAGGATGAGAGTATAACCGAACAGTCGGTCAAAACCTGAGCGACTGATTCCTTGAACTCCTACTGAGGCGCAGTATTTATTAACTATGGAATAGTCCATTATTATTATTATTATGGGTAAGATCCCATAACAATTTCTATAAATACTTTCATGGTAATTGCTCCGATGAGATTTTCTCTTTGGTACCCAAACTTTACAAATTTAAGTGCAGTTCTAGATTGGCAGCTAGATCTCATCATTTCGCAGTTGAAAACTTCAGATGCAGCCATAAGTTCTATGCTAACACTTTGTTCTAGAGCACTTCTCACTAGTGGAACTGTCTTCCGGCTTCTTGCTTCCCTGTCAACTTTGATCTTCAAAAATGTAAATGCAATGCCAATCGTCATCATCTCTCTTCTTAATTCTTGCACTTTTATCGATCGCTCTCGCATTAATGTTTTTTTTTTTTTTTTTTTTTTTTTTTTTACATATTCTCTAACAGACTCCTTGCGTCTTAGTGGATTTCTTTACAAATTTATCTGGATTGATGTAAGA
>OZ010615.1:17833999-17836499 GCA_963932145.1 Acanthosepion lycidas | reverse complement strand
ATACTGGATAGCATTTATGATAGCATAGACAAGGCTGTCTCCCTCCACCCGTTTGCTCACATTTTTGTGTTTGGTGACTTTAACGCCCATCACACCTTGTGGCTTAAGAATGCTACTATGGACCACGCAGGCATTCAAACGCTCAATTTCTCAATCTCCCATTCCCTCACACAGTTAACTTCCCCACTCGTTTTGCCTTCAACCAGGAAGGTAAAGCCTCTCTTCTCGACCTGTGCTTTACCTCCATCCCCGAATCCTGCAGCGCGTGGCAACTCCGCCCTCTTAGTAACTCTAATCATGCAGTAGTATCAGTTAACATCTCCTTCAACTCCACCCTCTATAAAGAACCTCCTACCACTAGAACTTCGTTCTACTATCAACGAGCTGACTGGGACGCGTTCCGTGATTTCCTCCGCGATGTCCCCTGGGATGGAGTCTTTAAGCTCCCTGTCCAAGAATGTGCTTCTGAAGTCTCTTCCTGGGTTAAAGCTGGAATCGACGCTTTCATCCCATCAAGGAAATATAGGGTCAAGTCGCGCTCCTCCCCCTGGTTCTCGGCTGCTTGCTCAGCCGCCATCGCCCATAGGAACCACTACTTCCACCTATTCCGTAGCGACATGTGTGACTGCAATAGACGTCTCTTTACCTCCGCCCGTATCGAATGTAAGCGTGTCCTCAACGATGCTAAGTCACTATTTGCGGCTCGGATGAAGGAACGTATTGCATCTCGCAAATTTGGCTCCAAAGATTATTGGCGTCTCTGCAAGAGCGTATTGAACAATTGCAAACCCTCTATACCGCCTTTATTCAACCAGTTCGAAGTCCTGACCTCCTCTACCGACAAGGCTGAATGCTTTGCTCGGAAATTTTCATTCAACTCGACGCTCGACTCTTCCGGTGTACCCATACCCGACTTCCCTCTTAGAACTGAGGCCATATTGAGTGGGTTAAACATAACCCCATCTTTGGTACTGGGCGTTATCTCGAATTTAGACCCCAACAAGGCTAGTGGTGGAGACGGGATACCAGCCCTTTCTAAACTATACAACTACTGCCTCAAGGAATCTTGTTTTCCTGACTGCTGGAAGTCCTCTTCGATCGTTCCTGTCTTCAAGAACTCCGGCGACCCCTCTGACCCTTCTAACTACCGTCCTATCAGTCTCCTTCCCCTCTTCGGCAAAGTCTTCGAAGCCCTAATCAATACCGGGGTGGTTAACCACCTCACATTCCATAATCTGGTTTCCGCTTTGCCCGATCTACAGCCGATGTGCTTACGGCCATCACTGAAACAGTCTACCGAGCTCTTCAAAATAACGGGATAGCACGAACCGTGGCACTAGACATCTCCAAAGCATTTGATAGGGTTTGGCATGCCGGCCTTCTTCGCAAGCTCCAAGGTTATGTCATTACGGGTCGATTATATAACCTAATACGATCATTCCTGTCAAACTGTAAATTGAAGGTCGTTCTCAATGGATTCTCCTCCAGTTCCTATCCTACGAACGCAGGTGTTCCTCAAGGCTCCATCCTAGGCCCCACTCTATTCCTTATCTACATAAATGATCTTCCTGACGCAATAACATCCCAAGTTGTCATCTACGCGGATGACACTTTATTCCTGCCTCAAAAACATATCTAGTCTCGCTGACAAAACTCGCCTGGCCGTGCGTCTCGAAAAGGACCTCCAATCGATTGTGAACTGGGACATGATTTGGCTGGTCAACTTCAACGCTTCTAAGATAAAACTGCTCTCTATTAATCACCACAGAGATCCTTCCCTTCCCTCCATTAGAATGTCTGACGCTCAACTTCTCGAGAGCAACTCACTGCGGCTTCTCGGTCTCACGTTGACTGCTGACCTGAGATGGAATAAATACATAGAGTCAATTGCCTCGTCCACTGCAAGGAAAGTTGGCTCCCTGAGCCGCGCCAGGAAGTTTTTCTCCTCGGAGTCGATCCTCCAGATCTACAAATCATCAATTCGCCCTTGCTGCCATATATGGTCTGGTGGCTCCAGAGGCGGATATGCAATGTAGTTGACCCTGTCCTGGCGTCTCGTCTACAGTCACTTTCTCACAGACGCGCCGTCGCCTCCCTCTGTCTGTTCTACAAATACTTTCATGGAAATTGCTCCGAGGAGCTGCATTCGCTGGTTCCCAGACGTCATCAGTTCCAGCGCCTTACGAGGCTGGCATCCCGCTCTCACCCCTTCACTGTCGAAACTCCCAAATGTAGCCGTCTCTTCTACTCTAATAGCTTCATGTCTCGCACCTCTCGCCTGTGGAACTCCCTTCCCTTTTCCTGTTTCCCTGTGAGCTATAATCTCCAGCTATTCAAGTGTAATGTCAATCGACATCTTCAGTTGCCTTGATCTATCCACTACCCTCATCCTTTCTTCTATCACTCCTATCTGATCTTGCTGTAAGTTTTCTGTAACCCCTTGCGTCCTAGTGGCTTCCCGCCTTGCTTGGGGTGAAATGCTTCAAAAAAAAAAAAAAAA
>OZ010615.1:17726499-17831499 GCA_963932145.1 Acanthosepion lycidas | reverse complement strand
CACACACACACACACATATATATATTCACTCCTGTAGTTCGCTGCAAGTAACAAGCAAATTTTCTTGTTTTTCTCATATTTTTTTCTCCTGATGATGACCTTGCTGGCCGAAACTAGTCGAGGAACATAATTGAAATAATAAAACAAAAAAATATTAATATACAACCCAGGGTGTCTGAAAATTTTAATTTTTTAATATTTTTTATTGTTCAAAACACACACACACACACACACACACACACACACATATATATATATATATATATATATATATATGCTAAAATATAAAAATAAGGTCAGTGGGTGGAAGTTTAGCACTTTTTTTAAAAAAGTAGATGCTACGAACTGGTTTTTACTCCATGTGTTCATGGAAAACAACTAACAAATTACCGTGCAAATCAAACGCACGTATAATGGCAGTAAAAAAGAACGAATATCCCTTAAACGACACTTTCTTGCAGAACAATGTCATATAGCAAACCAATGTAAAATCCGCAGAAAACAAAGAAAAAATATACATCGGAGTAACCGAAGGATCCTGGAAACAATGAAAGTATGCACACAAAACCTCCTTTTCAAATAGTAAATATGCGAACAGCGCATTGTTTTCTAAACATATCTGGGTAATAAAAAACAAATTACACCAAAATATCATGAAAAGCAAGGAGAACAGCACCAGTCTACAAAAAATTTCCCCAATTTATTTCTATGACTGTGCTTATCTCTATAGCTACATTTTATCTACGTACCCATCTAGTACATTTCTACAGATTCTGTCGCGTCTTTTCTGGCTACTATTGATATTCATTGAGCACCAATCGACCAACCTCTTGCTCCATCTATTTACCTTTTTTCTACATGTGCGTTTTGATTGCTATTATATTTATCGTTTAATCACTTCTACGATATATATTTTCTTGCATCTTTCCTGAACTATGTTGGGGCAGTTTTTTTTTAGTCAGAATCACTCAAGGAAGATAGTAAAGCCACTAAGACACAAGGGGTTACAGGGTGTGTAAGAATTGGGAACAGAAACATTAATGGTGAGCAGAAAGAGAAGAGAGTAATCGGGTGGACAGTAGATAGCAATGGCATTGCATGTTGGCTGGAAAGCATGGAGCCAGAAGGGAGTTCCACAAGTAGGAAGTGCGAGAAAAGAAACCGCATAGAATTTACGGCTACATCTAGCCAAGTCAACTGTAAATTGATGAAATCTAGATGCCAATCTAGTACTGTGCTTAAATTCATGAAGTCTAGGTACCATAGTGAAGGGCTCATTTGAACATTTAACATGAAAATATTTATAGAAAAGACATAGAGAGGCAACCTTATGGCAGTGGGAAAATGACTGGAGCTGAGCCACCAGATCAGGACTAATAATATTGCAGATTCTTCTTTCGATCTTATCAAGGAGGTCAAGGTAAATAGCAGCGGCACTGGACCAGATGTGGCAGCAATATTCTAACCAGGATCAAATGGTAGGTATAAAGATATGTAAAATAAATTAAGATGATAAATTAAGAAAACATCTTAAAATCCATTTAATGAATATTGTTATATTCATGTCATAAGACCGAGTAATTTTAAGAAATGAAATCAGTCCATCCAGAAATATATATATATATATATATATATATATATATATAGTTTTAAGGAAGGCCATATTTATGGGTAAATGTGGTCAATGTCAGGGATAGGGAGTATGTAAATATAAAAGTCGACACGAAGGTCTACAGTGAGCTGCGACAAACACAAAACAGACTTTCGCCGCTCTATGCTGAACTCAGTGTCCATTTTCATATATATATATATATATTCAAATGAGAGAAAGAACAGATGAAGTAAGAATCCCCCGTTCGTAGCATTTGTTTTTTTTAAAAAGTGCTCAATATAGAGCAGAGCAAAACATCATAATAGTTTCATTATAATAAATTACAATAAAAAACATTTTACACCACTACACAAAATGTTTCAATACTAAGATGGTACTTCTTCAGGCGATGGTAGATAATTTTGATAGATAATTACCATCTTAGCATTGAAACATGAACATTTTTTGAATAGCGGTGTAAAATGCCTTTATTATAATATACATATATACATAAGTCATAGAAATGTTATTTATAGTCATTCATCAAATCTGGAAGAATTCTCAACAGAATGCAACCATTACAGAGATTCGACACCGGACCGTTACCATACAATGCAATTGTTATACCACTGAATCAACGGGTCCCAGTATTCTTAATACTTTGTTTTAATATTCATTTTTTATAAATTATTTTTATTTTTTAATTTAACTTTTTAAAATTTCCCGTAAACGACACTTTCTTGCAGAACATGGATATTAAGATTTTTTTTTTACATATAATTGTTTTCAACATTCTCTGTTTAATTCAAAATTTATGGTTTTATTTGATAACATTTAAAAATGTATACCCTTTAAATATCTTGCTAAGTGTGCCGTGGCCTTTTCATTTGCTCCTAGGTGTGCCATTGCCTAAAAACGTTTAGAAACACTGACAAATGAATAAATCCGATGTTAAAGGTGTCTTCCAAAAATTTGAACCCTCACCCAAAGCATCGACGGCTTTATTGGATGAGCCACGGTTTTAGCTTTCTGCTTTTTTTTTTTCCTCCGCCTGTCAGATCATGCCTTCCTCGCAAGCGTTCTTCAGAAGAAGGAATGTTTGAGTCGGTTTGGTAGGTAGCAGGGCACCGCGAATTTCGGTCTGTGGCTGGCAGATTTAGTTGCGAACATGGAAAGGGGTGTTTCAGTGCTCTTCGCTAATAAATAGTCCACGAATTATAGTGTACCTAGTAACCTCGTCAGATTTCTGGCCCTCTCTTTTCGTGCTGTCTATCTACCTACCTACCTATCCACGCAGTCCTCCAACCTTGTTCAAACACCTCTCCGAAATATATGCTTTTACCTTCGTATCCGTCTCTCTTTCTCTCTCTTTGAGTTTCTCTTTTTTTTCTACTACTCTTTGTTTGATCACCCCTTTCTTTCATTCTTTTCCTATAGTTTCTTTCTTTCTTTCTTTCTTTCTTTTCAGTATTTTCTTTCTTTCTTTCTTTTCAGTATTTTCTTTCTTTCTTTCTTTTCAGTATTTTCTTTCTTTCTTTCTTTCTTTCTTTCTTTCTTTCTTTTCCAGTATTTTCTTTCTTTCTTTCTTTCTTTCTTTTCCAGTATTTTCTTTCTTTCTTTCTTTCTTTCTTTCTTTCTTTCTTTCTTTCTTTCTTTTCTAGTATTTTCTTTCTTTCTTTCTTTCTTTCTTTCTTTCTTTTCATTTTAGTATTTTCTTTCTTTCTTTTCCGTTTGAGGTTTCTTTCTTTCTTTTTTTCTTTCTTTCTTTCTTTCTTTCTTTCTTTCTTTCTTTTTCAGTAGTAGTTTGTTTGTTTCTTTCTTTCTTTTCCTTTTCATTTCAGTAGTTTCTTTTTTCTTTCTTTCTTTTCTTATAGTTTCTCTCTTCTTTTTTTTTTAGTAAATAGTTTCTTTCTTTGTTTTTCATGCTTTTATTTTCTTCTTCTTTTCCTTCTCTCTCTCTCTCTCTCTCTCTTTTACTTTTCTTTTTTTTTTACTTTAATTGTTTCTTCTGTTTCCCTGTCTTCCACTTTCTCTCTCTCACCTCCTCCTTCTCCTCTTCTTCCTTTTTCTCCATTTTCTTGTCCTTGTGCCTGCTATCGTAGCATGCGTAGACAAGTCTCGTTACTACCTTTGTCTTTTTTTTTTAAAAGTTTTCTCTATTTCTTTCCTGTCTTTCCTGTGTTTCTTTTTTCTCTCTGCCTCGAGTCAGACACACATGTGTTTCCGACTCAAGTCGACACAGATCCCAACCCACGTCACTACTACAAATACCCAAACAAAAACATGAGAACGAATATCTTGAAGCAGGGCTTTTCTTGTTGTAGAAAGAGGAAGATGGTGTTGCGCCAGTCTTTACAGTTTGTGATGGTGATGATAGGGGGTCTTTCTGCTTTATATCAGCATTCAAGATTCTTGTCTGAATTTCAACACCGACCACTAAAGAATATGACGCAGTGATTTTGGCCATTGCAGGCACCGCCTTTATACAGCGTTTGCTCTTAGATTAAATAAGTATGGCAAAAGGCTACATTAATAGGGCACAAAGGAAAGATTGAAGTTGTTTAAGAACTGTGTACGGTAAGTACGTTTTTTAGGGGCTCTTATTCGCGCAGGCACACACAGAGACACACACACGCACACGCACAGATGCGCGCACACACGCACGTGTGCACACACACACACGCACACGCGCGTACACATACACACGCACACACCTACACAGATACATCCCGATATTTGTCCCTGTATATCTGAGCGTATCTCCACCTTCCACTCTTTTCTTCATTAACGCCTAAATCTCTATCTATTTCTCTCCCCGCCCATCTCTCTTTCTATCGCTCTCTCTCCCACTCTCTCTCTCTCTTTACATCTCTTTCCACCACCCCTTTCTCCATTCTTCTCTATTCCACCACAACATATACTTAACTCTTCGCACATACAAACCTATTTTTAGATTTTCAATCGGACGTCTCATTTCGACGTATTATCTTTTGCGAGAAACTTTGCCGTTTTTGATTTAACTTTGTTTGTTTGTTTCTTTTTTTTTTGTCAGTATTTTCTTTCTTTCTTTCTTTTCGTTTTCTTTTCAGTATTTTTCTTTCTTTTTATTTATTTACTTCTTTCTTTTCCTTTTAAGTAGTTTCTTTCTTTCTTTTTTCTTTTTCAGGTTTCTTCCTTCCTTCTTTCTTTCTTTTTCAGTTTCTTTCTTTCTTTTTTCTTTTTCAGGATTCTTCCTTCCTTCTTTCTTTCTTTTTCAGTAGTTTTTTCCTTTCGCTCCTTCCTTCTGTCTTTCTCTTTCCTCTTCAGTAGTTTTTTTCTTTTTTCATTCTTTCAGTTCCTGCAGTTTTTTCTTTCTTTTTTCTTTAATCAATTCTTTACTTCTTTCCGTTTTATTATTTTCTTTCTTACTTTCTTTTCCTTTTCCTTTCCTTTCGAGTAGTTTGTTTGTTTGTTTGTTTGTTTCTTTCTTTCTTTTTCAATAATTTCTTTCTCTTTTCGTTGCTTTCCTGTATTTTCTTTCTTTCATTGCTTTCCAATAATTACTTCCTTTCTTTTTTTTACTTTCTTTTAAAGTCGTTCCCTTCTTTTCTCTTTCCTTTCCAGTAGTACCTGTCTCTTTGCCTGCCTTTCTTTCTTTCTCTTTCTTTCTTTCTTTCTTTCTTTCTTTTACTTGTTTCCTTCCCAATAGTTTCTTTCTTTCTTTCTTTCTTTCTTTTCCTTTACTTTGTTTCCTTCCCAATAGTTCCTTTCTTTCTTTCTTTCTTTCTTTCTTTCTTTCGCTTTATTCTTTGTTCCCTTTCTTGTAGTTCACTTTCCCAGTTGTTTGTTTCCTTCCCAATAGTTTCTTTCTTTCTTTCTTTCTTTCTTTCTTTTCCTTTACTTTGTTTCCTTCCCAATAGTTCCTTTCTTTCTTTCTTTCTTTCTTTCTTTCTTTCTTTCGCTTTATTCTTTGTTCCCTTTCTTGTAGTTCACTTTCCCAGTTGTTTGTTTCCTTCCCAATAGTTTCTTTCTTTCTTTCTTTCTTTCTTTCTTTTCCTTTACTTTGTTTCCTTCCCAATAGTTCCTTTCTTTATTTCTTTCTTTCTTTCTTTCTTTCTTTCTTTCTTTCTTTCGCTTTATTCTTTGTTCCCTTTCTTGTAGTTCACTTTCCCAGTTGTTTGTTTCCTTCCCAATAGTTTCTTTCTTTCTTTCTTTCTTTCTTCTATTGTTTTTTTTCTCTCTCTCTTTCTTTCTTAATGTCTTCATTTGACTTCATTTGTCTATATGTCCTTCCAAAGCATTAACTCCACCTTAAATTCACAGATTTATTTCAACAAAAGTTGGCAAACGCATTTCTCTCAAGTTGAATCTCATCAAATTCCTGCCTCACCCGCTGTTTCTCACTAAACACATACTTGGGCACTATTTACATTATTCTGACTATTGTTCTCATCTTTGCCGCCATATTTATTACAACGTTTCGGCCGTTGTACGCTCCGGCCTTCTTCAGGTGGTTGGAATGTCAAACTGAACCCTTTATTTCGCTCACTGGGGTAGACTCTTCATATCCACGTGCCATGTCTAATGGATGCCAGTTATCTCCTGTTAATTCCCCTCTGAAAGTTCTCCACTGCCTTAATCGGGTATTGAACTCACACTCTTTGTGTCAAAGGCAGCGTCCATAGTGTCATATTTTATGGGACCCCTGTAGACTACTCTTTCATACCGTCTTCTGATTTGGTTTACATGACGTTTCGGTATAAACTTCGGACCCTGAACCGTGTAAGTCATGTTACCAATCTGTTTGTCTATTGTTTCTATCTCCCAGTGAGCTTTATTATTCCCAAATACACGGAAAAAAAAAAAGAAAAAAAAAGAAAAAATTTTCACCGATCTTAAAGCGCTTTTTAAGCTCTTTATTTCTATTTCCCGCTTTTGTTTCACTCGGAAGGAATTTGTCAAATGCTGATTTTATTTTCGTGGCAAACATGACCTCCGCTGACGTCTTGGCAGATGAAACACTGCTATTAGGGGTTACACGATAGACCTTCAAAAACTGCTGCATAGCCGTATCGGTGGGAGTATCTCTCGCCTTCCTCAGTGCTCTCTTGAAAGTGTCCACAAAACGCTCTAATAGTAGTAATATGTTCGATCAGGAATGACTGAAAAAAAAATCCTTAAATTCACAGGATGTAAACTGTGTGACATTGTCTGTTACGATACAGTCAACAACTTCGAAACGGGAAAATAGCTCGTGCAAAAGCTTTACGGTCATCACCCGCGCGGTCAGCTTCTTACATTTCAATATTTCTGGTCACTTGGAATAACTGTCAACTACTACAAGGTAGTAAAAACCATCAAGAGGGCCAACAAAATCAATGTGTATCCGCAACCACGGACGGTCGGTTTTAGGCCAGGGATTGAATTTTATCTAGGGTGCTTTAGCAGCCAAAGCACACCCCTTGCACGATCTTACCGTGTTTTCAGTATCCTTGTCCATGTTGGTCCAGTAGACTTAACTCCTCATCAGACTCTTCATTCTTGAAGTTCCCGGATGGCCAACATGGAAATTCTTTAATGTTCTTTTCTGTAGTGTAGATGGGATTACTATACTGTCTCCGTACATTAGTATGTCGTTGCAGAGTGAGTAAACTTCTGAGATATTTTGGTCTTTACTTTTTAGTTTGTCCTTTGCTTCCTTTATGAACTCATCATCGGACGCTTTGCCTATTATCTCGTCAATTGTTATAGGAAGCTCCCTGACAGTATTGCACAAGGTACTTTTTATTTCGTCCTCTGTTCCTATGGCAGCAATGACTGTGTCTTCCAGGGGTTCAGCATATTTAGTTATCAATCTAGACAACCCGTCTGCATGACAGATTTTAGTGGATAGGAGAAACTCCATTTTGTAGTTATAATTGAGGAGAATGGTTTCCCATCTTTGCAGTCTATTAGCAATATGTGTTGGCAGACCCTTTTTTCATCCAAAGATAGTAAGAAGTGGACGATGGTCTGTCTGCAGCAAAAAGTATCTTCGATGAATAAATCTATGAAATTTAGTCGCTGCAAAAATGATTCCTAAGGCTTCCTTTTCTATTTGCGAGTAACCGCTTTCAGCTGGTAATAGCGTCTTAGATGCATGGGGGGATTGGCTTTACCGATCCAGGCTTTAACTTGTGTGAAATGCACGCACGATGCCGTACGAGCTAGCATTGCTGGCTACAATGATGTCAAGGTTTGGATCGTAATGAGTCAGGAACAGATCCGATGTAAGGATGTCCTTTATTTTCTGAGATGCATCCGTCTTTTAATTTGAATCTGTAATCCTGGATTCTTATGAACACCTGCCAGACATGCGATTTGTGTTCCTTGTTGCTCTCGCTTTTCATTAGGACGTCATCGAGATAGGCCACAGCTTTCCTCATTTTGGATTTTGATGGATATATTATACAAGTGCCTTTGCTCATTCTGTGTTTGAAGGAGCATTTTTTCCAGTTTCTGTTGGCTGAATTTCCAGGTGCAATTCCTCAAATTTCTTCTAGTATTCCGATTGTTCTCGTTGGAATTTCTCTTGACTTTCTTGATATTTCTGTTCCAACAGTAGTTGTTGTTCCTGTTGGTTTTTCATCAATTCTAGCATTGCATTTTTAAATTCGTCCATTTTACGGTGGTACGTAAAATTAAAAAATGAAAAGGGAGAATTTTTTTCTCTTTACCCTCTTAACCAACAATACGTCTGTTTGACTTGTACGATTCTTTTACTGAAAAATTTAAAAGCGGGAGAGGGGGTAAATTTTTATTTTACCCTATTAGCGAAAACAATAAGTCTGTTTGACTTGGACAGTTTCTTTTACTGACTTGTTAGAATGGAAAAAATAACAAGGTTCACCAACCTTCTTCCCAACCACTGAATTGAACTTGTAGAAATTCTATTGTTGTGAAGAGTTTCTTATTGTCACTGTCAGTGTTGTAATTAACACTGAATACCATTTTGCCATAGAGTTTGATTAGAATTACTTTCTTCATCACTGTTGTAGACACTGGCAATTTTTTTATGATTTAACGTAAAGTCCGTTTCTTCGAATCCTTCATCGCCAAGATATGACAAGTAAATGGTTAAAGAAAAAACAAAACAAGTGTTACAGACATATCATATATTAAACAGTAAGTACAACATTTGTATTACATGTCTAGTGAGTGTGTGTCGGTTGAGCCAGTGTTCAATCTAATAGACTGTTTCCCCAAGGCCTTCTCTCCTACTAATCTTATAGTAGGCGTGAGAGTCCAACATAGGCTCTTTAGAGGAAGGACACCACGACAGATACATAATGAGGAAAGAGGACTTGGAGAAGTTGAAACTTACATGGCAAACTGAAGGCAAGAGGGACAGAAATAAGCAGTGAATAATGATCTCCTAACGAGTTTGTGTTTTAAATGATTGACAGAATAGAGACTAGAATGAATAGCAAAAATATATCTATGACGGACAGGAAGTTGTAGAGAGCCATGATCGCCCACGTCCTAACGGAACACGGCGCATAAAAGAAGACCATTGTGAAGGTGAAAGTAAAGTGAAAGCGTTAGTTTACTTCCAAAGATCTCTGAGCTGTAAGCAGGGCCGGATTATGATCTCCCACTGTTCAGTCCTGTATTGGTGTCCCCAGATCCTCAACGTCCAACCGTAAGTCCCGAGCTATGGTGTCTTGGAAAAAACAATTTTCCTGAGAAAACACTGCCAGAAGGATGCCATAGGAGTAAGGATGAAACGATTTCCCAGTCCGTTCGGTGACAGTGGCCGGCAGGCTCTAATCATTTGTGTTTGTGCGTAACAGAGATTGGTGCCAGTTCTCCGTCAATTGTGTTAAGCGTTGCATAGGATCTCCAACTGATGTTCTGGACTTTTTCTAAGTAGATTTGTATATGGTCCATCCAGTCGTCTTTCAAGACGAATAGATAATGAGCAAATTTCGGATACAGACAGTAGAACTAATATCCCTAATGTGGGTGATCACATCTCTTCACATTACATCCTTTGTAGCTCTATGCAATGTTTGCTTTTACCCTCCCTCCTACTCTAGAAATTATAATGTTGATATAAAGTGGGGGATCAATTCTACATTACAATAAATATATAAACTGATCCCTCACTTTGTGGTCACAATAGTTTCTATACATTTATATTACAGAGAATGTAAATAAATCTAAAAGACATGCCTGTGTAGCTAATCAGTATTTCATTGATTGATTCGTTTTCTACGGCTTATCAACCCTTTGCAAGTTATTTAACGCGGGATAATGTTTTTAGATTGTAATAATTTCTTTGAGATAAAAATGATTTAATGATACAAGTTTTACTAATTAACCCGTATCTGGAGAGAGAAGAGGTGGATTTAGATCTAACCACAATTTGATAAATAAACCAGAAATAATAATGTTGATATAAAGTTTGAACTTAAGAGAGATTGATCTCAGTTCTACATAAATTGTGTTAAGCGTTGCATTTGATCTCCAACTGATGTTCTGGACTTTTTCTAAGTAGATTTGTATATGGTCCATCCAGTCGTCTTTCAAGACGAACAGATAATGCCCAAGTTTTTGATCCATACAGTAGAACTGATCCAATCAATGTTCGAAAAGTTTGGACTTTTAAGTAGAATGGAAGGTTCAAGCGCCAAAAATTGTGAAGTTTGTTACACGCATCCCATGCAAGAGCGTTGCGGATGTTGAAGTCTTTCTGGGAATCTATGATGTGAAATCCAAGATATTTGAAATCCTCAACTCTTTTGATGGATGTATTATTGACTTATTGATATTATAGTGACTTTAACTCGAATGGTTATGGGGAGGTTGTTAGAGGTGTCATCTTGTAGAACTCCTGCTTTAAAATCAAAGGAATCAGTCTTGTCATCAGGTGATACAATAGTGGCAGTGATGTTTCTGTACAGAGCTCTAATTGCCTCAACAATTCTGGAGGGTGTACCATTGGAGGATCTTTTGATGGATGTATTATTGAGTGACTTCAACACGAATGGTTCAGGGGAGCTTGTGATATATTCTGTCTTGCTCGCATTGCAATAGAGGCCTACCTCGTTCGCTGATTGCTCAAGTGATTGCAACAAGGATTCTGCATCTTTGATACATTGAAAAATTAAAGATGATCGTCAAATTCAAGGCCAGTCAGGTATTGTGGAGGGTATTGACTACTCTGGTGAGGTTTCAAAAAGAGTCATTTTTCCTCCATGTTGTCGAGAGAAATACACAGAACACAGTCCAGAACAACTATAACAGAAAGGAAAGAATATCACACTGTGGTATATATATTGTTACGGACAATTACCACCGCATAAATTTTAAAAAGAAAAGGTAAAAAAACATCTTGATATCTAGAAGATGCTAGGTTTACCCCTCCATAGTGGACAGATTCTCTTCAGATCAAATACATGAATGAAGAACGACAGCCAACAGTAATGAACAGTAAACGACAATCTACAAATTAACAAGATTTAATTATAACAAAACCATACATGAAAACATTAATGTAAGAGAGTGCATCGAAAGATATGTGCTATACATTTCCGTATGGAAAGATGTATGCGTTAGAATTTTGAGATTGAATGTCAAAACACACTTAGCTTCAGTCTTTCATCTGAAATAAAATAAGATTTTGCCTTTTCTCTTTTCTCTCTCTTTTTCTTATTTTATATTTCTCTTTGTCCTTTTTTACTTTCAGTTCAGTTCGTTCGCCCGAGAAGCCATATCTTTTGATCTGTTCTTCTTTCTTCACAGTTATGAGTCTTGGCCTCAAAAGCTGTTCGTTTACTCACTTCTTATATTCAGCAATATAGAATTCGTTACTCGGATAGGAAGATTCGACGTTGTATATGTTGCACATATTCAGCAATGTACAATTTACTGTTCGGATTCTTCATTCAATTGAATGGGTCATACATGCCTTTCTTGGATTATTGTCACGTTTAGCAATTTCCCTATGCATTTGATGTAAGCAGTATAATGTGTTGAGTGGAATAGGAATTCGTCTGCATCGATTTTCTTTGCTTGATGGTAACAAAAAGAGATGTTACTCCCATCAGACTCAGTTTCCAATTTATTTTGTTGTGTGAGTTGGGGATCACATTTCTTCTCTTTAGTTCTTTGAACCACGATGGCTGCCCTGACTCTCTCGAATTTCGTCGCCCCAACTGGTTTTATACTGTGAGTTTGTGTCAGTTGGGGATGGCATTCCTTCTCTTCAGTTTGATGAATCCATCCGCATGACGGTTACTCCTTCAAAATCCATCGTTCCAATTGGTTTCTTCTAATATTTCCCGCTCAACATTCGTACTTGGTCACACGATGCTGCACATGTGTGAGAATCCATTTTAGCTTTCATTCGAATCTGTTCTAGGGGTCAGCCTGTCTGACCTAATTGTTTTTGTCTGTAGTCAGCAACTACTATTGCAGAGTGAAAAAATGTATTGTTAGAGACATGGAAAGAGAGATGAGTCACTAAGTATAATATTAGTGAGGTTAGGGAATTTGGGCTGCGTAAGAACATAACAATATATATATATATATATATATATATATATATATATAAACTTCGTAATAATAATTAGTATCTCTTCTTATTCCCTTTCTTCCCACTGGCGGCGGTGACGGATATATCTGTGAAGACCCAGTTTACGCCTGAAGAGTGTGCGTAGGAGTCACAGAAGAGTATGAGTGGTAGACGCGGCTGGACGAGTCGGACACTCCTGACAGCAGGTCGCAGGTCCTCTTCTTGTGGATGGTTGGAATCGAAAGACTTAACCCCCTCCCCCACCTCGGATGGTCATTTACCAGGAAGGTCCGAGTTTCAGGTCTGAGGGTCGATGTTGGTTTGTGTCAGGGATATTTTCAACTGATCCTTGAAGCATGGTTTTGTTGCGAGGCGTAGTCTCTTGCCGCCGGGGAGATCTCGAAACAGGATGATAAGTGGGAGTCAAGTGGGATACATTCTGGACACGTGATTTTCCTGGCGGAGGCAATGTTGAGGGATGGTATCCCCAATACTGGGGAGTGATGTGCAAGGGAGGACATCGGGGTTGGTGATGCAGTCCTCCCAACTGATGCAAAGGATTGAGGAATCGGAGAGCCGAGTTCGAATTCCAGTTGAATCCATTACATTCACTTAGGTACTAATACCCTTGGGAAAGCTATCGATCCTCTTCTTCTCTCCCCAGCTATGGGTAAATAGCAGGACAGACCAGGTTTCATAGCCTTCTACCGCAGAAAGAAATCGCAACCTACTGCGGGAAAAATCTGCCACGTCATATATATTATATATATATATATATATATATATATATATATATATATATATATATATATAATCTTTCGATACATGACAGCCTACGCGTGTATCACGCATGCCACATAACTGAGTGACCTTTAAGTTCTTCTCATATTCTTTCTTTTTGTCCCCCCAAATTATTCTATTAGAAGAGTTTCTGGATAACCTAGACTCTATCCAGAAACTTTTTTCCGGATCCAAAGAACATTTTAAACCAAAAATCTTGAGTCCTTGCTTACAGATTAGAAAATTTCTCTTAAGCATATATGAGGCTGGATAAAAAAAAAAGCAATGTACATTTCAATTAATCCCTCCAACCGATAATTTTATAATACCCTTGCTTTTCTTCTCTTCCCCCTTCTTCTTCTTCTTCTTCTTCTTCTTCTTCTTCTTCTTCACATCCTCCTCCTCTGCAGCGTCATGCATTTGTTTATTTGTTTTTGGAAAATAAGAATATAGCGTTCATTAGTTTTTTTTAATTTTTTAAAATAAAGCGTTACGTGGTTATTTGCTAAAAAGCGCCTGAAGAAACCTTAAAAGGGAAACCAAGGTAGTGGATTCAACTGACCTCCTGATTTTTAAAGTATATATATATATATATATATATATATATATATATATATATATACGAGTGTCTTTCATGCTTTCAACGGCATCAGCCTCTTTCATGCTTAAACGCATACCATGTGCACTGTGTTTTGGTTCGACTATTTATATATGCCGGTCAGTGATGCATTATGGTAGGTGTATTGTATTATTTTAAAGGTTATTGGGTAGGCGTTAACGGTTATGTTTTAAATTATTCTAGTGGTATTTGAGTGGAAATAATTGTGGATTCGAATGCCGTTATATATATGTTTCTGTGTGTGATTGACGGGCAAGGAACTTGAAAAAGATTATGCAGTTTTTCTTGTTTTCATACAAGACAATGCAGAAATTGTCCATGGTACCGTTATTCTTTACCAGAAATCCAGTTCGACATCAGTTTGATTCATCATGTCACCTTCTATTGGCAAAACACTGCCAATATTTTGTTCCTGAAGATGATCAAAGAATGGTCGAAATAGTCGAATGGTCACTCGCCAATAACTTACACTCACCTGATAAGATGCATTGACACGCATTGAAACACGAGTGCAATTGTGTAGCGATTTTGACATGTTTTCGATGTAATATCCTACAATAAACAATATTGCTCTACTTCGTATTGAGGCCTCTTTTAAATTAGATGTTACGAACGTCGGAATTGTACTCTATATTACCTATATATATATATATATATATATATATATATATATATATATATATATATGATAAAATGCAGTTAAGATATGGGTTAAAGTGTTCAATATCACAGATGGAAGGTATGTAAATACAAAAGTGTGAATTGAAGTCAACACCTAGAGGCGAAGTCTAAAAGCAATTTGTCAGGCCATCTGACGATTTCGTTTAAGCATCAACAGACTATCACTTCTGGATGCTGTCCCCAATGTCCACTTTATATATATATATATATATATATATATATACTATGCATATTAATAGCGAATATCTACATATGCTTCTTAGCTTCTTACATTTCAAAAAAGAGATGACGAAGATATTCATTGTATATTTTTCATGTTTATATTTAGCTGATATGTAGGAGCATGCAGAATTATTGTCATTTACGTTCGCTGGGTTTGAAATTTAACCCAGCTTCACAAAACACTATCCAGTATCAAAAAACTGGCGATGGATACAAGAGTGTTGTTTTTTTTTAGATAGAATTTCTGATAGTATAGATAACGCCCTCACTCTAAACGTGTCTGCAAATATTTTTGTGTCCAGCTACTTCAATGTGCATAACAAATCTGCTTTATCACTCAAATGCCACTGACCTCGTTGACATCCAGATTTTGGATATTTCAACAGCTCAATCTCGCGCTCAAATAGTAGACTTTCCGCGTTTCCCTAGTAATTCTGAAAAATGTGGCTTCTCTCTGTCTTTTCTATAAATATATTCATGGCAATTGTTCTGAGTTTTTCTCCCTAGTGCTTCGATCGCATGAATTGAAGCGTGCTACTAGATTGGCAGTTAGGTCTCACTATTTTATTGTTGAACTAGCTTGATGAAACCGCCTGTTCTATTTTAATAGTTTCTTTACTTGAACTTCTCGCCTGTGCGACTCTGTTTTCTAGAAAGACAACCGACATTCACTACACTAAAGTGTTGAACATGGGATCTTCCATTGGCTATGAAAGGAGTCGTTAATAGTCGCACTAACTATTATATTCGTTAGTATTGTAATATTAATCCACGTAATTAAACAGTTCTTTCACTAATCTTGTGTTCCAGTGATTGATTTGGAATACTATTAAACTAAATCACGAGTTGATACGAGCTTTATAACATTAGCGACAAGGATTTGAAACTGATGCTTTAGGAAAATGATGATTCTAACGTGGTCATCTACACAATATAAAGGACTTACTCTGTTAAATCACTTTGTGGAACAACAGCATCATCACCAACAACAAAAAGGACGAACACTACAAATGTTAGAACATCAAACAATGATGTTTGAATTTATGCTGAAAAAAAAATCAAATCAAATTAATGTACGCCTGATGCGGTCGCAAACGCCGTTGGCGAATTCATATATAACCCCGAAGGAAGTGTTACGTTCCTAGCGTATTACAGAAGATATGAAGAAATCTTCAAAAAGATTGCCACGGCTGGACAGATGAAAAAAAAAAAAAAAAAAAAAGATGTAGTTTACTTTAAGGAAATTGGCTCCATCTGAGCACGAAAATTATTGGAATTATATTTTACCTGAAAAACCAGGAAATGCTACTTTAAGATAGAACTGTTTTAATTTTGCCTCAGATTCTCAGTGAAAGAAGTTCTTTATTTCACACACTTTGGCAATGCTTAAATCTCTCACAAAAAATATGGCGAAGATTTCGTTTTACTTATCCTGTCATTGTCAATCGCGAATGCAAAATATATTAAACTGAACGAACTATCTCCAGAGATGTTTAAATGTTTAATTTTGGTGCAAGCGTTAACTTCGAGTAAATACTTAAAAAATCGTCCTCGTCTTCTAAGAAAACTTGAGTACAACCCAAAATTAACCTTACAGACAGTGGCAGAAGAATGGGAAAGAAATATAAATTTCAGACATGATAAAAAAAAAAAAAATGAAGGAAGGGATATTGTACAAGTGCATACAGTTCGACCAAAGGGGAAAAAGTAACAAAATTACGATTGGACTGAACTCGTGTTACAGTTGTCGAGAGCTTCATTTTAAAGCAACTTGCCCATTGCCACCAAAAATATGTTTCCAATGTGAAAAAATGGGTCATAAATAAAGTCAAATTTTCAAATCATATCAAAGAAAAAAAAATGAATGACATTTTAATACAGTAAAGGTTGTGTTGACAACTAAATGTCTGAACGACACCCAGAAGAGAAAGATTGTGAAGATTAAAATGAATAACACTGAAATAAAACTTCAACTGGACACAGGTAGCGACATCATAATAATTAATATCAAAACTTTGAAAAATATTGTCGAACCTACCTTATCGAAAACTAAAGTAGTTGCTCGTGGAATCTCAGGGAAAAATGTCTCGTGTGCCAATAAAACTTTAAAAAACTAAGGCATTCGTATTAAAAAATAATACGTTGAACTTATTGGGCACAGTCTGGATGGAACTGTTTGATTGACTGTTCGTAAATTCATTCTTTAAAAAAGTGTCTCCCCCTCCTCTAAAACAAATACGGCGACTCAAAGTTTTCCAAAGAAGTTAAAAAATAATTTTTTCCTACAGATTTCTCTGAAGGTTTTGGGAAATGTACGAAGGTGAATTCTTCAGTTAAGGGAAATTGTAGTTCTTATGTTTAGACCTAAACCTAATCACTCTTTTGCAGATGTGATACTCCTTAAAGGACTTAGATTAGAAACTCTTGGAGTAAATTTACCCACCGATCATTCTGAGTGGGCAGTGCCAACTGTGTATGAAAAAAAGAAAAAAATAATATTTCTTTATGTTTTCTATAGGTTTCAATAAGTGTCTACATCCCACATATCTGTTACTATTCACAGAAGAATTTTTTTTCTAAATTAAATGAAAGATTTTTTTGAAACATTGGACAAAAGATGCAAAAAATTGTTAACAATTAACACACACAGAGGTCAGTAGAGTTTTAATAAGCTTCCGTTCGCAGTCAAAGAGACACCTAGCATTTTCCAGCAAGTGGTAGATAATCTAACTGGCTTAGATTTTGCTATCTGTCTATATTTCTGAGATGAAGATTTATGTAAATTATTTACATTATTCGGACTATTGTGCTCATCTTTGTCGTCACATTTATTAAAACGTTTCTTCAGGTGGTTGGAATGTCGAACTGAACCCTTTATTTCACTCACTGGGGTAGACTGTTCTAATTCCACGTGCTATGTTTAATGGATGTCAATTATCAGTTATCTCCTGTTAATTTTCCCTCTGAAAGTTCTCCACGACATTAACCGGGTTTTTTTGGGTCCTGTCACTGGATCTAATCATCTCATTTATCCACTGTGGCATGTGTCCTTGAGGACATCTGGGTATGAATTATAAACCTAATGTCTCAGCAACTATTTTTACCAGTGCTCATATTGCAATTTTTGCTGTTATTTCATGTTTTTACCAGAGTTCATATTGCAACTTTTTGTTGTTATCATCGCTTTTATCTGGCACTCCTTATTACTGGTTCCGATATTGTATTCATTTCTATGCTTGTTCGGCTCAGGAGATTTTTGTGGCCTAGTATATGTGCTGATTCCTTAAGTTTACGAATTTTCCAATGGTGTTCCTTGTCTATGATCTCAACCTGATCCCACAAAAGGCAGTGATCTTTCTTTTCTCTCCATATATGGTCAGCCATGCCTGATTTTTCCACTTTCCCTCGTGTTACAGCTTTCTGGTGTTTTTGAAGCCTTACCTTAAGGGGGCGATCTTTCTCCTCTTTATATTTCTTTCCGCAGTTGCACGGGATAGCGTACACACAGTCTTTAGTCATGTTCTTCTCTTTGGGGGAGGGTCTTACTCGGGAGAGATATCTGTGAAGTGTCGTCAAGCTTTTGAAGGTTGTCCTGATGTTATATGGACCGCAGATCCTTTGTATTTTCTCTGATAACCCTTTCACATTTTGATTTTGCTGTTGCATATTTGCACGACGTACTCATAAAAAGCGAAACTCAGCGGCAACATTTCGAATATATCTAAAACGTATTCCAGACAATTGAGGAATACGGATTCAAACCCAGTGAGGGGAATAACAGAAATTACTTGGGACAAATAACTGATGCAAATGGGCGTAGACTAGACCCGTCAAGGACGAGTGCTATTAAAAAATATGTCTGCTCCGACAAAGGTTACTGCTTTACAATCATTTTTAAGGTTCGCAAGCTATTACAATCTTTATATGCCAAACATGCATACATTGCGAGCGCCTTTATATAAACTATTGAAAAAAAGTGCGGTGTGGCATTGGTCCAGTGAATGTCAAAAATCTTTTGAAGACATGAAGCACATGTAAAAATCTGAATTGTCGTTAACGTATTCCTATTCTGATTTAGAAATAATAACAGCATCAGATGCTAGCGATTGTGGCGTTGGAGCAGTTATTTTTCCCAAATCCAAGAATGGCGGTTGAAAAAATTATAAATCAAATAAAAAAAAAAAAAGTTATCAAATCGAAAAGGAAGCGTTGGCTATTATTTTTGACACCCAAACACTCTGAAATGTTCGTATTGGAGCTTCCGGTGCGAATGCCAAGCAGCACAGCATGCCGTTTCCAAATTTCTGGCGGGGTGAATTGCGGCATGGTGCTCTTTTTCTCACAGACAGTGATCCTACTATACTGTGGACAAAATCAAAAACAAACAACACGCACGCGTGAAATTAACATATAAAATGGCGACAATTTACCCATCGCACCCTGTAGATATTGGAATGTTAAAAGCTGTGGAGAACTATGATCGTCTATTCCCACCCCACGCCGGAAGAGACATGGAATATGGACAGAAAAGGAAAGAAAGAGAGAATGTCTGTGTGTCCATGCGCTTTATAAATAGGATTACTACTGCTGCTACTGGCTTAGCTTGTGTGTTGCTGGAGGTTTAAATCTATTGCATAGAGAATAACGTTAAATTGAAACTTTCTCTGGCAATGTATCGCCATTGACTCTTCCTTGTAAAAATGAGATATCTACAGTAATTTGCAAAGATACATGGTTGCCTTTGCGAAGTGAAAACAGGCACACACACATACACAAACACTGTCTCAGATACAAAGGAAAGTACAACATGAACGGCTCTCTTGATGTTTCAGTTTATTTACAAAAAAAAAAAAAGAAGTCAAATCGTGACTAATCATCAGAGAACATGCTACCTCATCGATAATAATTCTCCAGTTCGACATTACCATCTCTCGACCTTCTAGAATCTTCTCGTGCGTCACGCTTGTCCGGTCGCTATCACCGTATTGGGTTAAAGGCCTCCGATTAATTTCAGCCCCTGACACCCTACCGACTAGAAATATCAGATCACTGGTTGGTGCACACTGATAGCGGAGCGGCCATGTTTACACTGTAACAGCAGTAAGAAAACTGGCGCGATCAACTTGAAACTTCGATCCCGTGATCACAATAATACCAACCATAAGCACGCACGAGCAGAAGGCAGCGTAACAAGACTAGAGGTATTCTATAGCGAAAGTGTGGATAATTTTTGACTTACTGTCGTATAACACGCACCTCTTATTGTATTTTTCTTATTTTTAACGTTATATTTTAATAGAAACACATATTTGAATAGACGCCCACTCTTTTAAACAGTATCAATTATATCTACCGGCCTTTACATTCAAGAGTCTTAAAAGAGACAATGTGCTCTACAGCAAGGTTTGAAACTACGCCCCGCTTTTCATAGGTTCGCCTATTGGTCCTGTGCACACTCATCGCCTGTCTTTTGAATAGGTTTGGGTTTCTGGTTCCTTCTAAAGTCTACTTCAATTCTATACTTCTAATGTTTCTGCTGAACTCTGACATGCTATTCATTTATTAAATCTTGACCTTTCCAAGTCTAAAGTTAGCCGTTATCTTTTCTGCATAGCCCCAAGAACTTCTCGTCCTTTCTTATGCACATATAACACCACAGAGTAACCCTCTGCATTGAGTGGCTCTTGGGCCATGGATGGGAATTAGTAAAATAAAAACCAAAAAAAAAAACACCGTTGCTTTGCCATGCTTTAGACTTGCTCGGCCACAGAAATCTTCACAGCCCAGTAAATTTTAACTACTCTTTTTTTTTTAGTGTACTCTTAATCAACGCGTCAAAACGATTGAAAGGCGGACAGCGGGAATGAAATGCAACTGAAAGGTGAGTAACATGATAGGGTCGCGCTCATCTTTAATTTTTTCAATTAGTTGATTAAGAAGAATTAATAAAAAAAGTTTATTATATCTTTTATGGAAATCTCCTGTCATTTTTTAAAAAATTTCTTTGCGGCGGGACGTTAGTAATTTGCATATATAATTATTTTCACCCGTTTTAAGGTTTGAAAGGTCAGTGGATTCTGGATACTTTTTTCAGAGAAGCTTTCCTATCTGCCATCAGCATAGCGGATGCTAGACTCCTGGAGTGCAACCGACTGCGTCTTCATGGCCTCGCGTTTTCAACTGACTTGAAGTGGAACAACTACATTGAATAAACTGCATCAAATGCAAGGAAAGTTGGGTCCCTGTGTCGTGCCAGCAGTTTTTTTCGCGTCAGAGTCCATTTCGCAAATTTACATA
This sequence comes from Acanthosepion lycidas, assembly GCA_963932145.1. Lineage (NCBI taxonomy): Eukaryota > Metazoa > Mollusca > Cephalopoda > Sepiida > Sepiidae > Acanthosepion > Acanthosepion lycidas. Next base: position 17,810,772 of record OZ010615.1, on the reverse strand, counting down.
TCTACCATTCGTCCGTGAATTCAATACTGCTGCCATATCTGGCTTGGTGCTCTTGCTATTGGTCGCGAAATTTTTGATAAAATCCAAAGAAGGATCTGCAATGTAATCGATCCTGACCAGGCATCTTGACTTCAGTCACTTTTTCACTGATGTGACGTGGCTTCCCTCAGCCTTTTTCACAATTTTTTTCACGGCAGCTCCTCTGATGAGATTTTTCCCTGGTTCCTCAACTATATGAATTTAAGCGTGCTACTGGATTGGCATTTACGTCACACCCGTTTTCTGTTGAAATGCAACCGCCACTGCTACTTCGTTTTTCGTACTCTCTACCTGTGGAGCTCCCTTCCGTTTAATAGCTTCTATGATAACTATAATCTTCAAAAATTTAACTGAAACGTCAATGGCCATCTTCTGTCTTCTTGAATCCCGTTCATCTTTTGTCCTTTTCTCAATCCTCCCTATACTCAGTCTTCTCTTTCATTTTCACACTCTGTGACCCCCCTGCGTATTAGTAGCATTCCTGCATCGTTTGAGGCTAAATGATTAAAAATAAATAAAAGAATATGCACTCTAAGATGTCCGTCAAAATTACAGTTATTTATGATAAAATAGTCAGCAATCTCTGTTGATGTCACATTTTGTTTGATTTTTCTTTTGTGTAATCCACACTAACAACAACAACAACAACAACAACAACACTACTATTACTACTACTACTATTACTACTACTACTACTACTACTACTACTACTACTACTACTACTAATAATAATAATGTATCAGCCCAAAATGCAGAATTTGTGATAGATACCCAGAATCAATTGATCATCTTGTATCAGGTTGCACGAAATTGGCATTTTTCTGAGTATAAAACTCTCCATGACAGAGTTGGCCAATATCTGCAACTTCTACGGGAAGGAAACTGAAAGCAAGTGGTATGAACACCACTCAGACCCGATTACGGAGATAGGACCTGTTACATGTTTATGGGAATACACAATGCACACAAACAGAACAATCAAAGCTAATCGCCCAGACATTGTTATTAGAGACCGCAAACCAAAAAAGTGCCTCCTTATTGATATGGCAGACTGCAATGTATTCTTGAAGATCTCCAAAAAGCTATCAAAATACAAGAACCTTGAAATCGAAATCTCAAAAATGTGGCAAATAGGAACATCAACAATCCCAGTTGCAGTTGGAACCCTAGGATTGGTTGGAAACGATTCCAGTAGACTCATTGAAGGGATTCCTGGAAGTCCATGCCTCAAAGAAATACAAAAAATTGTTCTCACAAGTACAGCCCACATTTTACGAAGGCCTTTATCTATGTAAAATATGTGTTGTTCTTTTAATTGCTCAGTAGAAAATGTCATGATGCCATTTCTGACCTTAGGTCTCTCGGCGGGACACAGAAAAATATGTACCCACCAGAAATCAGAGGAAATAAAATAATAATAATAATAATAATAATAATAATAATAATAATAATAATAATAATAAAAGCTGAAACCTAAGCTTTTATTCTTGCTGCACAGGGTCAATGCTTCCTCAGTACAAATTTCGAAGCGCACATACTGAAAAATTGTGTTAGTCCAATATTCAGATTTTGTGATAAATATCCAGAAACAATTGACCATCTTGTATCAGGGTGCGTGGTATTGGCACCCACTGAATATAACACACGGCTTGACAGATTGAGCCAATATCTGCACTGGTAAATCTGCAACACTTACGGCAAGGAAACTGCAAGAAATTGGTATGAACACCACCCAGACCCGGTTACGGAGATAAGGCCTGTAACAGTTTTATGGGATTTTAAAATATACAAAGATAATCGCCCAGATAATTGTGATTAGGGAACACAATGACAAAATGTGATTTCTTAGTGACATGGCGGTCCCTGCAGAATGTAATATATCTTTGAGGATTTTCAAAAAACTTTAAAAATACATGGCCCTTTAAATCGAAATCTCAAGCATGTGGTACATGAGGACATCAATAATTCCAGTTGTAGTTGGAGCACTCGGATTGACTTGAAAATATTCCAATAGACTCATTGAAGGGATTCCTGGAAGCCCATGCCTTAAAGAAATACAAAAAATTGTTTTCACAAGTACAGCTCGCACCTTACGTAGACTTTTATCCATGTAAAATATGCGTGATTTTCGGTGTTCTTGTTTTCGTCAAAAAATGCTCAGTGGAAAATATCATGACGCCATTTCTGACCATAGGTCTCTGGTTGGGACCCGGAAAGGAATGAATATACAACAGTATTCAAAGGAAATAATAATAATCTTAATATCAATTATGACGAATGGTAATGTTAAGATTATCCTTTTCCCTATAAAGAAACATTTGGCAGTCACTGATCAAGAGGCGAATGTCGTTTTTTAGTTGAAATTTATAAAACCTTCTCTTAAAAAGAATTTTTTTTTATGAAAATAGGTTTTTCAAGTCCAGTAGCTGTTATCGATCTTTCAGTACTGACGGAGGTTTCATTCTTAACATTTTATTTGAAGTAGTGTGGAATGTTAACATTTCAGGATGTCATTATTTGCTCTTCGAGTTACATGTGTTATTTATTTTTAGTTGTTGCCGCTGTTAGTAGTCCTCAAGTTCTTTGTCTGTGATTATGTAGCGCCAATTCACAATACTCATAGAAGGATAATCTTTGACAAGACTTTCAGACTTCACTCGCTCGATTCTTTTGTTAATTATTGATCTTAGAAAGCGGTTGTATATAGCTGACAGTTGAGATATTTCTAAATGGATTTGGCGCCATGCATGGCATTCATATTTAAGAACATCACTCGTGTTTTCAGGTTAATATTTCGGTTTTGTAGCACTTTGTGGTGTTGGGCGAAACTATCCCTAGTGCAGCCTATTCTATGTTCAATTTCCTTTTCTCTTATACTTAGTTTGTTATAACTGATCCATATGCTGAGGTACCTTAAGTGTTTGGCATTTACTAATTCCACATCCTAAATTTTTATGATGGATTCACGGTAGGTACCATCACTGTTTTTATTCCAATTCCAGATCTTTGAGGCCTGGGTCTTATTTCTTGGAATACTTGGCAGAGAATGTTGATTTTCTGTTCATTATCATTCTTCTGCCCTACTATGAATACCTATGTCAACAGCATCACCAGTAGATTGGCTTTAGGAGCGAAAACACGATCGTTGTCTTCTATTGGTAGATTCGTACGGGATGTGGTAAAGAATGCTTAAATAGTCACTGCCTAACGCTTCCCATCTATCTTCGTAAATGCACAGTACATAGCCTAGGAAAAGATTAAATTGATTGCGGTTCTTATTTTTTCCTCGTTCTACTCTAGATGAAATTTGAAATGTTTCGGTATTGTGGGCGTCCCCATAAAAGGTAAAATTCTGTAGTTCGATACCGTTCCTCTCTTATATCAATGCATTTAACGGATTCAGAGCTTGGAAGGGAGTATTCTAATGGCTGAGAAGAGGAAGTCTCTATTGATGTACTCATATGCTGCTGTGTGGTCGACAACGCAGCTATACAGTTTTCTATTAGAGAGGTAAGCATTTGTTTTGGAATTGTTTGATGATGTAAATGCCATAATTCCATCTTTTACCAGAACAAAAAACAAACTGGGTTGTAACGTGTTAATTTTTATAAAACGATGAGAGATTAGTTAATATGATGTTCATTAGTATTTTCACCATAATGGATCCGATTGAGATACCTCTGCGTGAGAGTTTTCAGGGCTATTTTTCTATTTTCGCAGTGTGTAATAAACTTCACTTTTGGAGGTTGCATTTCTGATTCCAGATTTGTTTCATAAAATAAACATATTGAATTCAGAGAGAAAGTAACATTTTCAAAGGTTCAATGTCAAATAATGCATTCGTATTCCTTAATTTTTTTAATATCTTCCTTAATTTCCACATTATCATTATTGTTTTTGTTTGGAGACTGGCTTTGTAATGATTGGATGAATATTGGAAAATGTTTTCTTTCTGTAGTGTGGTCAGGGTTGAAATGTGACTAAAAGTTTTTTGTTGAGACCAGGACATTTCTTCTGTGGAGTTTTTGATTGTATATTATTGTAATTTTTCGCTTGTCGCCACATTTTTTTTGGGTGGGGGGGCTTTATTAGTTTAATTTCCAATTTTCCGGAGATAATGGTTTCTTAAAGAAGGAATTATTTTTTCTTTGTAAATTAATTGATATTTTTCCGACCATTTTCCCTCCTTCTTTCTTTTTCATATCAATTTTTCCAACTCAAGATTGTCGTCCCATCGGTGTATCTTTTTTTTTTTAGCTGAAGAAAGTGTGGAAGATGAAGCTTACAGTGGTATTTATGCTGTACTTAGAAAGAATATTTCAAAGAATTCTGTATATTTGGCAAAAACATCGAAATCACAAAAACGACAGTATAATGCCACTTCGGTAGGATACTAAAGGGAATGTTTAAAGAATTTGTCACTTGATCGGCATTGGAAACCAGCAGATTTGTTGTAAGCAAAGTAAGAACATAATAAGAAGCTGGATTAATTTAATCCTGGCTTTTAATAAATTAAAATCGGCGCTGAAACACCAGGTACGAAACCGATTCCGAAAGATGATTTGAGAAAATTTATTGAAATATGAAAGAAAGAAAAAGAAAAAGATGAAAGAAAAGAAAAAGAAAATAAAAGAAAGAAAAAGAAGAAAAAAGGGGAAAAAGGGAACAGAAGAAGAAAAAGAAGTATAAAAGGAAAAAGAAAAAGCGGAAAAAGAAGAAACAAAACAAAAGTAGAAGATAAAGAAAAAGAAGAAAAGAGGAAAAAAGAAAGAAGAAATGAAGAGAAAAGAAGACATCGTAGAAAAAGGGAGAAAAATAAGACAAAAAGAGCAGTCAAAAGAAAAAGAGGAAAAGAAAAAGAAAAGGAAAAAAAGAAGAAAAAGGGTATAATAGAAAAAGAAGTATAAAAGAAAAGAAAGAAAAAGAAAAAAAGAAGAAAAACAAGTAGTAGAAAAGAAAAAGAGAAAAAAGAAAAGGAAAAAGAAAAAGAAAAAAGAAAAAGAGAAAAAAGAAAAAAGGAGACGCAGTAAAAAATGAAGAAAAAGAAGACAATAAGAGGAAAAGTAAAAAAAAGACGAAAAAAGAAGAAAAACATAAGAAAAAGCAGAAAAATAAGAACAGAAGAAAAAGAAAAAGAAAAGAAGAAAAAGAAGACAATAAGAGGAAAAGTAAAAAAAAAGACGAAAAAAGAAGAAAAACAAGAAAAAGCAGAAAAATATGAACAGAAGAAAAAGAAAAGAAGAAAAGAGAAGAAAAAGAAGAAAAAGAAGACGAAAAAGAGAGAGAAAAAAAGTTTAGAGAGAGAGATATATAGTGAGAGAGATATTTGAAAGCGTATAGGATGCATCAGTTGTGAAGGCAACGAATTCTTCCTCATCTTTAAGGCGAGAACTCATTTCTTCTGAATGCCACACTCTCTACGCCCCGACATTCACTCCCAACGCGTAAGCAATCGTCACCCACTTTCCCGTCCCTAACACAGGTGCAATATATTGAAGGGAGACTTGAATCGTGATGCTGAACTGGATTCATACGTCCTGATTATCCTTAGATCCGAAGAAAACGTCCAGACTTGCTGAGAACGCGGGAAAATATAGAATCGCATTGTACGAATGGCAGAGAAAATATTACATTTGATAGTTTTGATGATTGTGCGTGCGCATGCGTCTGCATTTATATGCATGGGAGCATTGATTCAAAAGTCGGTTGTAAGAGAGACAAGCAAAGTGAAATAAGTATTTTATAGGTAGCTAGATATGTCAAAGTATATATATATATATATATATATATATATATATATATATATGTATATACACTCGTGGCCTGATGATTGCATGTAGCATGAAAAAAACTGTCGCCTCTAAGTGTTGACTTCTATGTTCACTTTTATATTTACGCACGCTCTATCTCTCATGTTGAGCACTTTATCCCATAAATATAGCACATTTTAAGACTATATTTCTTCATATATATATATATATATATATATATATATATCAATAAAATGCATAATACCCCACGCCGACAGTACGACTCGGAGTTTCATGCCTGGTGAAATCATCAGGTATTGTCTCAATTTACTCAGAGATTTCGATCTGAATATATTCATGAAATAAATTATAACCGAAATGAATCTTTAAGGTTTTCTTCTTGATATATATATATATATATATATATATATATATATATATATATATATATATATATATATATCAAATAATTAAGAAATTGACAATCTTGAGTTTCCATGACTATAATTTATTTCCCCCGAAAGAACATTTTTCCTGGTTCATCAGGTCACATCACTAGTTACCTATATATATATATATATATATATATATATATATATATATATATATATATATATGGAGCGTTAAGGACTTTTTATTGATTTTTTTCTTACGTTCGCACAAGTATTTTCTATTCTGGACATAAAGTGTGTAAGAACTAACCAATAGATCAATGATGTGTCATTTAAACACACACAGAAACCTACTAAACTCCATCCGTAACAAACTAGTCGAAAAAACAAATATAAGGGCTCCATTCACATGTAAAATTGGATGGAAAATAATGGAAGCCCTAATATAAAAAGGAAAACCAACACTGGAGTCTGGTAGGTTTGTGTGTGTTTAAATGAGTTGTAATGGAACAGTGGCCGGATAGGCGTAACGTAAGTCGTCTAGATAGGCATGTGTGACCGATGTAATTATTTATGAGTTTGGTTTGGTTAGCAACATAGTTCCTTAAGGGGCATTTGATCTCGTAAATAATGTTAGTTCTCTCTCTCTCTCTTTCTATATACATACATATATACATACATATATATATATATATATATATATATATATATATATATATATATATATATTAGAGAAAAAGTATGACAAATTGGAAAAAGTTTTCGTGTGATACGTTTCGTCCTTTAGGACGTCATCGGACTAAATTTTTTTAATGTTTGTGCGACTACGCATGCGCGCGAACGAGGGATGATTTTTAAATTTAATTTGTTTTTTAATCTAGCCGATTTCATTTAGATTCTTTTTCTTTCCTTCACTTTTTTTAGTAGATATCTCACACCGGGAAAATAGAAGTTCTGCCAGTAATGGTGAAATATTACAAGTGCCTGAAACGCAAATTTACTGTAGATGACTTTGCGATCAAGGCACTCTCTAGACATTTACGTCGTAATGAACAGTTTTCATAAAAGAATACACATGAGAAAACTCAATGAATCTAAATAAAATATTATATGAACACAAAAAAGACATTTTTACAAAATAATACGTCAAATGCTTTGGCTTCCCACTGTAACCAAAATGGCCTCAATTTTGACATAGTCCTTTACAGAATTTTAAAATAATCAGTAATAGTATGATATAATTAAAAACTTAGTATTTGATAATTTATTAAAATTATATTGATATAATAAGATTGGTTACATTTAAATGAAATTAATATATTAATAATTTACTTAAATTTTTTACTGTAACTTTTATTATATAGTTAAAGATGTAGTATTGAATGGATTAATATTAACATTTTTTTTTTATAAAACTATTAATTTGAAATTCTTATTCTCATTCTATAATAATTTGAACCCCCCACTAAAATGTTTCATAGCCTTTTTATGTTCATTCTTCTTCCTTGCACAGGGGCTGATAGGTTCCATTTATCTCAGTGTCCATTTTCAGCCGTCGTGTTAATCTGTCCCCGACTCCACCACAACCACATTAAGTCACTTAACCCTCTTTATCTATATCATTCCCTTCTCTCTTATCGACCAATTCTTACTCTCTCTCCTTTTATTCTTTTCATTTTTCTTTCTTTCCTTCTTTTACCTTTCAAATTTCCTGTGAACAAACGGTTTATTCATTTTAGTAAATGTATTTGCATTGATAAATCCAGGGAAAAACTATTTTCCCATGGACGAAATGATCATCTGTATGAGGTAAATCATTTGAATCACACACCTACACACACACATGCATATGTATATGACAATTGTATCAGTAAAAATGCATTAATCGTGTAAAAGCAAAATTGTAAAAATGTTAAATTATACTTTGAAGCGTTGTATGTTAGAAGTGATTAAAGATATCTTACTGGAATTCTCCGAGGTTTTCATAACACTATTGGACTCTACTTTGAGCAATAAGAATGTATTTATCTCTAAGTTGAAATGATGATCTCTCTTCCTGTTGTGACCTCCTGATCCAGTTTTCTTCTCTCCTGTTCCCTCCTTTTTAAACTTATTTACCGAAGATTTTTTCGCTAAAAATCAGTATAGCATAATGATAAAAGGCCCCAAACTTATAACAAATTTTATCGTCAAAATGTTTATGTTATTATTAAGAGGAAAGAACAAAGTAATTTTTAATTAAAAAATTTTTTTCCTTCTTTCTAACACGTTCTAAATTTGGGTAAATAATTTCGTATTTTTTTTTGTCAATTTTGTGGTAATGGATATTTTAGTGTAAGTTTCCGAGGGAAAACCCATTAATTTCGAAATTCTTGCAAAAATCAAATAATTGTCCGATTTTAATGAAACTTTCAGGACAAATTAAAAAATGATTGTATTTATTTTTAAAATATTTATTTTTTTGAAAATCTTGTAAAAATATTTTTTTTACATGTTACCCACCCATAACTTAATTATATGAAATTTTCTAGAATTTCAACAGTTCGCAATATTTTATATTACTTATAAGCAGGACTTCTTGGAGAAAGTAAATCATCAATTTTTTTTTTCAGAACTGCTGCCAACTTTTTAAAAATCTGCTCCAAATCATAAAATAAAAACTTCAATAGAACTATCTTATTATCTAATTAGATAGGCTTTTATTTGCTTTTATAAATAATATACATTAAGACATTATCATCTGAAGAATAAAGAAATTTTACGAGAATTGTTTGCATTTTTCTTTTGGTTTTTTCAATTTTCTTTAGTTTTAAAAAATGTTTTGAAATTCTTCCAAGTAGAGTATGGGTAGGTTATTAAGTTTTTAAGTTAAGACTATATTTGCTAAGCGAAAATTAAAAGCTTAATACTAATCGCGCTACCAAAACATTTTACCATAATTAAAAATAATTTTTGTATATCAAAATTTTATATTTTTTAGTATGGTATCTCGTAAGTGATATGGTTAAAAGGTCACGTGTTTGAAGGCTTGTCTCCCTCTTAGGGAAAGCCCCTTGGCATATAAAAGTCTTCGGCTTATCTCACTCTCAGTTATTAAATTAAAAATTAACTTGAGATAATAAAATTATCTCATTTATCAATTTAAACAATTAATAACTGAGATAATTTAATTATTATTATAATAATAATTATATTAATTACTATCTCAGTTATTAAAATAATGTTTATGTTATTATTAAGAGGAAAGAACAAAAGTAATTTTTAATTAAAAATTTTTTTCCTTCATTCTAACACGTTCTAAATTAATAACTTAATGTAATATTAATAATTAATAAAATTATGTATCATTGTCTTAGCTATTAAATAATGAAATACTATTATAGAGGTAACACAATAATGTAAATTTTTTTTATAGTATTTTAGATTAGTATACGAAACAAAAAAACAAAAAACAAAACGTTCTTACTTAGAATTCATAAAATTATGTCAATTTTGGTGCACCATACTAAACCTGTCAACACATTCAGCCATCAAATTATCGATGGAGACGTGAAAATAACAAAACCCCGAGGTCAAGAAATGTTTGCCTAGAAAATGTTATGCTGTAAGTGATATTTGTTTCAGAATGGATTAATTTAACTTTGAAATTGCTTTTTTTTATGAAAGTAACGTTTCAAAAATGTATGTTATTTTAGAGGGATTTTCAAAAACGAAAAAAAAAAAAGTTTTGTGTACATTTTTCTAAAAAAGTTAAAAAAAATGACCGTTTCGATTGGTTTTTCTGAAGAATCGACTAAAAAACATTCAAATTTCTATTTGAAATAATCCACAGTATTTTTTTTTCTGGAATTAGAAAATTTAATCCTTTAGCTTTCAATTGAAGCGGTTGGAAAGCTTCGAAAAGGTTTTTTCTTTTATGAAAAATACATTCATATACCAAATTTTTGAACGTACGCAGAACGTTTTATCTGAAAACCTTGAGAAAGAAACTCAATTAATTTAGTAGTTTTTGTTTTTTGGTATTAAACATTTTGCAAGAATGGAATTAATTGACAATATAGTTCATTAGTAGGTTCGGATTAAATTGCCAATTCTTAAGTGACTTACGATATCTTCAGGGCAGAAATTAAGAATCTTTTTTCCATTTTAACAGTTTGATATCAGAAGGTTGTGTTAACCAAGAAAATCTTTCTTTTTTAAGAAACGTAAATAATTAAGAAATAATTGTTTAAACACATCAGTGGCTTTTAGTTCAATTGTAAATAATGATTTTTCGTCATATAATATAATGAAATACATATGATTGTTATGTTTGCTATATAATAAAGGCAATATAACAAAAAAATAATTGAAGTAAGTGGTAACATGGATCAATTAAAATGATTATTGCTCACTCTTTTACTTAGGAATTCTGGATCACTGTTTTACTGAATCTCAAGACATTGTTCCAAAACCTTTGTTCCATTGCGTCTCAATATCAAAACTCAGTAACGACAGACATTTTTATAAACTATATATATATATATATATATATATATATATATATATATATATATATATATATATATATATATATATATATATATATATATATGTTACTCCCGTTAATTAGAGCATGTAATCACGGATGCAGAATGAAAGCGATCAGAAAGGATGAGGCTTTATTCAGCATTTTTCGAATCTGGGTTAGCGTAGCAAGCATTGACATGCAAGTTTGTTATAAGACCTGACAGTTGTTCTATTTGCATTAACCGATCATCATTTTCACACGGATCAAATCTATCTATCTATCTATCTATCTATCTATCTATCTATCTATCTATCTATCTATCTCAGTCTGTTCATATCTATCTATCTATCTATCTATCTATCTATCTATCTATCTATCTAGCTAGCTAGCTAGCTAGCTATATCAGTTTTTTATATTTGTATATACTGTTTACACTCTTCAGACTGTTGACATCCTTTTTTTGCCATATTCACGACGTTTCGGCCGTTTTACGCTCCGGCTTTCTTAAGGTGATTGCAATTTCGAACAGAACTCTTTACTTCGTCCGCTAGGATAGATTGTTTTAGTTCCACGTACCCTACCTCTTCTATCTATCTCAGTTTGTTCATATCTATCTATCTATCTATCTATCTATCTATCTATCTATCTATCTATCTGTTCATATAAATCTATCCTAGTCTATTCATATCTCTCTGTCTGTCTCACTATCTATCTATCTATCTATCTATCTATCTATCTATCTATCTATCTATCTATCTGTTCATATGTATCTATTTTCAACTTTGATCATACCCCTGAAGTTTCATTTTAAAAAGTGTGTAATAATTAACCTAAATGCACTTAATAATAATAATAATAATAATAATAATAATAATAATAATAATAATAATAATGATAATAATAATAACAACAACAACAACACAGCCATATATAATGCCAGATCATAAATTTCGTCTGCTTCATTCAGTCTTATACGCATATTCGGCTGTTCTTTTCACGCACGTCGTTTGAAGCTTGCCAATAAATAAACAGATACGCACTATAAAACTCACCGACATTACTGACGTAATCGATTACGTCATTATTGTTGAGCGGATTATTATTGATTTTGTCCGGTTTACCGCCATAATAGCTCTTCCTCTTATTTTTGAACAATGGTGGATCTGGCGACCCGACACCAACCCCAACATTTGAAGGGCGAGAACAGGTCTTGATGACTACGATAGTGTCAATTTCTTTGGCTTTTTCAAGCAGGCAATATAGCGTACTGGCGTCGAATTTGACTTACTCAACGGACAGCATTGTATATTGGAAGTATAGTTAGTGAAAAACGAAAGAAGAATAAAAAAAGAACCTTTTCAAAAGAAGTAGGTTGTGTTTAATTTTAGTGCATTAAAAAACCAGGAAAGTTAAATAATTTGTTTTTTATTGAAATTATATATATATATATATATATATATATATATATATATATATATATATATATATATAAAGAAAAAAAGAACAGTAAGATATATAATCCAGTGTTCGTATTGATATTTTTTATTTTTATTTTTACAAAACAGTGCTCAATGTAAATTTACAGAGCATAAATATTATAAATTAACTGATTTTAAAATATGATTCCTTCGCTACACATGAATTACCATGTTTCAAAAAACTTAAGCTAAAAACTTAAAATTTAATTATATAATTAAATTAGTGCCGTTTAATCTTCAAGCGAATTTTGGAATAAATTATTTAAAAATTTATTGAGTTTTAAACGCACATATAAGTTCATAATTTCCTGTTTCCAACGATACAGATATAAATTCACAATATTACTGCGTAGCGAAAAAAACATATTTTAAATCATTTAATTTATAATATATATATATATATATATATATATATATATATATATATATATATATATATATATATATATTTTTTTTTTTTTTTCAAAAATTCGCTTGAAGATGAAACAGAACTAATGCTTTTAATTTAATTATATAATTAAATTTGAAGTTTTTAGCTTCGGTTTTTGAACCATGGTAATTCCTGTGTAGTGATGAAACCATATTTTAAATCAGTTGATTTATAATATTTATAAATGCTGTAATCAACTCTGAATTGATTAAGCATCTAACTTTACACACTTTCGTTCAGATAAACAATATCGCTTTCGCTTATCTAGGTCAGTGTGCTAACGATTAATAGTGAATTTGTCTATTGGACTTTAGATAAGAATAGTGAGGCTTGGCTGTGACTGCGTCTTTAGATATCTCAAAAGCGTTTGACAAGGTTTGGCACGCTGCTATTCTCCGCAAGCACAAGGGCTACGTTTTCTGTAGCCGATTATTTGACGACACAGCCTTTCTTAATAAATCAAGTTGAAAATCAAGTTGAACAGCTACTCTAGATCATTTCACTTCGATACGTCCGTTCAGGGCTCTAGACATAGATTAAAGATGTTTCTTATCGTCATCCCGACCTCATCAATTTATTTATTTACTCCCGCCTTAATAGGTTCGACAAAGTAAAACTCGCAGGGGATCTCGAAGATGACTTTCAATCTGTTGTTAACTGGAGCAAGAAATGGCTAGTATTTTTTAACGCCTCCAAACGAAACTGCTTATATATCTTGAGAATCTTGACAATATCCAAAGAAGGGCGTGAAATCTTATCGGTCCTGAACTAGAAAATTCAATCAAATATGGGTATCCACTAAAAATAACATTTAATCTCATAAAAATATGCCGGATTAATAAATAAAAATATCTATTTCTTCTTTATATACATAGCTCTCTTTCCATAAGACATGGTTGATTTGTCAGAGAGAGAGAGAGAGAGAGAGAGAGAGAGAGAGAGAGAGAGAGAGAGAGAGATATCATAGCTTTCTTTCCTTAAGAATGGGTTGATTTGTCAGAGAAAGAGGGAGAGAGAGAGAGAGAGAGCATAGCTATCTTTCCATAAGACCCGGTTGATTTGTCAGAGATAGATATATAGATAGATAGATCGATAGATCATAGCTTTCTTTCCATAAGACCCGGTTGATTTGTCAGAGAGAGAGAGAGAGAGAGAGAGAGAGAGAGAGAGAGAGAGAGGGGCAGAGAGAGAGAGAGATGTGGAGAGGCTTGAGCATTAAAATTTGATCTCGCCAGATTACCCGGCCTCTCCCAGAAACTGTAACTAAGATAGATAGCATAGTTGGATTCTGTTGGTTGAAAGTAATATGGATTTGCTAACTGACCTGGCAGGCATGTGTGCTCGAAAACGAGTACCCGGCCATTATATATTGATATGTCCCGGAAAGGGATATATTTGATCGAAGTAGCTAAGTGGGTTTGGCTATTGTAACCAAGGAGTACACGGTAGCAGTAATCGACTGGTAGTACTCGTCGTAGTCGCAGTTAATAGGTTTAGACCAATAGGATAGCCAATGGCTTAGTCCAATGGATATTGTCATAGACTTGAACTCTGTCGTAGCTATATGTCCGTCTGTATTTATGACGGACACCAGCCAATCATATTCCAGTGAGGGGTACTCAGGTGTATGTATATATATATATATATATATATATATATATATATATATATATATATATATATATATATATATCTATATATATATAAGAAAAATATACGGAAAAAACAAACAAAAATCCTTATATGCAATTATGCTGTTTTAATGTTAATATAATGTCAACGTCGGACGTTTCGGTCTAATAAACCATCTTCAGGACATATTCATAAAATATAATTAACATTATCAATTTAACATGACAAAGACGATGGACATAAGAACAAAACTTATCCAAACAGATAACTGAAAGTTTTATGATCAGCGTTCCGTTTTAAACATGGTCACGTTGTCGTCACGTGGGCGACGCTGTGAAAATGTATTCCTAAAATTTGAGTATTTTGAATGAAAATTGAAAAATGAAAAGAATTCTATTTTGATCTAAAATTTATATGTACGCTTGTCGAGCATTAATCTCGCTAGAAAAGGGGAAATACTAAAGAAACCAGGTCTAAGGATTTTTGTTTGTTTTTTCCGTATATTTTTCTTCATACTGTCGGATCTATATCCATATATTTGCTTACATATATATATATATATATATATATATATATATATATATATATATATATATATATACCGAGTGTAAAAGAAAAATTATCCAAATCATGTAGCAACAAGGGATAAATGCACATCACACAAAGTGTTTAATATCTAAAAACTAATTGGGTTTCTTTTTTCAGGTTTTCATATAAGACGTTTATTCATTTTAACACCCTTTGTCGTAGGAATCACAGATAAATCCTTTGATTTATTCAGCTAGAAAGACAATCGTTTTGTGTCAGTACAACTGTCTTCCCAAATGAACAATGGTGAAAGGAAAAAGATCATTCAGGCCATCAGTAATACCATTTATACTCCACCTTCAAAGTTCATTCAAGTATAATCAAGGGAACGGTAAATAATCTTAAAAAAGAGGGAAGTGTAGAGAGGAAAATTGAATCAGGAGGTAGCAAGAGGAGGAGGGATCATCATTTGAACTTAGAGCTAAATACATTCTTATTGTTCAAAGGAGAACCTAGTAGCGTTATAAAAACCTCGGAGAATTCCAGTAAGATATCTTTAATCATTTCTAACATACAACGTTTCAAAGTTTAATCTAACATTTAGACAATTTTGCTGTTACACGATTTTAACATTTTTGCTGTTACAGCCGGATATATATATATATATATATATATATATATATATATATATATATATATATATATATATATATCTGTGTGTGTGTTATATATGTACACACACACACACACACATATATATATATAGCCAACCACAGATAGAATGTTTCGCTATATCACAGCTCCTCAGTGTGGATAGACGTCCGATTGCTTCAAGTCGGGATCGAAACCCGAGCGATTTGACCTCAATCTGATATCTTACTCCTAGGCCATCGTTGCGGAAAGGAAGGGAATTTTAATGTTTTTCTCTATATAAAATACGCCAGCGGCTCGGAGAACTCAATTCATAATTGAAGAGTAATGCTTAATAGCAGTAGGAGCCGCTGTTTTTAAAACTTCCTTTCCCTAGAGCGATCAATTGGATTTCCGGGAGCTTATATAGTCATCCACAGATAGACTGTTTTCCTGTATCACAGCTCCTCTGTGTGGTTAGACGTCCGATTGCTTCAAGCCGGGGTCGGGTTTCGAAACCCGACTGATTTGACATGTCAGATATCTTACCCCCCATATATATATATATATATATATATATATATATATATATATCTTCCTTTTCTTCTTCTAAAAGTGTTACATAGATACAGCTTTGCTTCTCCTCGTTAACAAAGGCTGAGGACTCCAACACTGCCAGTGGGCTTACCGAGCACGCCCGTATACAGACCCCAGGTATTTGACAACCGTCCCCGTAGCTGTGCTAGATGGACTCTGATCCCATGCAAGAATCCCGTCGCCATTTGACAGGGCTTGTTTTTGTTGCAGTTTTTTGGGCATATGTTTACTAGTGAGCTAGCCTAAATGAGTTGACTCATTTTATAGTTCACCAATAGAAGGCTTAACCAATCAGAAAGCTCAAAATATTCAATGCGACGTGTATAAAGGCAGCCATTTTGTTTTCTCCTAAATTGTCTGCACTGCCAACCTGATATCGAAGACTTAAAGAATTACTTAGCAACCGCGACTTTCTCTGAATCTTCACTGCCGACCTCGGATATTGAACAGATTACGGACTTCACTGGAATCCATATTCAGAGACTGCGGCAAACATGGTCAACAGTTTTTAATTCTGATGAGCGCCTAACCTGATGCCGTAACCGGTTTAGTCGCCAGTAATAACAGACTGACCACACAGCGATGTATCTTAGTGATGTATGTGACACATTTACAGCCGTCCATTTTCGACAATTTGAGAAGAAGAGAAAGGAAGAGGAGGAGAAGAAGAAGAGAGGTGAAGGAGGAGGAGAAGAAATAGGATAATAGGAGGAGGAGAAAGAAAGGAAGACGAAGAAGAAAAAGAAGCAGCAGCAGCATGAGGAGCAGAAGAAGAAAGAGGGTAGGATTAGAAGAAGTAAGAGGAGAAGATGAAGAAGCTGTATCTACGTATGTAACAATTTGAGAAAGAGAAGAAGAACAAGTAAAAGAAGAAGAAGAAGAAGTTGTATCTATGTATGTAACACTTTCAGAAGAAGAAGGGGAGGAAGAAAAGAAAGGGAAGAAGAAGAAAGGGGAGGAGGAGAAGAAGAAGCTGTACCTACGTATGTAATACGTTGAGAAGGAGAGGGAGGGGAAGAAAGGGAAGAAAAAGTAGGAAGCGTAATAAGAACTAGAGATATGAGGAGGAAAAGGAGGAGGAGAAGAAAAAGGAGGAGGAGGAGGAGATGAAGGAGGAAGAGGAGGAGATGAAGGAGGAGGCACAAAATAGAAAGGAATAAAGGAAGAAGTAGTAGGAGGGGAGGAGTATAAAAGAAGAAAAAGAAGGAAGAGGAGGAGGAGGAGGAGAAATGACAGATGCCTCGAACGAAAACTGAAAAGAAAAAATAATCTTGTCTGCTGTTTATAGGAGGCTGTCAGAAATTTCAACAAATCACTTCATGGTTCTCCGAGATAAACTAACCAGAATAAATCATATTGAGCGCCTCAGGATAGGTAATATATATATATATATATATATATATATATATATATATATATATATGTGTGTGTGTGTGTGTGTGTGTATATATATATATATATATATATATGGCCTAAGAAGAAAAGAAAAACAGACTTTCTTCTTTATTTTCTGTCGTCTTCAATCTGTAAATGCACACGAGAAAACCATGTACAAACAAAGTGTGGCTGTGTACACTGTACAGTGGTAGTTAAACTGACGGATCTTCAGAGCCGCAGAAGATAACGTCGGCTGGAGAAGATAACTCTTACCAAACAATATCGTTTGTACTCTCACACGCAAAATGATCATAGCTTTAGCTCCGTGGTTAACGCTGAAGACTTGTACTTTAGTCAATCCCTTCGAAATCTGTTGGCACGGGTCAGCCGTGTAAAATCTTTGGAGGAAACCTGGCCTGACTCACTGAAATCCAAACTACGACGTCGTAACTCTCTGTTGCACAAAGTGGAAAAGTTGAACATGAAGCAAAATCTTTTTTTTTTTAAGCAATGAAAAAATACAGACGTAGACATCGATTTCACTGTTAAGAAAAGAGAATGAAAAAATGATAAAATAATTTCAGTTTAAAAATCTATTAATTGCTTCTTTTAAGTCTGCTGCTAAGAATGTTGACTTTTTCGTGCCAGACAATTTTCGCGGGTCGGAATCCATCTTGCAAATTTATTAATCTAACATTTGTCCATGCATTGAATATTGCTCTCATATTTTATCTGATGCTGCGGTTGTATATCTCGAGATTGTGGACAAAATCCAAAGAAGGGTTTGTAATGTTATCGGTCCTGAGCTGGCATTATAGGCTTCAGTCTCTTTACCAACGTCGTGACGTGGCTTCTATCTGTATTTCTACAAATATTTTTCTGTCAGTTGTTCTAATGAGCTCTCATTTAGGCGAATTTAGGCGTACTGGCTATTATATTTCATCCTATTATTTTTCAAATAGATTATGTTTTGCACTTCTCATCCGGGGAACTATCTCCTTTTGCGCCCCTCCCACCTAAGTTTAAATGCAACGTCAATCGTCAGCTATAGTCTTCTCGAACCGTGTATTTTATTATCTTTTCTACACACTAAAGTCTTCACATTCACTTTCACTCCAAGTAACGCCCTTCGTCTTAGAGGAATTATTTCCATCTTCTGTCTTTCTGAAACCTGCTCTTTTATTTTCTTAATTCTCTCTCAATGCCAGTAACCGCTTGCCTCTTAGAGACATTATCGCAATTTCTGTATTCATGAACACTGTTCTTTTATTGTCCTTTCTCCTCACTAAATTCTTCTCATTCTCTTTCACTCCCGGTAACACAGTATTGCGTCTTAGTGGCATTATCGCCATCTTCTGTCTCCCTGAAACCTGTTCTTTTATTGTCCTTTCTCTTCACTAATGTCTTCTCACTCTCTTTCAGCCTCAGTAACTTCCTCACGTCTTAGGTGTAGTAACGTATTGCTCGAGAAGAAATTACACACACACACACACATATATATATATGTACATTATGCAATGGATTAAGTCCGACATATTTTAATTTTTTAGATGGATACTCATATTTGAGAAAATGCTCTGTTTAATTAAACAGTATTAAACCGTATTTGTAATTAATTACATTTACAGACCTGATTATTCGAGAAATCTTGCCAGAAAATATGATACCGCCACCAGGATTCGCACCTTTATCCTCCTTGGGGAACCGTCATTAGATCTGACGTGCTTAACCGATTCGGCCACATAGGCCTTCCGATTAAGCCAAGTCCGAATTAGTGCTTTTGAACTCACATATCTGCTCTGTTTTGTACCCTAATGTAAACAAAAACATTTTCTGACAAGATTTCTCGAATATTTAAGCCGGTAAATATAATTAGATAAAAATACCTTTTAATTAAATAATCAAACCATGGATATCCATTTAAAATAACGTCAAAGCAAAACAAATTAAAATGTACATATCTATATACATAAATTAGTAGCCACTGTCTGTTTGTTATCGAAATCCTCCTATGGTTTGGAGGATAGACCCCAATAGCCACATATATTCTGAAACTGCATTACCCAGGGTACTTGGATAAGTATATTTTATTTTGATCAAAGGTTGTACCCGGAGGGTATCACCCAATAATTTTTTTCCTTTTGATTTAAATTAACTTAAATTTGAACAGGGGACTGACACCTATCCAAAGCATAGAAGAAGAAAGCCAGAAGATGGAGGTCACATCGGCAAGATCATTTTGATCAAAGGGGGTCTTCGTGGTGCACGCTCCCCAGTGATTTTCCACCTTTGATTTAAGTTAAATTTGATCAAGGGAATAACTACCAGGGTACTTAGATAATTATATTTCATTTTGATCAAAGAGGTCCACCCACCCCCAGTGAGTTTTTATCCATTATTAAATTTAAATTTGAACAAGCGAATGACTCCTATCCCAAATATAGAAGGAGAGAGTCAGAAGATGGAGGTCATATCGGCAAAATTATTGAGTAATACCGAAATGCATTATTTTTCTCCACAAATTATAACAACGATTTAAAAATTCACCATCATTCTTTTACAAAAGCATGTGTGACACGAAGCAAGGCGCGGATAATTCGGCGAGTATATATATATATATATATATATATATATATATATATATATATATATTAGCTCTGACCCCCGCCATATGAGGTAATTTTCGATTTTGTTGTGTAATACTATATATATATATATATATATATATATATATATATATATATATATATATATATATATATAGATCTAATTGAACCGACGAAAACTACGCCAGTTTTTATTAACCCTGTTTTGTTGACCGGGGTTGGATAAGACTAACATAGATTTTTTTAGGCATCCTCTTAGGAGTTGGTACCACAAAGCAAAGATTTAGTTCGTGGGAAGAAGCTGCTTGAGTGGAACTTACATCTCAACAATAGAATATGAAGGGAATGAAGCTGATTCGCTGTTCATGGAAATAGTGATAGAGAAGCGAGAGACTTGCAACGTTTCGTCTGTGGGAAAGGGGTTGTAGGGTGGGAAATAATTCATCACACTCAAGAACGCAGAGACGATTTTGGTCTCAATCGAGACTGGGAAATGAAGACAGCAGCTCTTGACCATCTATATATATATATATATATATATATATATATATATATATATATATATATATATATATATATGTCATTAGCTGTTTTCCCTTGTCTCTCGTTCCCTCTATTCGACCCGTGAGTATCAGATTCTCCAGGCCTTTCTTTCTTATTATGTGTCACAGAAACTCCATCTGCCTCTTCCTGATATTAAGTATAAGCCTCCTTCTTGTTTGCAACCCCCCTAAGATCTTATCGTTTCTCACACCCTCGGTCCACGATATGCTCAGCATCCTTCTGTAGAACCACATCTCTGTCGCCTCGAGTCTCTTCTTCATCTTTGAGGAAATCGTCCAAATCATACAAGGAACTGATCATTTTTTTCCAGTATCTTTAGCGATCGATCGTATGTAGGATTTTCACTTGAGGTCTGGTTTGAGCTTGTCCTAATCGCTTACAGTACGGGGCCTCCATAAGAGAACACCCGTTCATTGCGTTAGGCAAATTCTGGGTTCGCTAGATAATGATAGAATATAACTCGTTTGCTTTTCGAGGCATAGAATGGGACCAGCCAGCTGTGAAAGCTAGATCAGAGTCGAGATCAGCTGCCAGGCTCTGATCATCCAGAGTTTTCAGAGCATAGGGAACTTGCAAATCATAGAAAAAAGAATGGATTAACAAGAAAACAGAGAAAGAAACACATTTTTTTCAAATAACAACACTACATAGACAAAGGAGAATACTGAGGAGAGTGTCGGAGGAATGATAAGACTTGCTGTCACTTGTTCTTTCGTGTGATTAATTAGTTACTGTTCGAATGTAAACTCAATAAATAACAAATTCAGTAAAGATAAGAATTAATTTTTTTTTACTTTTAATCTTTTCCAAATAACATTTAAATTATTGATTTTCGATTAAACTTGCAAACCCAGATGTGTCTTTCGTCCTTACGAAAAATGAATGCTAGTTTAAATCCCTGCTGGGATATCATGGAAGCAACCAAGCTGGATGAAAAAAAAACAAACTTTTTATCTTTATTCCTAAAGCCCAGTCGATTAGGTAATTGGTCCAGTAAAATAAAATAAATAAAAAAAAAACTAAAAAAAAACGCCAGAGAAGTTCATTTTTAAAGACAGTCTGCGCAGGCGTGTAACATGACGTCATGATATACGTCATTATTAGATACTTTTTTTCTCCATAACTCAGTTCGGCACATTATCGCTTTTCGGCCTTCAGGCTGGGATCAATGCGGAGTATGTTCTCCTCATTTTACAAGGGAGAAGACACCTAGTCCCAGGGATCCCAACCCTGCAGCAAAACCTCCCTCACTGAACTAAACGAGAGAGAGTCAGGGGAATATCGGGTATTGGACAATTTTTCGATTGACTTAAGGCAACCCGACATTAAAAAGACCTTGTATCACATCTTGTCATTGTATTGTAACAAGTATTTACCAATTGAACCTAAAGCATCAAACTTACATTCGTGCAGTCATGACACTAAAGAAAACAATTTCATCAGAACAGTTGCAATAAAATATTTCTGGAAAAAGACAGAGAGACGCCATGTCACGACGGTGTGAAAGTGACTGAAGTCAAGATGCCAGATCAGGATTATAACCCTAACCCAGACCATTCTTTGAACTGTGCCAAGGACCTTGACAAATAAAAAATAAATTAATAAAAAAAAAGCAAATGTGGCGATATTATTTGAATATACGTTTTTATTTTCGTGGGCGGTGAGTGCCTCGAGTTATTCCTCTTGTTATGGGGGTCATTCCTAGTCTCCTTCTAAAATAGCTAAAAGCAATGAAACTAAGAAATTTTAAACGTCTGATGACATCAATGTTCACTCATATATGTCTTAATATATTAGGTTGGTGCAAAAATAATGGCGTAATAATGTCGTTTTTTGACGTTAAAAATACGTTAAAAAACGACATTATTACGTCATTATTTTTGCACCAACCTAATATATATATATATATATATATATATATATATATATATATATATATTAAGACATTTTATGTTTTTACATTCTTTTTATAGATACAAATATTTAAGTAAATGCTCTGTTTATAATAAGCAGTATTAACAACATTTACCGGCCTGAATGTCCGAGAAATTGTCATAGAAAAGGAATCGGACCTGTATCCTATACGGAACCGTCATTTAGCTTGGCGTGCCTTTAACCGATTCGGCCACAGAGTAGCGTTCGGTTAGCAAGGTCGATTTTACTGTCTTTAAACTACAATGTTCCATGATTCTCGCACGCACATTCATATCTGCTCATGACGTATCCAAATGTAAACAAATGACGTCACACATATATGAAATGGACAAAATCCGACAATTATTTTAAGACATTTCTATGTTTATACATTCTTTTTATAGATATAAATATTTAAGTAAATGCTCTGTTTATGATTGAATATTTACTTAAATATTTGTATCTATTAAAAAAATGTATTAACATAGCAATGTCTTAAAATAATTGTCGGACTTTGTCCATTTCCTATATATATATATATATATATATATATATATATATATATATATATATGGTGGCGTTAATGTCACTATACGGTGGCTTGCAGTTTGAACAGTATCAGTAATTAATTTAATATTGTTTACCAAAGCATTTTATTGTAATTAAACAGAACTAACCAGGACTGTTGATTAATTGCTTTGTCTTAATTGTTATTGTCAGTAACTCTATAGAAACTTTATTGCCAGCTTGTATATGAGATAAGATCAAATGCAGATCTAATATGGATCGAAACGAATATCTATCTATCATTTTCCACTTTTACTAAAGCTTCAGAGATAGACAGAAAACAGACGAAGCTTTAATAAAAGTGAAACATGTTAGATTGATGTACGTTTCCTACTTGTTCTCTATTTTATTTTATATATATATATATATATATATATATATATATATATATATATATATATATATATATAGAGAGAGAGAGAGAGAGAGAGAGAGAGAGAGGGTAAGAGAAAGAGAAGGAGAGAGAGATTGTACTTTTATGTTTTGGAATTGTGCTTGTGGCCCCAGTCCATTGTTAAGAACGACGAAAAATTTCAATAAAGACTATTCGTAGATGATAATTCATTCGAAATGATGGAAAGAGACAGGGCGGTCGAACAAGAGAAGATAATTCTTACTTCAGCAATGGGAGTGTATTACCCCCACCCCTACAGATTTAAGACAACGTTTTTTTTTGCTGCTACCGCCTGCCCGTCAATGTCATTTTTACTTATTTATTTATCGTGTGTTTACCTTCGCCCGTTCGTCTGTCAGTCTATCTGTGGGTTTATCTGTGAGGAATCATTAGTAGTGGCATGCATGAATTTCTTTGGTCGAGTGTAGAGTAATTGGCCATGATTACATGTATTTCGCAGAAATGCCTAACAAACACGACAAAGGCAAACATAATACTATGCAAACAATATATATATATATATATATGTATATTATTTTATAAAAATATGATTCCTTCGCTACATAAGAGTTCTCATGTTTCAAAAACAAGAGCTGAAAACTTCAATATAATTATTAGATTTAAATTGAATTTAATTCTAATAAATATATTGAAGTTTTTGGCTCCTGTTTTGATACACGAGAACTCTTATGTAGCGAAGGAATCATATTTTTTAAAAATAATTATAATTTAATTTAGGTTCTACTTTTTTATCGAGCACTGTTTTTTTTACAAATAAAAACAAAAATACTAAAGAACTTCGGATTATTTACCTAACGAGTTCTTTCCTATTTTCTGTATATTTGCACACACACACACACACACACACACACACACACACACACACACACACACACACAATAATAATAATAATAATAAATAAGGAAAAAACCTTAAAGATTCATTTCTGTTATAATTTTTTCGTGAGTATTGTTATATTCATCTAATGTTAATATTTTTTATTAATAACAATATTCACGAAATAAATTAAAACCGAAATGAATGTTTAAGGTTTTTTCTTGATTTATTATTATTATTATGCTCTGTAATTTACGCTGAACTCTCTTTGGATTAATATCCTCTTTGTATTAGGTTGGTGCAAAAATAATGACGTAATAATGTCGTTTTTTGACGTATTGTTTAACGTCAAAAAACGACATTATTACGTCATTAATTTTGCACCAAGCTAATATATATATATATATATATATATATATATATATATACTAATAGTAATACTCGTTTGGAAAAAAACCTGAGATAACTCAAAAAAAAAAAAAGAAAAAAATGAGGTAAAAAAAGGAAGAACTAAAAACATCCGAACAGGTCGAAATAAATCGACCAGTGCCTTAAGTCTTTAGACCAAAGAAAAAAAACAAGCGAGTAGTAAGACTAAAATGTAGAGTGCTCAATATTCTAAGTAGAGCGTGAATAACTAAAATAAATCCTAAAGAGCTAAAGCCAGGAAAACCAACCTAGGTGAAACGTAGGTAGATTTTCCTGGCTCTTTTGGATATATATATATATATATATATATATATATATATATATATATATATATATATATAAATTATATGTTTCCTTAAATAATATAGACAAGTTTTGTCTATTTATTTTAAGTAAGTTCCTTTCATATTGTCTGACAAGCCTAATAACATTACCGCTGAAAGACGAAAGGAAAACATCATATTGATACATGTTTAAATCTAATCTAAGCTTTCGCCTTACATAAGCCATTATCAAAGATGACCATTTCAATAATACAAACAAAACATAGACGAAACCACAATAATAGTACGCCCTTGCTGCTTGAAAATTTCAAAGTAACGACAAACTCGTATATACGAAACGCGGAAGCGAAAACCGCGTCGCAGCCCGTGACGTCACACATGACCAAGAGTGTGTGTGTTTGTGAGCGCGTTAAATTTCACGTATAACTAAATTTTATATATCTGTAAAAGGACAATATAAATAAAGACAAAAGAAAAACTTACCTTAACCGACTGGTTTCGTCCTCTGATGGACTTTATCTGAACAGCTCAGTAGACTGTATCTGACTCAGTTTCGCTCGAAAATGCTCTCCTGGGTAAGACGTTTGATAAATCTATTAAAATTATTATCAGAGCTCATATTTAACTCTAAAACAATTTTTAAAATTTAAAATTCTTACCATGCTAGTGTTTCGGTTGAAACGTTTTTTATTTTAAGAATAATTAAAATTTATAAACGTAATTGAAAGCAGAATTATGAACAATATTTCTCATAAAATTTGATGATTTCGAATATATGCAATAATAATGAACAAAATATTAAGGCCTTCAAAAGACCCTCAACTTTAAAGGCCATTACTAGAATTGAACGTATTTCCAAGAAGTGCAAAACTTTTGCCAAAAAGCGCTCATTAAATTACACAAGCTTTTAAGCTTTAAACATTCAACTGACTTACTTGATATATATATATATATATATATATATATATATATATATATATATATATATATATATATATATATATATGTGAAAAGTGTGTGTAAATAAATATATATATATGTATAATTATTTATATATTATATGCGCGGTAGTTATTAGAAAGCGCTCAATATCAGAGATAGAGCTAACATATATGGTTGGATAGATGTGAGCTTGTGACCCTGGGTTTCACGCTTTAGCGATCGTCAGACAAACTGACGATCGATCGCAAAAGCGTGAAACCCAGGGTCACAAGCCCACATCTATCCAACCATATATATATATATATATATATATATATATATATATGATAACGAATCGAGGGAAAAATGAATTTCAAGAAAGCTATTGTCCAATAACATTCAGATCCAGTAAGCATTCCCTCTGTTTACAAAGAGAAGGCCCACGGGATCTGATATACAAGGACTCTAGAACCTTGAGGTGGTATGAAGAGTGGGACCTAGATAAAATCAAAAAACGCTCCGCACTAAAATAAAAAAAAACCCAATTTCTGCTCAGCAAGAGAAGAGCCAGAAGTATTGAGTAGTTGACTTTTTCTGGCATCCGGATTCAAAATCCTGTGGGGTAAGTGTTGTTTTATTCTCAAATCCAAACGTTGGGACGTCCTCCCTATGTAGTGGAGTCCACAACTACACTTATATTTATAGATCACTGAATTAATATGATGTGGGGAGGACATCCTTACGAATAGGAAAGAAAACAGTACGGGTAACAAATATTACACAAACATTAGCCGAAAAATGACATCTATCTATCTATCTATCTATCTATCTATCTATCTATCTATCTCCCTCTTTCTCTCTCTCTCTCTCTCTCTATATATATATATATATATATATGGTTTATCAAAAATACTTTTAATTTGGGGGCAAGTTCCTCACAACAAATCAAGGGGAAAGGCCCCTTATAAAAATATATCTGCAAATTCTTCGTTTTTGAGTTATTACGTTTAAAGTTTACAACAGACACTGTTAAATGTACAATCCAAGATACAATCGGAAAATACTCATTATCATAGTTTGTGGTGCCACGGATACTTCTTCAGCAACGTGATCAACATCAGAAAAGTTTGGATGACTCGGCCGCCTTCGATCTGGAAACGCAATCTGGTACAGCCGTGTAGCCTCGCGTCCATTACCATTCGTGCGACCGTATGTAAAAATCGTATCTGCCTGCTCACAATATGAATATCCTGCCATTGGTAAACGGAACACTCACTACGATACACGTTAAACGATGGAGACAGAGTAGCCACAAATGTACACAAATGATAAATGTAACCTAGCCTACATGGCAACACAGCGTCATCTAACGTAAACGTTCTTTAAACTTAATAATTTAGATATATGTTTATATGGACGTTTTTTTCTTTCCAAATTTTGGTGTGGGAAACCCGACCCCAAAGTTTGTTAAAGTATTTCAGATACACCGTATATATATATATATATATATATATATATATATATATATATATATATATATATATATATTATTCGTTATCGGTATCACGACTCGGAGTCTCATGCGCAAAGTAATCTTCAGGTGATGTATTGAAACTCAATAATATCGCTCATTAAGTCGTGGCATTAGTAAAACACCGCATAAAACTCCGATGTGTGCTACCGTTCAGATATAATATATATATATATATATATATATATATATATATATATATATATATATATATATATATATATATATTTATTAATACATAATTTATTAATATATAATTTATATTTTACTCTTACGATAGTTATATTACATCGAGCACTATTTTATTAGCAACAGCACTGAGTGTGCCATATTTATAATATTTATAATATAGGTAATAACTCCGTAGGTGTATAATTCTGATGGATCCTAGTAATATCAAATATTAAAATTGATCCACAAAGAGCTCAACGTATTTATTACAACATAGCATATATATATATATATATATATATATATATATATATATATATATATATATATATATATATATATACGTGTAGTGTGTGTGTAAATATTCGCAGAGGGAGTGTATCTGTAGAAGAGCCAAAATGCATAAAAAGAGACAAGGT
Organism: Acanthosepion lycidas; assembly: GCA_963932145.1. Taxonomy (NCBI): domain Eukaryota; kingdom Metazoa; phylum Mollusca; class Cephalopoda; order Sepiida; family Sepiidae; genus Acanthosepion; species Acanthosepion lycidas. Next base: position 17,782,772 of record OZ010615.1, on the reverse strand, counting down.
CAACAGCGTTGAACCTACAAAATATAATTCAACTTTGAATCGGAAACCAACGAAATTTTTCCCTTCCTAGATATTATCTTATACAGAAACTATAGTGAGCTCAACCTTAACGTTTACAGAAAAGCTACAAACAAAAACGACCTGGTCAATTTCTACTCAAACTATGCCAGTAAAATTAATTCTGGTATAGTTATAGTTTCTACTTTAGCGCATTCAGATTTCGCAGCCCCCAGTACATACCCGTGGAAGAAAAACACATGGATAATAATAAATGCTAAATTCTACATTGCCTTGATAAAGTCTCTTAGAGGATGAAACGCGTCGGATAAGTATAGTTTTTCCTAGTCTCTTTTTTATTCATATATATATATATATATATATATATATATATATATATATATATACATATTGAAGAAATTTTAGGGTATTTAGACTGACTAATCATAATAATTCATCGAGTCCAGAATAACCTTCAACAGAATGCAGAAAGCACGGCTTTCAGTGCTTTCTCCATTCTGTTGAAGATTATTCTGGGCTCGATGAATTACTATATATATATATATCCTTAAAGAGGATTTCCCACGAAAACCACAATACCAATCAACTACTCAATCCACCCGAAAACAATATCGGTAAAATAAGCAAGTCAATACTCAAGATACACGAAAAATGCTTTAGGAATCCACCAGTGGCGTACCACACAGCCAACGTTATTGATTGGTTTACTAAAATATAAAAGTAAAGTGAACGCTCCTTTATGCGATTTTATATTTGTAACTTCTACCAGTCTATCACCAATGAGCTTCTGATGCCTGCTATAAATCTAGCTAATAATTACTACCCTATAAGCAACCAGGACATTAATATCATAAGACAGGCACAAAATCCCATTCTACTCCATGATGGTTGCCCGTAGACTAATAGAAACAATCCTGAATTTTGCATTGCTTTGGTGCATTTGACTCAGCGGGGGCTTGTGAATTAGAAGGAATTCTACTACTTTGGAGAGTAATGTTCATCTTCAGTATAAAAAACAAAACAATGGGTTCTATAGAGACGATGAGCGTATAATCCTGCAGCGTAACACGGCTAAGATAAGTTTTCCTTTTGTCTTTATATATATATATATATATATATATATATAATTGGGAGTATTAGGCAGCAATTTTGTTTATGAAAGTTTCAATTTCATCAGTAAAATTTGGTTTTATTTATATTTTTTTGTACTTTCCTGTTGATGAATTTCCCAAAGTAGAGACCATTTTAGGCATTTTCAAAGATGTTGTTGCTATATGGTGAGTTTTATTTTTAAACATTGTTTCACATATTGGCTCTTATTCCATTTGAAAATGTTTCAAAATTTAAATGAATGGCATAGCATAATATTGTTTGAAAATGGTTAGTGGTGTTTGTCGAAAGTACTCGAGTATACAAAAATTTTATTATTATTCTAATCAGGAAAATTATTATTCTATATTTATTCGTAAAAATAAAACTAATATTTTTACTTTTGTTTATAAATACTTTTTGCAAAATAAAATCCTTACATTTGCTTTGATAAAGTGCATCAGAGGACGAAACGGGTCGGCTAAATAAGTTTTTCTTTCTATCTTTATATATCAGTGTAACCCGGATATAAGAGAGTTGTCGGGACCGGAGAAGAAGTCTCTTGTATCCGGGTTTCTCGTATATCCGAGTTTGGTCTATTTTATATACATTAACACAGGCTCTAATTTGGGACCAGAGCTAATATCTCTTATATCCGAGTTTCTCTTATATCCGGGTCTCTTATATCCGGGTTATACTGTATATATATATATATATATATATATATATATATATGATTGCGTATATTTTAGCAGTACGTTTTCATTGAGACACGAACACTGCAATATTTGTTTTGAAATAAACAACAGCCTGATGATGACATTGTGTTACGTCGAAAGTAATCGGAATGAAATAATATGTAACAACACGGCTATTTTTTTCTTTCTTTAATAATGACACCAAAAAGCTTCTCCGTGAATATCCAATTGAAAATAAGTAGACACAAGTTTTCTAAATTATTAAATGAAACATATCTCCATATATATATATATATATATATATATATATATATATATATATATATTAGTGAATATACATAATATCCAACGTCGATAACACTAATCGGTGTTTCATACAGTTAATGCAATCGAAACATAAACTGCATGACACTCCGAGTTATCCATGTTGGATAATATGTATCTTCACGAATATATACTTATAGCTCTGTTTCATAACATTGAGCACTGTTCTATAACACCTGAGGAATAAATATACTTATGTACGTGCAAGTATTTGCGCGTGTATGTACATTTTTGTCCTACCCATTTATACATACATACATGCATACATATGCGAAGCTCTTCAGTAAAATGAATGGAGCACTTTGGCTGCTTGGCATTTGTTTAAGTTTGGAAAAAAATATGCTAGATTTGGCAGACTCATTCTGTCGAGTGAAGATGGCTCAGTACTAGAAGCTCTTAATGACATCAAATCGTTTGGGTTTCGACCCGGGCTTGAGTCGCACTGAGGAGCTGTGGTAAAGCGAAACAGTACTGTCTGCGAATGATATATGTATATATTTACATATATATATCTGTATTATTAAACTGGTAATCCGTATGGAATTTCCGATAGGATGTAGATCTAAGGGGAGCTTTGTGTCAAAGACAGAGCAAAATTATTATTAATTAATGGATATTAAACACTGAAAATTCCATAGGTAATAATTTTTATTTCATCAGACTACAATAGTTTGCCCCCATTCATCAGACCTCAAGACCAAAGGTCCGAGGAATGAGGCTAACTATTGTAGTCTGATGAAATAAAAATTATTACCTCTGGAATTTTCAGTGTTTAATATTAATTAATTAATTAATTAATTAATATATGTATATATATATATATATATATATATATATATATATATATATATATTACTTTAAACGTTATATTTAGTGGATACACATATTGCACATTTGAGAAAACTAGTTAAAGAAAATGCGGATTCTGGTGTGATTCAAAATTGCGTTTCCCTTAGCAAGAGAAAAAAAAACAAAAACACGGAGCGTCTACTCAAATATGGATATCCACTAAAAAGAAGGTTTAAAGTGATGAAAATATGTCGAACTAATAAATAAAAATCTATTACTTCTTTAGAAATTGCTTCGTTTACGTTTCGGATATGAATCTGAACATTTGTGACTTTCGACGGAATTGAATTGGCAAAATAGTAGCTTGCTTAATTATGAAGCTATTCGTAGCCGAGCCGTTGAAGCACGTCAGATAAAATGGAGGTTCATTCTGCAAAGGGGAACTCAGGTTCACATCCTACCGGAGGATCCATTTTCTTTAATAAGTTTTCTCGAACGTTGAGACCGCTAGATGGATAAAAATACTGTTTGAAATGAACGTAGCCTCTACTTAAATACATGTATCCGCTAAAAATAAGATTTAAAGGAATAAATATTCAAACCAGAATTTAGCTAATATTCGTCAGGCTACAGACTATTTGATCCATCCTCGTATATATTGTGAACTAGCAAAAGGTAAACAATTTTTCAAAGTTCATCATAAAATGTTTAACAAATGACTTTAAGATGAATCCTGTATTTTTTCCTTCTTTTTTTTTAAAATAAAAATTCAGTCGTTCTTTAAAATGAAAAAAAAAAAAATCTGTTATCGATTTTGATCAATGAAGCCCCTCTTAGAAACCAAGCTATATTGTCCAGACTCAGGGACATTAGATCTCAATCGATAACCTCCCAAATGACACCGACTGTCGATCATTATCTAATGACCTTTGAAACTTAATGAAAAATTAATTTTAAAAAATCCCAATCCATTTTCTTCTCTCCGACATTCACTGTTATCATGGCAGAGATCTTTAAATATTTTTCAAAGGAAACAGATTCTTTCACTTGGAATTCTGGCGCTACATAATATTCCTACCTTCCGTTTCGTCTTGTAGTTAACTAAAGTAAGCTTAGTAGATTCTTACTAAGGTTGCTTTGTATTTGAGATAGTTGTATGTCTGTCATTGGCGTTAGGGTTCGGTGTTCATGCCCAAATAATTGTTGAGGATTCAACTGCTGATTTTCAAGGAAGAAACATAAAGCAACAATAATATAAACAATGAGAGGCTGGAAATTAATTTAAAATTATAACGAAGAGAAAAGAAAAAAATTGAGACAAATAATGCGATTTGGCTCAGGTGGAGGACAAAAATAAATATGACTGGGCAGGAAGAGTGGTCCACTTGGAATTGCGCAAACAACTACGATTCGACCATACAATTTATAATCCATAATATGTGTTCGAGAATGAAAAACAGAAAATGTTCTAGAGCTTTGAAATTCAAAGAAATCACTCAACCCAGACCAGACGGTTTGATTGAATTAATACTCAACCCAGACCAGAAAACTTGATCGAATTCTCGGGAAGAAGGAGAAAAATTAGCGTTAGATTTTCTACAGACTACAGGATCAAATTCAAAGAAAATGAAAAACTGTATATGTAGAAAGATCTTGTTAGAGAAGTAAAAATACAATGAAAGTAGCAGTAGTGCCAATCATTGTTGGAGCCACTGGAAACATTTCCATAATCCCTAGCGTAAGCGAAAGAAAAGGAAATTTGAATACGAATCGAAACCACCGAAACAATGAAACTAATGAAAACAGAATCCAGTGGAACCTCATTTTAACGGACTAATAGGGGGGGCTCGTCCGTTAAAGCCGGTTTTCCGTTAATTTGAAGGACTTTTCGTGGCCTAAAAACACCCAGTACAATACAAAATGATTGCAAATAAATGCAAATACAGTATATATGTACGTGAATTTTATTTTTTAGTAACTGTTTAGTAACTTAAATTACACAGACACACGCACACGCCCGCACACGCGCGCACACACACACATGAACACACACGCACGCACACATGAGCACGTTCACACACGCACAGACACACAGACACACAGACACACACGCACAGACACACAGACACACACACGCACGCAAACAAATACCGTGTATGCTACGTATATGACGATCGCTCAAGTAAACAACAGTATCTATTCCCGGAACTTCTTGTCTCTGTCTGTTGATTGCGCCAGTAAACAACGGCGGCCAATTCTGTAATTCACGGACTTTGCTCACTACGCGCGTTCGTTTTGAGTTCCAGCCGGGCACTATCATTTCTGTGGAACTTGTCCGTTAAATCCGGAGTCCGTTGGTTTCGGAGCCGTTAATTCAAGGAGTTTTCGGGATTATAGAAGAGACATGTTGCCACTTGGTCTCCAGTGTAAATAATCAATGTGAATACTCAATGAGTCCGGAAAAAAATATTCATAATATAGTTTGAGTTGAAAGGATTACAAAAATAAGCATGTCTGGGTAGGAACGGCGATCCACTAGGAATTATGCTAGTGATTGAGGTTCAACAATCGAAACTAACGATAGACACACAAAACAGGAGCAGTTGTCGGAAATGGAGGAATATTATTAAACCCAGCAAGGATACAAAGGAGAATATTGAGGAAACTTGTTGCCGCTTGATCTTCATTGAAAATCCATCAGATAATACTCGAATGAAAACACGCTGAATGCAGTTAATTAATCCTATTTATAAGGAATTTCATGTAATAAAACCGTCTGCATTTTTCGCAAGCCAAACCAAATGGACGGGTTATTGTGTAATTGTCTTTGCATCGGAAACCCGAGAAAACTTTCGGGCATCTATGGGTGTATCAAAAATGTTTTCATTTTTTACAGACTTTTACTCCAAAGATGATACATTTCTTAAGACTACGACTCCACCATTATTATTATTATTATTATTATTATTATTTATTTATTTATTTATTTATTTATTTTGATTTCTGTTGTATACACATTTCCTTCCGTGTCAGAAGGTCAGAAATGGCTTTATGGCATTTTCCCCTGATCATTTTTGTAAAAAATCCCAAGACCTTATGATCACACATATTTTGCATAGATAAATCTCTTCATGATGTATTATTATTATTATTATTTGTGTATATTATGTCCCCTGCTTTGTATCCTATAGAGCCGGGTCCAACCTATTGAACTTAGGCCCTACTGGAGAATTATCATTTAATTGATATCACTTTTCTTAGTATATGGGATGTTCCTAGTAGGGCGATTTTCTGGGCAACTTGTACGTTGGTGTTACCTGGGACACTGTTAGCAAGATTGTGCATTCCTTTTCTCATGAGGCCTGAGAGCTCCGATTACTCTTCTTCTTCTTCTTCTTATTTGTGTGTGAGACCCAGTGCTCCGATTAATATTGGCACAGTCTTCATTCCCCACACCCTTTTAATCTCGATCTCCAGGTCTTTGTATTTGGACAATTTCTCGATAATTTTCATGGAGGTGTTTCTCTCAGATGGTACTGCTATGTCAATAAGCAGACACTTCCTGAATTTCTTGTCTTCTATGATAATATCAGGTCTGTTGGCTTTTATTTCACTGTCAGTTTGAATTGGCATGTCCCAGAGGATAGTTACATCGTTATTTTCGGTAACTGTGTCTGGTTGGTGCTCATACCACCTCACAGTGGTTTCGATTTTGTGCTTCTAGCATATCTTCCAGTGCACATATGATGAAACTGTCATCATATCGCTACCTTGTTATATCTGTAGGTATGTTCATTTTTTGCTAGTTCCGGACATCCTGAGATAATATAGTCGACAGTTTCATCATATTTTCAGCAGATCCTGCATTTCGGGTTAGTTGCATCCTTGATTATGTGACAATAATAGGATCTGGTTGCGATGCTTTGGCCCTGAGCTGTAATAATTAGGCCTTCTGTCTCAGCTTTCAACCCTGTGCTCCTCAGTCACTGATGTCTTTTCTGTCTGTCCATATCTGCTTCTTTCGTTCTTTTTAGGTAGTTGCAATGCAACGCCTTGTCCTCCTCGTTTTTTTGTATCTTCATTATTATTATTATTATTATTATTATTATTATTATTATTATTATATTTGGTAATTATTATATCAAACAATTTTTAATTTTTCACGGGTTTTTACTCAAAATCTTATTTTATATAGATATTTAAAATACTATGTATGGCGTCACTATTAATATCATTGAGGGAGACAGAAGTACACCAACGAAGTGAGGCTGGGGTACAAATATACGTAGGCCATTCCACCCATCATGACACCCAGTGTGAGAAGGGTATACCAGGCACATGCATCACAGCCAAATATGTTTGATATGGTGAAAATTTTTGATAAAAGCACTACTTAAACCTTTCAGATAGGACTCAGAATTTAGTCAAAAGTTGAGGGTTTTCCCAAGTCTCTTGATGTGTTCCCTAAGTCACATTGGCTCCTCCCACCACCAACAAAGGAGCGCTCTCGACAGACAACAACGACGATTAAGTCCGTCATTTTCCTTTTCCTCGTTAATCGGCATTGCTCCGGGGCCGCTTGATGTATTGGCATCTCATCCTCGTCGCCAAGTTGTTGTGGCCTTGTTAGGGTCAGAAATAAAGACACAAGAGAGGAACTGAGTTAAATATATTAACAGAAACAGTAATACAAACATATACAAACGGGAGTGTTACAGCAAGAATGTTCGGTCCGACTGTCAGAGCGGTCTGCAGTAAACTTCACTGCTCCTATTTATATCTGGGACAGTCCATGCTTGCGTGGGTAAATTACCATAACTTCCCCACCCCTACAAAGCCTCACTCTTGATACACAGCAATGATATTCTCGCTCATAGAGAGATGTACCCTGGGTGGCAGCTCCCAAGATGCCTAACTTTTTAAGGTCAGCCAATTGATAAGCAATTGTCTGGAATTAAATAGGATATTTTCTGTCATTCATGTAGATAGGTTCGCCTGTCGTCCGGTTCACACTCCTCCAGGGTCTTTTGAACAAGAGTAGATGTTTATCCTTCGCTTCCTGCTTAGGATTGGGTTTCCGGTTCCTGTTAATGTCTTTCTTTCTCTTTCACTCCTAGTAGATCCTTACTTCTTCGTGACATTATGTCCTTGTTTGGGGTGAATTGATTAAAAATTAAAATATATATATATATAAATATATTCTTTTCGTCTCCTCAATAGAAGCAGATAGGTTCGCCTATCGTCCGGTTCATACTCCTCCTCCTCGGTTTTTGAACAGGAGTAGAGCTTTACCCCTTAAATCCTGTTCAGGACGGTTTTTCTAAAGTATTTTTATTCTCTTTCCTTCCCAATATCCCCTTGCATCTTAGCAGCATCATCGCCTTCCTTCCTCCATTGATTAAAAAAAAAATCTTTACGATAAAATATATAGATGTTAACACTTTCAATCAGTTAAAATCAGAAGCCCTGAGAGCCATTCAGCAACAGAGCTTTATTGTCATTATTATTATTATTTTGTGTATCAAAAGTATTTTCGTTTTCTACACAGTTTTACTACAAAGGTAATTTTATTTACATATCTAATGACAATCCAGAGGATAGCAGTATACACAGGTAATAGTAGGTGGTGCCTCCGTAGAGTGGTGCCTCCGTAGGGTGGTCTCAAGAAAAAGCACAGTAGGTCAGGTTAATTTTATTCACTTCTTTTTTTTTTTTTTTTTTAGAAAATCAAGATTGCACTTAATGGGAAAGCTGAGTTTAGATTCGAAAAGTACTGACGCCAAAAAATTAGATTTATAGCTTTTATCAATTTTAGAGTTATTTAGTTTTAAAGATCGTCTGTAAAAATGTGTCGAAGCACCTAATTTCCACAGGTTTTTACTTACAGACTTCAAAAATTTTACTATTTCAACAATAAATCCAAATAAAGTTGATATATTTTGTATTAGATACATTGAATGGAAATATATATTCAAACCAGAATTTTAATTATGAATCCCCACAAGAAAGATATACATTTGTTTTACTGTATTCGATAAGTAATGACTAAAACAAATTGTAAAAGATTACAAAGAAGGCTATTCAAAGAATAAGATTTGTTAGATCATTTGATAGATAAAAATTAATAAAAACAAAAATATATAAATGTATATATTACACCATTATGCTGCTGGGTACAAATTATAAGACAAAATGTTTTAAATTTGCATTGTTTATTGAAAATTGCACTAAACGATTGCACTGGATAACATTACATCATAATTTAGCTAAATTGTTCAGTATAATTTCCCTTTGAAGTAAATGAAGGTCTTATTTGATGGCACATTGATCGAGTAACAATATGCATGTGTCATGCATCCTATCCATATAAAATTTGTAAAGCTTCAGTAAATTATAAATTTTATACGGCTGTGCTGTAACGGAATGAAATTCTAGGGCTAAGATTTTGAATCTAAACTTAATATTTCAACTATTTTCCTCAAAAGATGGTAACGATTTAAAAAAAAAAACATTTTGTGACATTATTTATCATGTCAAATCCCAAAGTGCAATACCAGGGTCCAAAAATCGCCCTTCCCTATTGAGGACTATGCTTGTTATGAAGTGATCTCTATTGATTCAATGTGAACCCCAGTAAAGCAAGGTGGGGTCAGTCACCCCATTTCGAACAGAGTGGGCGCTAGACGGAAGGGGGGAGCAGTTATTTTCTGAAATTCTGGGGTCATTTGGTATCCCCTGATTTATGGTATCAGGCATGTCCTCTTTTGCATACGCTTCTTCGTCATCCTCTATGCGTCATGTCCCTGCATGACATAGGCGATCATGGCTCTCCACAAGTTTCTCGTGTCGCTCAAATTTTTTTTTCACATTTACTAAATCCCCCACCTATTTCGCTATCCATTAACCCATTCTCCTCAGGTAGGTGACTCACTGCCTTCCCCCGCCTCACTTGTCCTCAATATGCCTCGTGGGGGTTAAATTTTCCAAGCCCTCTTTCCTCATGTATCCAAGGAATTGCAGCTATTCCTTCTGTTGCCATTTTCTTTAATAAGACTTATTGTTGCTTACTCGCTCTGTCCATGGAATTCTCAGTATCCTCCTGTAGAAACATATTTCTGCTGCCTCTAGTGTTTTTTCCACATACAAAGGGGAAAACTTCTAAGAGACACACGAAATGGAAAATTGTGGAGAACCATGATCACTTATGTCCTGATGGGATGTGGTACATAGAAGAAGATACGTTAAGTCCGATCAGCCATTCCTCTATATGCAGAAGGCGTGGTTAGTGGGCTTAAGATAATTACTGTATTTGATGGCATATAAGACGCACGGGTGTATAAGACGCACCCCAATTTCAGCCGGGCAAATCAAGAAAAAATTAGCAATTATTAAATTAGTAGAATTATTGGTAAATCGTACAGCCTAGGCTATATTTATGAGATATTATTTTGGTTAAACAAGCCATGATTACAATTAAACAAAAAATAATAGGAAAAATAGGACATTTACTTAAATATTTGTATCTATAAAAAAGAATGTATAAACATAAAAATGTCTTATATATATATACACACACACACACACACACACATATATATATATATATATGTGTGTGTGTGTTTGTAAATATAAATAATTATATATGTATATATATGAATAACTACATATACATCTATTTGAACACTTACAATTTCTTAGAAATAAAAATGTTGATTTTTTAGCTAGAGGGCTAATAATTTTTTAGCGGCATCTGAGATAAATTAATTGATTGGTTGGTAGATAATGATCATAGATAGATAGATAGATAGATAGATAGATAGATAGATAGATAGATAGATAGATAGATATGACAAGGCTAAGATAGATAGCTAGATAGATAGACTGAAACAGATAAATAATGAATTGACGACAATAGATAGACAGATATAAAGTAAGAGAGATGGCGGTGGTGGTGATTAGATTGAAATAGAGCAAGAGAGAGAGAGAGAGAGAAAGAGAAAGAGAGAGAGCGACATACAGACAGTCCTACAGGCAGACAGTCCTACAGGCAGACATAAATTATCAAATAAGTAATGAGCAAAAAGAGTGGGCATTAATAGCTGGTGTGCTTTCATCCCCAAATGACCTCCAATGTCCGTGTCTCTAAAGACAAGCAAGCGCATTTACGAACGCGCCGTTGGTTCGTCCATTTTGGACACACGCTTGACGCCAGTGGATAAAGGCAGCCAACAAAGAAGTAACTGACCGTCCGTCCCCAGCTGCTTGACCTAAAGAGCGTGCCTTTCATCTTGTCGCTTTAGTCATAAAAACGCAAGGAGAAGGGCAACGCTTATAATCCTGGTGCTTAGTATTATGAACATGTGTCCGCGGATCCCCGCTGGAAGAAGATGGGGCTGGATGTGGATGATTTTCTTTTGTTTTTCAATGGGTTGGGGATTGGAGGTGTTACTACTTTGCTGCTGGCAAAGATAGTAATTGGGATGGAACAGAGGTGTCCGAGCGTAGACTGGATTAGCACTCGTACAAGGCCCTTATTTCGTGCAGCCAGTGAAATAGTTATTTTCTACTCGCACACACTTCAACTTGTAAACACAAAAAGACGCTCTTATACATATATATGCATTCAGGCATATTTTTAACATTAATATGTATTTCAATAAAAAACGAACTTTTACATTGGTTTTTAATGGATTGCTTTTAAATCCTTTAGTTAACTTTTCTTCACTTACAAACGTATATATATATATATATATATATATATATATATATATATATATAAACATTGAAGTAGGCTGGCATCTCGCTCACACCCTTTCACTGTCGAAACTGTTAAATGTAGCCGTCTCTTCTACTCCAATAGCTCGCACCTCTCGCCTGTGGAACTCCATCCCCGTTTTCTGTTTCCCTGATAGCTATAATCTCCAACTATTCAAATGTAATATGAATCGACGTCTCCAGATGCCCTGATCTATCCACTATCCTTCGCCTCATCCTTTCCTCTATCATTGCTATTTGCTCTAGCTCCAATTCTCTGTAACCCCTTGCTTGCTAGTGGCTTCCCCCGCCTTGCTTGGAGCGAAACACTTAAAAAAAAAACTCTTAGAGGCGACTGGCTATTTCATGTTAAACGCAATCGTCTGGCGATTGCGTCTAGCATGAAACCGACTGTCACCTCTAAGTGTTGATTTCAATGTACACTTTTATATTCATACAGGTTCTATTTCTAATATTAAGCATTTTATCCCATCAATACGATACCTTAAGAGTATATTTCTTCATATATATATATATATATATATATATATATATATATATATATATATATATATTTAAAAAGAAAGAACAGTAAGATATATAATCCGGTGTTCTTATAAATATTTTGATTTTTACAAAATAGTGCTCAATGTAACAAAATTAAATTAGGACCTTCCATTTTTGAAACATGGTTAGAATTGTGTAGCGGATAAACCATATTTTAAATCAATTAATTTATAATATATATATATATATATATATATATATATATATATATATATATATATATATATGTATATGCGATAACGATATATAATTTTTTGTATACCAAGAACAGTTTTTGAAAGATGTATGACAAATTGTAAAAAGTTTTTGTGAGTTGTTTCATCCGAAATGCGTTTGTTTGCATTGTTCTGACTACGCATGCGCACGCACGATAGACGCTGAGTGTTTCAAAATTTAGAAAGAATTTTCTTTTTTTGCAATCTGTCCAAATTCATCAAGCTTCTTTTTTTTTTTTTTTCATTTCATCATTTTTGTTATTAAATATTCCACCTTGTGATAACAAAATATATGCCAAGAATGGCGAAACGTTTTAAGAACCTGGAGGCAAAATTACTCTGGCTGAACAAGCCATTAAAGCACTTTCTAAACATTTTTCTCTTACTGAATTACTATCTCTATTAATTAGAGTTGCATTTTTGATGTCAGAATTGTGCATAGTTTTCTTATGGTGAAAAACCAATGCAATTAATGTGTTATTTTTAAAAATCTCTCTTTTGTGTTCATATATACTTTTGTTTAAAGTTCTTGAGGTTTCTCCAATATATTCTTTCTGGCAATCATTACAAGGGATACAGTAAATTACTCCTTCAGGTTTTGACTTTTTACTTTGTTTTGTATTGATTAAGTCTTCTTTTATTGTTTTAGATGTAATTGTGATAAATTTTATGTTGAGTTTATAGTTTACTATTTTTAAGAAAGTGTTTTTCAATTAATTCAAAGAATATTTTCCTTATTTTTGTTTTATTATATTATTATAACAAGGGTTAAACCAGATTATGTTTTTTTTCTTTTCTTTTGTGTATGTGCTGTTTTTAGTTATGTATTTTAATTTAGTCGAATAACCATTTTTAATTCTAAATTACCCTCATATAATATTACCAATAGGAATTGTAGACTGTGTTTAGAAGAAAAATTATTAATCTTAACTTTTAATAAGCAAACTAAATTGTTAAATAAGAAGAATGAGATAATGGGTCGATGCCGATATTTTAATTTTTTTTTACTTTAATAATAAGATAACATAATACAACAAATACAAAATAAGATATTATAATTTAACAATATACCATAAATTAATAAATAGTGAAATTTAATTAATAATATAACATAACATAATGCTTTCAATACAAGCCATACATACAACTAATTATAATTTAAAAAAATTCTAATTTGGAACAAAAATTTACAATTGGAAGAAAAATTTACAATTGAAAAATTATGATACTTATGAATAAACACATAAAGAAAAGCAAAAATTCATGAACGTTCGCATGTAAAAAAAAAAAGTAAAGCTAATGAATGTGCGTGTGTACACAAAAGATTAAAACAGACAAAAAAATATGGAAATAAGTTTATTTAAACAGCAGACTCCATGAAGATTAGATAATTCCAAGAAACTTCGAAGTCGGGGAAACACCGTCAAAATTGATATTTATAGTTAAGTCATTTTTCTGTACATAATATTATCGATGCTGTATTTTTAATTTTATTTGAATATTTTTAATATTGAGCACGGTATGAAAATATCTGCTTTACATTTGAACTAGTATATTCTTAAAGCTTATATATATATATATATATATATATATATATATATATATATATATATATATATATATATATATAATGCTTTTAATTTAATTATATAATTAAATTTGAAGTTTTTAGCTTCGGTTTTTGAAACATGGTAATTCCTGTGTAGCAAAGAAACCATATTTTAAATCAGTTAATATATATATATATATATATATATATATATATATATATATATATAAGCTTTAAGAATATAATAGTTCAAATGGGCAGCTCGGCGTGGTGTAATGGTTGTCAATCTTGTCTCGTTATAACAATTATGACTGAGAAGTGAGTTTGATCCTCACTGGGTGCTCTACATTTTCGGCCTTGTGCCACATCTAAGCTACGGTTAGAAAATCATTTTTGAGCACATCGACGTGGAGCAATGGTTAGAAAACTTGTCTCTATAGAACAATTACGACTGAGAAGTCAGTTTGATCCTCACTGGGTGTCCCATAATTTCGGTCTTGTGCCCCATCTAAGAAAATCAATATATATATATATATATATATATATATATATATATACATATATATATATATATATATATATATAATGTAAGTCTAATTAAACTCGGTAGGTGAAAAAAACCGGGATAACACAATTTTCAAACAAATTGGCATCCGAGGAAAAATTAGAAAAGAAAGCACCAAAAACCTCCAAACAGGGTGAAAGAAATTTCCAGTACCTTAAATCTCTGAAATTTAGATGCGAATTAAGAATAGGCAGAGTACCTCGTCGGCATGAATCGCAGAGATGAAGAGTTTAAAAAGTATTTAGACACACGCAAACAATCATTTAAAAACAACAACAACAACACAAAAAAAAAACCGGTTGAGAGTATTCTCACTATACCTTTCGAGGAATGACCCCCAAAATTACAGGGTTTCATTTTCACAGCAGAGACGATGGATGCAAGTGTTTAAAATACGTCTAAAATGTAAATAGATACACAAGAAAACATAGACATAGAAAATGTATAGAAAATGTTGCAAATTGACTTTATTTTAATTGCATGTCTTTCCAGAACGTAGATGGGCGTGCCTCACCGCAACCGCCTTTTACCAGTAATGGTTGTTTTACAAGAATGGTTCTATCCAAAATCTGAAAAGATTTATTTATAATTACAATGCTAATTCCACGAAATATAGTCTTTGCTCAGCTACCCTCTTGGCAACTCTGATTATGCAGTAGTAAACGTGCTCCTCCACCACGCATGGGACTCTTTTACCAACAGAATATCTTTCTGTTATCAACGAGCAGACCAGGACTCGTTCCCGTGATTTCCTTTTTGACGCCCCTTGGAATAAAGTTTTCAAAGACCCCGTTCAAAAATGCACGTCTGAGGTTTCCCTCTGGGTAAATGCCGGTATCGATGCTTTCGTTCCCGCTAGGGAAAACCAAGTTAAACCGAGTTCATCTCCTTGCTTCTCACCTACATGTTCGCCCGCTATAGCCCACAGGAATCACTTCTTCCGACTGTACCAGAGCGACACCTCTGATTGCAACAGACGTCTCTTTGTCTCTGCTCTTAACGAGTGCAAGTGTGTCCTCAATGAAGCAAAGTTACTGTTTGCTGATAGAATGAAACAAAGTACAGCATTTTGCAAGTTCGGTTCTAGAGATTTTTAACGGCTCTGCAAGAGTGTGCCGAACGACAGCAGATCATCAATCTCTCCTCTGTTCAATCAATTCGAAGTTCTAACATCTACAGCAGATAAGGCTGAATGCTTTGCTCGTAAATTCTCTTCCAACTCAGCACTCGACTAATCTGGAGTGCCCACACTTGACTTCCCACCCTAGAACTGAAGCTATACATCACCCCGACGATGGTCTCGGACATCATTTCTAAATTAGACTCCCATAAGGCAAGTGAAGGTGTCAGGATACCACACGTTGTCCCAAAGAAATGTACACCCGAGCTGGCTCCAGTTCTCTTCAAACTCTACAACTATTGCCTCACTGATACCTGCTTTCCAGCTTGTTGGAAGTCCTCCGCTGTCGTCTATGTGTTTAAGAGCTCTAGAGAACCTGGCCCCTTTAACTACCCCCCTATTAGTCTCCCACCGATTTTCAGCAAAGTATTTGAGGCCGTAATCAACACCGAAGTGGTAAAGCATCTTACCTCTCACGACCTATTCTCTGACAAACAATATGGCTACCGTTTTGCTCGGCCTACCGCTGAGGTGCTTACGGCCATAATATATATATTAAGCTCTCCATAATAATAACGAAGCTGGTGCTGTGGCTCTAGATAACTCGAAGGCATTTGACAGGGTTTGGCATGTTGATCTTCTACATAAGCTTCAGGGCGTTTAGTTGATTTAATCCAATCATTCCTATCTAATCTAATCGGGAAATGAAGGTCGTTCTGAACGGGCTCTCTTCCAGTCCCTTTCATATAATCCGGATGTTCCACAAGGCTCTATCCTGGGTCCTACACTGTTTCTGATCTTCATCAATGCTCTCCCTGATGCAATCAGTTCTTAAGTAGGCATCTATGTAGACGAAACTACTATTTATGTCTGTCTCAATAGCAAGCCCGGCAACGCTGAGAAAGGTAACCTCGCTGCTGTTTTCGACCTCAAATCAGTGGTTGACTGAGACAGGTAATGCTTGTAAATTTTATTGCCTCTAAAACTAAACTGTTCTCATTTAACTACCATAGGGAAACGTCCCTGTCACCCATTAGGAGGGCTGATACTCGACTCCAGGAGAGCGTCTCACTGTGCCTTATTGGTCTCACGTTTTCAAGTGACTTGAAGTGGAACAACTACATTGAATCAATAGCTGCATCTACTGCAAGGAAAGTTGGTTCACTGTGTCGTTCCATCTTATACTTTTACAAATCTACCATTCGTCCTTGCATGGAATACTGTTGCCATATCTAGTCTGGTGCTCCTGCCGTTTAACTCGAGATTTTCGACAAAATCCAAAGATGGATCTGCAATGTAAACGATCTTGGCATTTCAACTTCAGACATTTTATTACCGACGTGACGTAGCTTCCCTCTGTCTTTTCTACAAATATAATCATGCCCATTATTCCGTCGAGCTTTTTTCCTTGGTGCCCGGCAACATGAATTCTAACTGGCAACTAGGTCCCGCCCATTTACTATTGAAATAGTTAAATGTAACCGCCACTTCTAATCCAAGAGTTTATTTTCTCATACTGCCCGATATTGGGACTCCTTTCCTCTCACTTACTTCCCTGATAACTAGAATCTTCAAATATTTAAATGAAACTTCGAACGCCATCTTCTGTTTCCTTGATCCATGTGTTTTTTCATTTCCTCATACCCTCTCCCCCTACACCCAATCTTTTCTCTAACGTTCACTCTTCGTAAAACCCGGCATGCTAGTAACAGTCCTGCATTGTTTGGGATGAAAAGCTTAAAAAAACAAACATGGCTTCAACTGGGTATTTAATTTCAATGTCGAAGAATTTCAATTTAATTTCATTTAATTTCAATGTCAAAGAATTTCACTATCAACGAATCATCAAATCATTATTCTAGCATCATAGATTCTGGTTTGTACATATATCTTTGTCTTTCATGATGAAGTCCCTGTCGCTTTCCCAGTCGCTTCCGTAAATTCTTATTGTACAACCAAGAATAGAAGCGATAACAGTCAAGTGCTAACTAAATGCTTAAAAATGTGTCATAGATTGTATTTTATATAAGTACCTCTACGAAATGTAAACAAAAAGAGCATAGCATGATGAAAAAGACGCCGAATTTGACGAAAACAAAATTTTATCGTCTATTGTTCATATTATTATTAAAGAGGAAAGATGAAAGTATTTTGGGGGTATTTTTTTTTACATTTTTTAATCGTTCCTAGCACAAAAAAAAGGACAGATAATCCATCATTTTCAATCATTTTTTCCATTTTATAAAAAAGATGAAAATCTCACTTTGATATTCTTTTAAAAATCAATTATCATTTTTTCAAAACTTATTTTAATAGAGTCAGAAATTATAATGTTTATTTAAAATATTTTGAACCAAGCTTAACTTAGCTTCTGCGCCGAAAAAATGTAATTTGAAAATAAAACAAATCAGGTCATAACCTTTCGCGTCACTTGACAGGTGACGAAAGACATTTTCATGACGTTTAGATAACTTACGGGAGGATAATTCTTTCTACGGATGGAAGGAAGTGAAATTATTTAGATTTAAGTGAACAAATTATTTACCTCGTTACTTTTAAGGAAAACTTTCAGCGCTCTAGTTTTTTGATTTTAATTTTTTTTTGTACTTAGCTTTCATCTTTACGTTTACGATGCTTTATGGAAAATATAAAGAAATTAAAAAATAAGACTGTTAAGAGTGAGATTAAATTTCATAAGAAAGGTATCTAATTAATTTATAGGTACCTTTCTTATGAAATTTTATCAGAACTGTACATAAAATACTATAATTTTATGTACATTTATTACATTTTACTGTGTTATTTGTATTTCCATTCATTTTATTATTAATTTTGATATTTCATTTATGGAAAAATGTCATAACTGAGATTAATATAAAAATAAGATCATATAAATTTCATAAGATGATACTGATACTTGTAGGTACCCTTCTCTGTTGAAATTGAAAAATCAAATTAACTTCTCCATACGTGTATGGCAAAAGTAAAGGCCTTAACAGCGGAGAACAATGCTGAACTCAAATAATGCAACTTAATTGTATTCTGGTTGGTCTTCCGTACTTTATAATTACAGCCCGATTATAAACACAAAATTACATTTCTTAATTACTGCGGATCTTCTGATTGGTCCAAATGATACAATTATCAAAGCGTTAGACAATGACAATCTTATAAGGACACTTAGAAAAATTGATGTGGCTTTTAACTAATTTTATAATATTTTTAAAAAACTTAATGTAAAAATCTATTATAATTAAAGAAATAACAAATAATTGTATTAAAAATTCAATTTTCATTGAAATAATTTTTTACTTTCAGAAAATGTCCATATTCATAAAAACAACTAAAAACAAATAAAAGCATTTGAAATTAAATAATTGATATCTTTGTTTTATTAAATAATTAATATCTTTGTTTTATTGAGTTTTGTATGTTACAATTCAGAGCTGATTTTCAGGTACTGCGGATCCAATTAAAAAAAAACAAACATGATTTGCATTCTTCAAAGCCTGGAGCTTTTAACTATTGTAATCATTAAACCCGATGCGCTCGAATTTCTAGTTTTTCATAAAATTAGTTATGGGGGTGTTAATAAATATATAAAAAAATTTTCTGCCATGACTTTAATAAAAAAAAAGGAAAGATATTTATAATAATTTCGATCATCTGTGAATAGTTTCTGAAAGTTTCATTAACATTCGACAATTATTTTTATTTTTGCAAGATTTTCCAAATTAATGTATGTAATACAAAAAAAAAAAAAAGACGTGCTAAAAATTGTCTATGTTATTTTACTAGTTCCGGTTAGTACAAAGAGAAACAAGTTTTTTTTAATTAAAATTTAGAATGTTCTAAAAAGAAGGAAAACTTTTAAAAAATAATTAAAAAAAACTTCGGTCTTTCCTCTTCATAAAAACATAAGCATTTAGACGATAAAATTTTGTTTTCATAAAGTTTGGCGCCTTTTTCATCAGACTAGGCTCTTTTTTTAGCGATTTCGTGGAGGTACCTAATTTTATATGTTCATTATTATTATTATTATTATTTCCGTTAGTTTTTCTGTTGTATACTCATTTCTTTCAGGGTCCCAACCAGAGACCTAAGGTTAGAAATGGCATCATGACATTTTCTACTGACCAGTTTTGAAAAATAATTATATATATATATATATATATATATTCATGTTTGCCTTAAGGTACAAAGCGTCATGCATAGTCTTTCCTGTCTTCTATTAAGCTCTGTAATTTCATATAATTTCAATATAGGCGATCATTTCTCTCCACAGCTTCTTTTTCTTTATCATCTGTGAATTGCTATGGATTCCTGGCAACGATAGTTAAGTGGTTTCTACGATTTTGATTTTAAACTGAGTCTTATAGTTAACAGTTTGCCATCCAAGGCTAAAGAGCCTATTCTACCGTGATATTTAATCCATAGCTAGGGGAGGGGGAGAAACGGATTGATGCCTTTTAATGATGGTATTAATTCAAATGTGAACGCATAGAATGGACTGGAATATGAAGATCGTACATGAACACCTAACATATTGTTGTGAAAGGGTACCCGAATAAGAATTAAAGGGTACTCGAATAAGAATTAAAGGGTACCCGAAGAAGAATTAAATGGTATCCGAATAAGAATTAAAAGTACCCGAAGAAGAATTAAATGGTACCCGAATAAGAATTAAAGGGTACTCGAATAAGAATTAAAGGGTACCTGAAGAAGAATTAAATGATACCCGAATAAGAATTAAAGGGTACCCGAATAAGAATTAAATGGTACCCGAATAAGAATTAAAGGGTACTCGAATAAGAATTAAATGGTACTCGAATAAGAATTAAAGGGTACTCGAATAAGAATTAAAGGGTACCTGAAGAAGAATTAAATGATACCCGAATAAGAATTAAGGGGTACCCGAATAAGAATTAAATGGTACCCAAATAAGAATTAAATGGTACCCGAATAAGAATTAAAGTGTACCCGAATGAGAAATAAATGGTAACCGAAGAATTAAAGGTTAGCCGAAGAAGAATTAAATTGTTCCCGAATAAGAATTAAAGGGTACTCGAATAAGAATTATAGGGTATCCGAATAAGAATTAAAGCTACCCTAATAGTAATTGAAGGGTACCCGAAGAAGGCGCTTACCGATGGTAAGTCAATTCTTCTCCTATTATTAAATGGTTGCCTGCCTTCTGGACTCTTCCCTTATAAATCGATTGACGAATTATACTTTGTAACATGATTTCTGTCGTTGGGTAGCAGTCATTATTTCTTATTTGATTAGGCCTAGCGAGTACGAAGGATGTCCGTCAAATTTTGCTTCTGTAATCAGAATAATGATATCTCAGAAATTTACCTATTCTTACTGTGAAAACCGGTGAATGTGAACAGTCTTGTTCACGCAAAATAGGAGCAAAACAACATAGGATTCAAAAGTAGCATTTATTTATTCCTAGATTACGCCACAAAAAATTAGAAGTGAATAGTTTTTCACGATTTATTCTTGTACTATGAATTAATTCCACGAAACAGCCCCCAAATATAGTCTCCCATAATGTTTTCGCTGGTAGCCAGAATGTTCTAGAAATTCATGAATCTTTTAGAAAGTTCTCGCATATTCTTGAAATTTCTAAAAAATTCTAGAAATTTCTCCTTCAGCCACTCAGCGGTGAATCTGTAATGGTAAATAGGATAGTTTCAAAACATCGTTGTCTAGGTCAGAAAAGCAAAGTTTAAAGATGATAATAGTCATTTTCTTAGCTTTCTAGACGGATGCATTCAGGTAATAATATTTACTGATCAAAGACAAAAAAGAAAAAATTTGTTACACTGGTTATCTACTATAAACTAATGTGGTGTGATACCCTGGTTTAAACGATAGTTCGGGATCACTGCGCATCTCTATCTATAAAAGGCAGGATGTGTGTGTGTGTGTGTAACGAATGCACGGCCGCAGTTTTCGACGTATTTGCACCAAAATTTACATCCACATACTCCAAGTTAGCGGGAAGCCCAAGACCGACTTTGCATTTCCCAACTCCCATCGATAGTGGGAATAATAGATTTTTTCATGCTTCTACTGCAGTTTTCAAGTAGTTTGCGGCCATTTTATACTGGCCAGAGTGAGAGCCTATAGCTGCTTGCCACGAATAGGCAGGAAGATTCTATTAGCCAGCATGAGAGCCAACAGCTGACTGAAACGAATGTTAACTAGCTTGCTAGGATGCAAAAAAAAAAAAAATCGATAGCTGCATTCGTCACAAGTGGGAAAAATGTAAATCTGCATGGCTCTTTACTCCAATTGGCTCATTCACTTGCTTAAATTCAACGTTGATTCTGATTCCGCAGAACTGGGTTTGGGTGTGAAAATGTATTTGTTATTAACATTCTTTTTTCATTCAGTTTTTCCACTTACGAGTCATTTTTTAAAGCTGATCGTTTTGTGTTCATTTTATATAGTTCTTTTTTCGTAACAGATTTAATGTTTAGTATAGAGCTTCGAAAAAATTCGCAGTGTGAGATAGGCAAGAAGTAAGGCATGTAGCAACATCAGCACGGCAAAGGACACTCTTTTAAAGGCAAGGAAGGGCAAAAATATTTTAAGTCAAGTGATAGTGATTGCTGTATGAATTAAGCACGGGCAACGCCGGGCCATGCTGCTAGTTATACAATAAAACGAAATCGATCAGTATTCAGTCGTGGTAGGAAGACGTTGAAGAAGACAGCTTTTCAAACTAAAATTTAGGCAATATAAGGCTTGAGTGTCAGTATTTAAATGGTAATGATGAATGACTGATGCGATAAGTATGAAAGCGGAGGTGATAGAAAGTGAAGAGGATAGATAAGGATTGAGCCTTGCGTTGAAGAGGTAAGGATTATAATGATCAGGTAAGCACCAACGCGGGAGTCTTTGTCACAAAGTGGCAATTGAAAATATACAGTACATCGTTGCGTTAATATAAAAATAAAATAATAGAAATAAAAAAATTATCTGCCCTGGAAAAATCGTTACACTTTCAGTCACCAGCCAGTGTAGATAGATAAACTGAACGGCTGACGAAATCCGTAATAAATTTGCTATAGGTGTGTTTGAAATTACAGCTACGCCCCAATTACAGTGGAGATGTGAATGACAAATGTTGTAATTCTTAAGTAGCTAAGTGCTTCTCCCCCTACAGAAATGGTCGCAAAATAGATTTCTCTTCAGAATAATAGTGACGTCATTAGCCTTCCCTTACAAATATCTTTCTTTCTTTCTTTCTTTCTTTCTTTCTTCCACTCTACCTCTCTCTCTCTCTCTCTCGTTATCCCTCTCTGTTACTCTCTTTGTAATTATCTTTCTTTCCTTTCATCATCACTTTTAATCTTTGTTTGTTTGCTTGTTTCTTTCTTAATAAATCGAATTGGCTTAAATGCCTGCTCAGAGACACTTATAATTTCGGGGTAAAATACCTTGAGAGTGTTCATTCCTACTTAAGGAAAGGTTTTAAATACATTCTCAAATGCAAAAGAATACGTTTATATATATATATATATATTATTTTATGTACCTATATAATGTTTAAGTGTCAATATATATAATTGGGTGTGCGTGTATATATATAAATATATACATACAGATGCACATATATATATATATATATATATATATATATATATATATATATATATATATATATATATATTTATTAAAGACATTTTTATGTTTAACGTTCTTTTTATAGATACAAGTATTTAAGTAAATGCTCTGTTTATAATAAAAAGTATTAAATAACATTTACCGTCCTGAATGTCCGAGAAATTTTCATAGAAAACATTCGTCGTGTGACAGGATTCGAACCTGCATCCTATACGGAACCGTCATTTAGCTTGACGTGCCTAGCCGCTCGGCCACAAAGGATCATTCGGTTGGCAAAGTCGAATTTACTGCTTATAATCTTCAATCTTCATTGAATCTCGTACATTCATAACTGCTCATGGCGTATCAAATGTAAACAAATGACGTCATACATTAAGAAATGGAGAAAGTCCGACAATTTATTTATTAAAGACATTTTTATGTTTAACGTTTTTTTTTATAGATACAAGTATTTAAGTAAATGCTCTGTTTATAATAAACAGTATTCAATAACATTTACCGGCCTGAATGTCCGAGAAATTTTCATGGGACGAATATTTTCTATGAAAATTTCTCGTACATTTTACATTTACTTAAATACTTGTATCTATAAAAAGAACGTTAAACATAAAAATGTCTGTAATAAATAAATTGTCGGACTTTGTCCATTTCTTAATATATATATATATATATATATATATATATATATATATATATATATATATGTATATATATAGACAGATGGAAAGAGAGAGAGAAAGAGAGAGAGAGCGAGAAAGTCTGTGTCAAAGGGAGAAGCTAAGATTAATTTCTTCTATGTTTATATATATATATATATATATATATATATATATATATATATATATAGGTATTCTTTTATGTATATACATGTATAAAATTAGTAAGTGTCAATACATATATACATGTGTGTGCGTGTATATATATAAATATATACATCTATCTATATATATATATATATATATATATAGAGAGAGAGAGAGAGAGTGAGAGACAGAGAGAAAGAAAGAGAGAGAATTAGTCTGTCAGAAGGAGAGGCAATTTATGCTATGGTTGTTTATATATATATATATATATATATATATATATATGCATATACATATATATACATACATAATTCTATATAGACATATATATATATATATATATATATATATGCATATACATATATATACATACATAATTCTATATAGACATATATATATATATATATATATATACTTGAGATAATATAAACATATCTAATAAATATAATTTAATATATATGAATATAAACATAATTTGAATTATATATAATACTAATCTAAGTAAGTTTCTCATAATTAAAGAATAGATTGCATTTACAAATGCAAAATGACGTACCATATTTCCAGAATATTGCGATATAGATGTCTACTCAATCGCCTCAAAACTGTTTACTGATATTTTGTTCATTAAAATACTGAAATGTATTACTTACACATAAAAATAACTTTAACAACAACTTTGATCTAAATAATGCCACACACATTAAAAGAAAAAATGACTTGCTTAGACGGAATATTCTCGAGTGTGCTGCTATTGAATGTTATCAAAATATAAATTTACACCCCTGGATTTTTTTATCGAATATCTCTATTCCTGTAAAAAATATCTTTTTTTCCAAGCCAGCATACATAACTATATAAATGTTAAAAATAAAAAAAAAAAAATAAAAGTTCATAACCATCTGTAATTTAAAATATATAATACATAAATTAATCCTAAACTAAAATAATTTCATTATTAGTAACATAAAAACAGATCAACAACACCACCATGTAGTCACTTTTTTTTTTATTGATATTGTCTTTTTTACAGATATATTTTAGTTATATTTGAAATTTTACACACAAACACACACACACACACATATATATATATATATATATATATATATATATATATATATATATGTATATTACATACGCTCTATCTCTAATATTGGGCACTTTATCCCATAAATACAACAAACCTTGAAACTATATATATATATATATATATATATATATATATATATATATATATATATATATATATTATAACTATATATTCACATGTAATAAGAACGAAAAGAATATAAATTCAAACGTCCGTAGCATGAATTCTAAAAATTTTTTCATGCGGACAAAAAGAATTACTCACAACAAAGATGCATTTTTGTTTCAATGCATATGAGCATATATGATGATTGCTCATATCAGAGTATGCCAGTCTGCTAGGGCGGCTAACGAATCTCCGCTGCAGAAGCCTTTTCAGGTACATTTGGAGAATCATAGAATCAATGTGGTCTTCACGATCATTTCATTAGTTGTCTTGTATGTGCTTCGCCAGGGGTACATAAGGTTTTTGTATTCAGAAATGCCCCCACCTCCTAGACTTGTTACCACCCAAGGCTGAAGAGACCAGTGTGCTCCTATCGGTTGGATGTCAAAAAATGTTTTATTTTCTGTGATTTTTTAAAAACTAATCGTAAGTCCTGGGAGTCAAGTGAAGACTAAGTGAGGACTGTCCGCACACACACGCACACACATATATATATATATATATATATGTGTGTGTGTGTGTGCGTGTGCGTGTGTGTATCTATGTATATATATATATATATATATATATATACGCGTCACACACATATATATATATATATATATATATATGTATATTGTGAGTGAGAAAGAGAGAGTGAGCAGGAGATTGTGAGAAAGAGAGAGTGTGAGTGAGATAGAGAGAGAGAGAATATTTGAGAGAGATACAGGGAGACAGAGTGTGTGAGAGAAAAAGACAGAGGGAGAGATCACAATGTTCACTTTTGCATTTTATATTTAGATACGCACGTTTACCCATAAATGTAGCATAACTTAAAACTATATTTTACACACACACACACACACACACACACACACACACACACACACACACACACACACACACACAGACACACACATATATATATATATATATATATATATATATATATATATATATATATGTATATATATACACTAATAGCATGGCTCGGCGTTGCCCGTGCTTGATTCAAAAATCGTATGACTCATACAGCAATCGCTATCACTTCAATTAAAATATTTTTGCCCTTTCTTGCCTTTAAAAGAGTGCCCTTTGCCGTGCTGATGTTGTTACATGCCTTACTTCTTGCCTATCTCACACTGCGAATTTTTTCTAAGCTCTATACTAAACATTAAATCTGTTACGAAAAAAGAACTAAACAAAATGAACACAAACAGATCAGCTTTAAAAAAAAGGACTCGTAACTGGAAAAACCGAAGGAAAAAAGGATGTTAACAACAAATACTTTTCACACCCAAACCCAGTTCTGTGGAATCAGAATCAACGTTGAATTTAAGCAAGAGAATGAGTCAATTGGAGTAAAGTGCCATGCAGGTTTAAATTTTTTCCACTTGTGACGAATGCAGCTATCGATTTTTTTGCATTCTAGCATGCTAGTTTAACATTCGTGTCAGTCAGCTGTTGGCTCTCACGCTGGCCAATAGAATCTTCCTGCCTATTCGTGGCAGCTAACTATTGGCCATCACTCTGGCCATTATAAAATGGCCGCAAACTACTTGAAAACTGCCGTAGAAGCATGAAAAAAATCGATTATTTCCACTATCGATGGGAGTTGGGAAATGCAAAGTCGTTCTTGGCCTTTCTACTAACTTGGAGCATGTGCATGTAAATTTTGGTGCAAATCCGTCGAAAATTGCGGCCGTGCATTCGTTACACACACACACACACACACACACACACACACACATATCCTGCCTTTTATAGATAGAGATTTACTGAGTTTTCCCTGATTCTTCATTGAGGCGACGACTTGCCTTAGTTGAATTTGAGCCACACTGACAGTAATGTTGGATAGCAACAGTTCGCTGATTCTGATTCCGTCTAAAAGGCATGTTCCTCAAGCCTCGAAAACCAAACTGCAATATTACAATAAAATAAAAATTGCAATTATACATTTACTTTACCTATATTGATCAGACTGTAGTACTCATCTTTATTGTCATATTCACGACGTTTCGACCGTTGTACGGTCGGGATTTCTTCAGCTGAAACCTTTATTTTGGCACTCGGGACAGATTGCCCGAAAAGTCGTGAATATAGCAATAAAGATGAGGACAACAGTCCAATCAATGTAAATAATGTAAATAATTACAATAGCTCATCTCAGAAATATAGACAGGCATTGAAATAGTACAATAAAAAAACTGCAATAATATAAAATTTTCAATGATACAATAAAATAAAAACAAATAAAAATTGGGCGAAACTTTTGAGACGCACTATATATATACACATACATACATACATACATATATATATATATATATATATATATATATATATATATATATATATATATATATATATATAAGATTAATGCAAATAAAATTTGTCACTTGATTGATGAAGGTAATAATAACTTGAAAAGGAAAAAAGAGAATATTTGAGTGTTTTAAGAAGTTTCTGGATCTATAAATATGATTTTTTCGGTAATTATGGCGAAAGTGGATATTCTGCAACGGTTAACGCATGCGCAGAGATGCAGGCGCATGCATCGGGTGTTATATGAAGCTTTTATCAGATGGTTACGTTCGATAAAAGTGGGCCTTGATTTGAAGAGAATACTGAGCATCTAAATGCTGGTGCAGTGAAGTAGAAATACATACATACATACATACATACATATATATATATATATATATATATATATATATATATATATATATATATATATGAATAATTTTAGTACTCCAAATAATGATTTTATCATAGAAAAATGGGTAAAATTATTTGACTACGGAATCGATTTGTAAATGCACAGGAGATATGAAGTAAACGTAATTAAGAATGATAATGTCTACATGTATAAAACACTGTGTAGATATTTATATTTTCTGTGTATCACACATTTCCACGTTACCAGAAAGTTCATTGCATTCGCGAATTTGCCATCTCAATATATTATATTCGTCTAAGTCTAAAATTCTAATGTTGCTGGCTCATTATAAAGACAATAATGACTTGCAATTAGCTATTTAGATAATACATTTTGAAGTATATATATATATATATATATATATATATATATATATATATATATGTTATAATTTTTTCATATAGACAAAAACAATTTACTTACTACAAAAGATGCAACTCCGTTTTAGTGCATTTAATTGCACTTCGACTGGTGAGAACCAAAATGGTTATGAACAATTCTGTTTTTAAGCAAGCCGCATGTGAAACGTCACTTCCTTTTGTTTCCATTTGTTTGAAAAAAAAAAAAGTAAATTAAGGCTGAGTGTGTCGTAGTGAATTAGTAGTGCTTGTTGGTGCAAGAATAATGTCGTTTTCTCACATATGTTACTATGTGAGAAAACGACATTATTTTTGCACCAACCTAACGGCTGTTTCCCTCACCCTTTGCCTTTATGTATTATTTTTTTCCAAACAAATGGAAAAAAAAAGGAAGTGATGTTTCACATGCGGCTTGCTTACAAACAGAATTGTTCATAACCATTTCGGTTCTAACCAGTCGAAGTGCAATTAAATGCACTGAAACGAAGTTACATCTTTGTAGCGAGTAAATTGCTTTTGTCTGTATGAAAAAATTATAATAATAATTATTGCTCTACTATCGGTATTGAGCCCTCTTTTGAATTAATGCTGCGAACGTTAGAAATTATATATTATTTTCGTCCTCATTACATTCGGATATATATATATATATATATATATATATATATATATATATATATATATATATATATATAATATTCGGGCTTTGTTTGACCGGACGTCCTACGTGGCTGAACGGTTAGGCACTTCACTTTCTCTGACGGTTCCCCAAAGGGTTGCACTTTGGAATCCTGTCGGGGGACGAATATTGGCTTCAACCGCGGCCTCCAGACGACTTCGGAGTCTCCTGTAAATATTCTGGAAGGTCTCCTTTTTTCAGTTGGTGAATTCTGCCGAATTTATAGAATAATTTTACTCTTAAGTATTTGAAGATACTTTTGTGTAATTTTGGTAACAATAACTGCGAAATAGACATTTTTAATCATTTAGACGACAATTTATCAATCGCAGCCTGTATATAAACACGTGCAACAAAATAAATCATAGATTGCATTGATGAAGTCTCCCAAAGGACAATCGCATCGGCTAAGATTATTTTCCTCTTTTCTCTTTATATATATATATATATATATATATATATATATAATCCGTTAGTAGAAAGGTTAATCCAATATATCTTTTTAATATAAAATATTAAAAGGATAGATCCAGGAAGACAGCTCAATAAATTTTACAGAGAGCAACATTTCTGTTAACTGTCTAATATAAGTATTGGTCAATACTTTCTGAAATTAATTGACAAACATTTTAACAGAAATAACTCACTAAATACAATTTTTATAGAAAAATCTTAAAAATGAATTACTCCTGCACCAATATCTTTTTAATTACTATTAATTCACATAATAATAAAATATTAAACGAATTTTATAACAATATTTAACCAGAAAGCAAAGCTTCTTGTAATTGTAGAACCAAAAACAACTGCCCAGTTGGAGGTATATGCAAATCCAAAAATGTTATATACCAATCAATCATTTTCCCTAAAGAAAATATAAATAATAAAAAAGTATACATCAGAATTTCCTCTCGGATCTGGAAGCAGAAGTTCTACAATCACAAGCATTTTTCTCTGACCCTTACCTAAAACAGCTCTTTCTAAATATTTCAGGGAAATAAAGGATAGAAACTTCACTACACAAGATTATAGGTAAATCCCAAACCCTCAACAGCTTCAGAAATAGATATAATTTGTGCCTAGAAGTAAAAATTAAATTAATTAAATATAAAAATACTAGCCAGCTATTAAACCAAAGGAATGAGATCATATTTAAATCTTTTTAGTTGGAAATTTGTCCCGGTTTTCCCACATAAATGTGTGGAGGTTAAAAATGCCACAAAATTGAAAAAAAAAAAAAAAAGAAGCAACAACGGATTGAAAGATTAGAGCGGACAATTCTCTCTTTTTAGGCAGAAGAATAAAGACTCAAACTCCTGCGCGGTGAGTAACAATAAAAGAAGAAACTGTTTATTTACAAGCACAAAAGGGTAAAAAGAGATAGAAGAACATTCTGTTAACTTGAAGAAAAATGTTCATAAAAAAGATTTGCTCAAAATATTTCTCAGAGCGCCTAAAAAGTTCTTTATGCAAGTAGATTGTTGAAGGGTTAAAGCACTCACACATTTCCTCGGCGTTTTTGTATAAGAGGAAAATGTTGGAATTTTGTAGTTGAGTGAGTTCGTAGGCCGGCGACAGAAATCTTCTACTGCAAGGAGGCAGATCTGAATTGTTTTTAGTAGTGGGCCGATGTTCTGTCTTTACAGCCCAATAGATAGTTCTTTTTTGGAGCTGACTCCGTAGATGACTGGTATTCGCCGACCTGATGTTATCATCAATGGTTGTTGAGTAATCACTGCCAAATAGGCGATGATTCTCCGTATTTATAGAGATTAGTAGGCTCAGAATTATCGAGGACTTTTCCCTCCAAAATTGCTATACAAATTTCCCGGCTCTTTCATTCGTTAGAAAACATATTCTTATCTCTGATAAGAAGCAAGGGTCCGTGAGTGTTACAACCAGACTTTATAGTACCATGGACAGGATAATAGTGGTCAAATTCCTTTTTATGTTTTCCAGATCTCTCGTTTGTCAGAAAATATATTCTTATCTCCGATAAGAATCAAGGCTTTGGGAGCCGGATTTGAAAACAGAAAAAATACGTTGGCGTAAAGATTGGAAATGGGGCTAGAACGTGAACTTAAGAAAAGGCTAGAACGTGAATTTAAAAAGAGGCTAGGACATGAATTTAAAAAGAGGCTAGAACGTGAATTTAAAAAGAGGCTAGGGCATGAATTTAAAAAGAGGCTAAAACGTGAATTTAAAAAGAGGCTAGGACATGAATTTAAAAAGAGGCTAGGATATGAATTTAAAAAGAGGCTAGAACGTGAATTTAAAAAGAGGCTAAGACATGAATTTAAAAAGAGGCTAGGACATGAAGTTAAAAAGAGGCTAAAACGTGAATTTAAAAAGAGGCTAGAACATGAATTTAAAAAGAGGCTAGAACGTGAATTTAAAAAGAGGCTAGAACGTGAACTTGTAAAATATTGTAATCGTGGTCTTCAAATTAAATTCTAATAATTGATTTAGATTATATTATGAATAGTTTTTTATTCTGTTGTCATACAATAATTTTGCAGTAATTATTGAAAGTCATATGCTTTGATTTATATATATATATATATATATATATATTTATTTATATATATATGTGTGTGTGTATGTGTGTGTGTGTGTTTTTGTTTATTTATGTATGTCTGTAGATGTGTGTAGATGTATGTGTGTACATATGCATAAGTATCTGTGAGTTTATTATTTATAGATGTTTATTGCGTATGTATGTGTATGTATATGTTTATAATGGGATATATATATATAAACTTCTGATTAGGTATGAATCTACCATTTATCCTCGAACTATGGGTTAATTAGTAAAATCTGTATCATTAAACCATTATTATCTAAAACATCCTTACGATCTAAAAATATTTTCTGACATTAAATAACATGTAAACGGTTGATGAACCGTAAAAATGAATGAATCAATTTAAACATGAATGAGTTTGTTGAAATTGTGGACTTCCATATAACCAAGATAATATCCAGTCTTGGAGATACAAGGGTTTGTTTGAAGGAAAGAAAAAAGAAGAAAAAGTTGTTGGAAGTAGATTCTAGAATGACATTGTCGCCAAGAGACATTGTTTCGGATTTCATTCCCAAGGCTACCACTTTATTTTCAAATCTTGTTAAAAGCTCAACTTTAATTTGCAATTCGTTCGTCCTATTTAAGTAATCCGAAAATTTGAAGCGAAAACAATCTTTTAAAAAGGGCTCAATTTCTATTAAATTTTGTCCGCGTTTTTCTTGCCCAGTTTTGATAACTTCCCTTAAAGAACGTAAATTCCCAAACATTTTAGATTTATCGTCTCCCAATTTTCTCCTGATTCCACTAATCAGGGCATTTCTATAGAAAAGGAAAGTGTTTGGTAATGCCCAAGGCCTCCCCATATAGCAGGCGAGAAGAAAATAGTCGCCAGCTGGATTTGTTTCTTTTATTATTGTCAAATACAAGGCAAAAAGCCAATCAATGTGGTTGGTTCGGTTTTATGGCATATCAACCACTATAGGTCATTTAATGCCAAATTAAGTTATATATATATATATATATATATATATATATATATATAAAGAAATATAGTCTTAAGGTGTGCTATATTTATGGAATAAAGTGCTCAATATCAGAGATAGAGCGTGTGTAAATATAAAAGTATATTTAATATATATATATATATCAGGCCTGACGATTGCATATAGCATGAAACAGACTGTCGCCTCTAAGTGTTGACTTCTATGTTCACTTTTATATTTATATATATATATATATATATATATATATATATATATATATATATATATATATATTAAATATACAGTACAATTAAACGTATAGCTGGCAACATTATTTTCTTTTCAAAAAAACGTATAGCTGGCAACATTATTTTCTTTAAAAAAAAAACGTATAGCTGGCAACATTATTTTTTCTGAAAACACCATCTGAGGCCTTCCTTGCTGTTGGACGTAGTTTATCGTCATACCCAGGACGCGGGCGTAGTTTAACGTCATACCCAGGACGCTGATGTAGTTTATTGTCATACCCAGGACGTCAATCAATGTGAGAGGGTTACGAAAAAGTTGGGATCAAAGCGAATAAGTATCGATTAAGAGGGGAAAATTCCGAGGATATGCAGGATAGATAAAGATTAACCCAAGATTCGAAGAGGTTCAGTTTGTAGGGATTAGAGAAGCAGATTAGCGTGAATTTGTTTCATAACAGTTTCGGAAAAGTGGGGTAATTCCAAGTGATACGTTGACGGTCTAGTCCGTCATGGCAAGCGGTGTCGAAGAGGTCAGAATGAAGAGTAGTTACTCAAAGTTGTACCATGACAGTCTGTTCCTCATGGCAACTCATGTTTTTATGGTTAACATGAAGAGAAGTTACTCGATGTGGCTACCCTGTGTCTACGCTTAATGGCATCATATGTGAAGACTGTTCAATATCAGGGTAGATCTTTTGTATATCTCGCCAACATAGATAGAAATAAATGATTTGTTTGTCTGACGATCGATTTAGATGTGAAACTGCATTTTCCTATGTTGTATTCATTGAAACACTACATAAATCCGAAAAATCATGGGAAGTTTCTCGACGCCATCTTTTGCACAATGTCAGAAAAAAAAAATCCTTTGATATATCTTTGATATATTTATTTCTTAATTGTACTATCAGTCAGCGGATTTTACAAGCATCAATAAATACTTATATATTAGGAAAATGATGTCGGTTTGAATTTCTGGAATGAGAAGTTTTTTTTATGTTCGAACGAGTGTCCGCTTTGTTAATAAAATCACGTTTCGGTGATTGCACTCTCCGGCACTTTTCACTGTATAATAGGCCAGTGGATTAAAGCATTGTTTCGTGAATTTGGGAGCAGAGTTCAATCCCTGGGTCGTGTAGTACAGTCTTGGTGGAAACGAAGCAACCTATTAATGAGCAGTAATAAATAAGTACATGACGAGAAAGCTCTTAGCTACATAGAGCAGAACGACAATGTGTCGTGAAGTGTTCAGCTGAATAGACCCTGCAGGTTACTCTGTTCGCCAAAGGCCAAAAGAAGGCCGAAGTGCACAACAGCCGAAATGTTGCGATAATGACAATAATATCTCAAATGAGGTTTCCATAATGCTTTCAATTTTCATTAACGACCTCCTTGATGGTATCAGCTTTCAACTTAGTATCTATACTGACGACACTGGCATTAACTCTAAACCTCGATACTAAATCTGACCAGTCCAATAAGGTCAAATTTTCGGCTGATTTCACAAACAATCTTCAGTCTGTTGTTAACTGGGGCAAGGAATAGCTTGTTAATTTCAACGCCTCCAAAATATTGGCGGTTATGCCTCATCATGTTACTGTTGAAATGGCTAAATGAAACAGTAAGTTCTATGTTAATAGTTTCTTCTCTCGCACTTCTTGCTTGTGGAAGTCTCTTTCTTTCCTTGTTTCGATTCATCTTCAATAATTTAAATTCAATGTCAACCGTTATCTTCTGCCTTAATTATTGTTCTTTTAATATTACCTGTCGTTAATAGTGCTTTTTTTTCAATGTTCTATGCTAACAATTTCTTCTTTCGCACTTCTCGCGTGTGGAACTCTCTTCCGGCTTCCTGTTGTCCAGTTAACTTTGATCTTCCAAAATTTAAATGCAATGTCAATCGTTATCTACTGTGCTTCTTTTATCTTTCTCATCCCTTAGTGATGTTACAGTTTTCTAATTCTTTCACACCCAGTAACCCCTTGTGGTTTAGTGGCTTTTGTGCTTTACACCCAATTAAAAGAAATGCAATTTCAAACAGCACTTACACACACGCGTTCGTTTTTGTTTGACATCAAGTAATGGAGTTTACAGAGCGTCGTTCTTTTTATCTCTAAGGAAACTGCGTTTGGTTCTAACGGTAAGGACCATCTTTGACTTGACCAATGGAGTGTTTTTTGACAAGATTAAAGGGTTTCATGGACCCTGAAATTAATTGGGTACAGGATGTATGCAATTCCTAAGAATTATAATGCAAAGTGAACAGAAACTTACCTAACTAAGGATTGAACACGGTTTGACGATTTTATTGTTCATACCGGTCCACCATTAAGAGACACGCAACTCCAATCTCGTCAAGGTTTCTCTGCCGGCAGTCCTTAATTTTTCGCTTCTCAAAGTTTGTTGGAATGCTCAAACGATGCACAACATTTACAGTTGCTTTTTTATCCTTTTTTGTTTTTTTTCAAATTGTCGCCAGGCAATTTTCCGGATTGGATGTATTTGTCGATAAATTTGGGGTCCTAATTCGGCTCTTCAAATTTAAACATTGATATCAGGCGTTTGGGAATTAGCACGCTACGGTAACGAATTAAAAAAAAAAATTGATAGTTGGAGAGCTCCAAGAAATCAATATAAAGTATAAAGAAAATAAATTCAATCACGCGATCGAAGCTCGATAACAATCGATCCCTAATGACACTGTTGGTTTTCGCTTATTTCATACATAGATCTATGCACATAACCTTATACTGACATAAAAGCACACATCTCTCTCTCTCTCTCTCTCTCTCTATATATATATATATATATATATATATATATATATATATGAAATAACGCCTATTGATATATATAGAATTATTTAATGTATGTCAGGCCGAAAAGCATTTTTGTCAATAAAGTAATCAATAACTATTTAGAGCAATAAATATTATATAAAAATGTTCGCTACAATTATTGAAAATCAACTCAGAGTTTCGCAATGAAAATAAAAATAATTTTGCCAAGTATTAAACAATAAAAAAGTATATATTCTGTAAGAATTAATCATTGTTATCTGGTTCTGAAGAACGGTAAATATCATGAATTTTCTTGATACCATATATATATATATATATATATATATATATATATATGGTATCAAGAAAATTCTATATATATAAAAAGAATGTATAAACATAAAAAATGTCTTAATATATATATATATATATAAGTATATATATATATATATATATATATATATATATATATATATATATATATATATATATATATATATGTATGTATGTGTGTATGTATGTGTGTATACCAGATGTAACAGCTAAATTGTTCAAATCGTGTAACAGGAAAATTGTCCAATTGTTAAGTTTCAAACCGTTCTATCTTAGAAATGATTAAAGATATCTTACTGGAATTCTCCGCGGTTTTATAACACCACTGGACTCTACTTTGACCAGTAAGAATGTATAATTACTTTCTAAGCTTAACAGGGGAATAGTGATGAATTCGATCATGAACCAAAATGACATGTTCATCATTAATTAATCATAGCTAAGGATTGGAAGTTCATGAATTGTAATAAACTTCAAATACATATATATTATGTATTATTAAAATATATATATATATATATATATATATATATATATATATATATATATATATATATATAATTCCAGGATCGTTTTCCAACTTATTCCAGATGATCTTCGCCCTCTCTAACCTAACATTCTGTAAGTAACAATGAACCTCATATGTTTCATGTGCGATTTAATTTTCAAGTATTCCTTCACTGCTCTTTGGAATGTCATAGCTGAAACTCCCCTCATGTGCCAAATGTCTTATGTATTGAGTTGGATCTTTTCTAATTGATCTCAAGGACACATGGTACAGTGGATAAAGGCGTTAGGACTCAAAGAGTGTAAGTTCAATACCCGGTTAAGGCAGTGGAGAACTTGGAGAGGGGAATTAACAGGAGATAACTGATAACTGACATCCATTAAACATGGCACGTGGAACTAGAACAGTCTACCACAGTGAGCGAAATAAAGGGTTCAGTTCGACATTCCAACCACCTGAAGAATGCCGGAGCGTACAACGGCCGAAACGTTGTGATAAATATGGTGATAAAGATGAGGACAATAGTCCGAATAATGTAAATAGTGTTGATTGTTTTTATTTTTATTTTTTTACTTTAATTGTCTTATTTAAATCGCTTTTATTTTTCGGTCAGAGTTTTGAAGAGTCAGAAGCAATAACCGGTTAATGTTTCGATTTTCAGTTTCCCACATCTTTTCACCTTCGGGTGGGCTGCCATCGCTGGTCCTCAACCCTCTGCTGAATCTATCACGAGATGGCCACAAGTTGCCAAGCTCCGCTAAACCGATTCAACCAGCGGGCTAAACTCACAGGTCACCGTCCAGAGCGTAAGGGTTCATCAGATGAGCTTACAACGGCCACGTATTCTCGATGAAGGCGAACCACCTAGTTGGAGAACATCGGCTGTGGTTTGACCTGCAGAGGGACGGGCTCCGCCAGGTTAAAACGCCCAAGACACGTCAAATGATGAGCACAGTAAGATGGAAGAGAATGGTGGACAGCTCATCACGTTCCCGCCCGAACGACTCCTTCCGGGAGTTGGAGTGGAAGTGATGGTCGAGGATGAGAAGGAGGAGGAGGAGGAGGGGGAAGAAGAAGTGTTTTAACAGAGGACGGAAACTGTGACACTGAAATCTTAAGGTACATTAGGAGTATTAAGAAACAAAAATTTCGTTAGAAACAAAGAAAACTGTACTGAACAATTACCTGATAAGAGTCCGCTTATATGGCAGTGGAGGCTGGACAATCTTCTCAAAGATTAAGAAACTTGAAGCAACAGAAATGTGGTTCTACAGAAGGATACTGAGAATGCCATGGACCGAATATATCAGTAACGATGAAGATTTAGAGAAAATGGAAGCAAAAAAGAAACTTACACTTAACATCAGGAACAGGCAGTTGGAATTGGCGTATAATCAGAAAAGAGGGCTTGGAAAATCTGATACTCACAGGGCAGATTGAAGGCAAGAGGGACAAACAGTGCATAAGATATTTAGTGAGCTTGAGCAAATGGATGGCGGAACAAAATTTAGACGAGATAATTTATTAAGAGTTAAGCTACAAAGGACAGTATATTGTGGAGAGCCATGATCGCTAACGTCCTGAAGGGACACGGCACATGGAAGAAGAAAAACTAGTTTGTGTAAGAAGAAGGAGGAGGAGGAGGAGGAGGGTAAGAAGAAGAAGAAGAAGGAGGAGGAGGAGGGTAAGAAGAAGAAGAAGGAGGAGGAGGAGGAGGAGAAAACGAGCTTGTGTAAATGGATGGCAGAGGAGGGTTTTCGAGGGATGACAAAAATATATAATTTGCGAAGAGCTACAAAGGACAGGAAGTTGTGGAGCGCCATGATCTTCAACGACCTGAAGTGACACGGCACATAGATGAAGAAAAATGAGCTTGCGTAAATGAATGGCAGAGCAATGCTGAGAAGAAATAAGAAAAAGACAAAATTTATTATGAGCTACAGGGACAAGAAATTGTGGAGAGCCATGATCGACTAAGAAAAATATCACTTTACTTGCTTTGTTGCAATTACATATTTTTTATTTTTTATTTATCTCGCTGTTCGTTCTCCTGTTTTGCTGATTTTAATGCCCGCTTTTTAAAGCTCTGCTAACATTTCGTATCCCCGCAAAAGATATTTCATTTTCTCTTTTAAGTCAAGGGTCGAGCGTTATCGATCATCCTTAACCCAATAATCTTCAAATTATTTGTAATGGTTCCTCATGGTTAATTCTTTCATTTTATTGTTATCGGGCAGTTGATTTCCGTTCATATCCGTCGATTTTCGTTGATTTCCGCTGAGCCTTTGGGCCGCATCGTCTGATCCTTTGGGTGTCATTAATTCATATTTTATTATACCAAATGCCATTCTTATGCTATCTCTCTAGTTGTTTTTTTTATTCCCTGTCAGCAATTGTAGATCTTCCACAAATATTTGAAATGGCGCCGTCGTTTAGATAGTTTTTCGTAGTTAATGCTTTCATTGATTTGTCATGGCGCAGTTGATATACGTTGATCTTCGTTGATTTCCGTTGAATTTCGGTGATTTTCGTTGATTCTGTTCTCTTGATTGCCAGTGATTTAGGTTACATCGTCTCATATTCTAGTCCTCATTAATTCTCGTCATTTTGTTATACCAAATGCCATTCTCATGTTATCTCTCTAGTCATATTTTTTATTTCTTTCGAGCGATTTTAGATCTTCCACAAATATTTCAAATGACGTTCTCGTTTAGAGACTTTTAAGATGGAGTTTAGTGCTTTCATCGCCACAGCAAAAGCCGTAGTGGAGACACGGAGTCTGCGTGTAAGATACATGTTTTGATATTCTTCTCTAGTAAGGATTCTCCTTGAAAAGCCAAGCCCACTCGACGGTTTTTCATGGAATTAGAGAGGAATTTTACGATTGATTCGTTATCTGAAAGCTCTTAAAATATTCCACGAACCAGTTTTGGGCGATCGTATAGTAGGTCATTCGTAAGCATTTCATCTTTTTTTTTATTAAACTTGCTTCAGAATCATGAATATCTATCTATCTATCTATCTATCTATCTATCTATCTATCTATCTATCTATCTATCTATCTATCTTAGCCTCGTCATATCATTCTATCTATCTATCTATCTATCTATCTATCTATCTATCTATCTATTTAGTTTTCAAATACTTTTATCGATATCGATAAGGTGATTCTGCAGAAAGTTACATAAAGAAAAATGATGAAGTCCTTACGAATGGAGTACCATACGATCACCCAAACATATATATATATATATATATATATGGAGAGAGAGAGAGAGAGAGAGAGAGAGAGAGAGAGAGAGAGAAAAGCGCGTGGCCGAGTGGTCAGAACGTTTGCACTCTGACCATGAGACCCGGTTTTGAATCTCACCTTTGTTAATTTGTCAGGAAGAAGACTTCCTGATATTATCGATCTAGGGTGGGGACGATCCCAGCGTGCGGCACCTGTACCTGAAATCATAGCACGGATTGACACAAGCCTTGTCAGTAAAACTGAGTAGACATAACACTTGGGGGACCGTCGATAGCTGTGCTAGTACGAAGTCACAAGTCATCGTGACCGAGGGTTTGAGTGTGTTGACACGCTAGATAACAATCTCTTTCCCAGAAACTGTAGCTAAGTTCTGCTCAGTGTAGTTGCAGTATAAACCACAGGTCTTAATTATGGATTGGCTAGCCGACCTATTAAAAGGTTATCCTCGAATACGAGTGATCAGCTATTATATATATATATATATATATATATATATATATATATAAAATAATGGACTCTCCCGTCGGTTTCGACGTATGAGGATCTGACAGCTTATTGATTCAGTTATGAAAGTTTGTGCGATAATCTTAAGTGGCATTTAAGACCCGCTAGTGATTTACAAAGGAGGCCACATATGGAGCAAGTGTGAGGATAGTGAAATGAGATCACTGTTAGATTGGCTGACCTTTTAGATCTTGCTCTCACTTCTTGAGGATGATTCAAACAAGCAGATTGAAAATTTCTGAGTCCACTAAAACATGTTGATCTCCATACTACTCGCTCCAAAGCTAAGCGCTCAAGATAAGAACGAATCAAGGTAAACAGCCAGAAAACCCACACAAGTGATTTGATTAAAGTGGTGAAGGCTTGTACAGAACCATCCACACTTTTCGGAACTACTGATACACTTAGTCGGTGCAAATACATACCACAGACGAAGCAGACAATATACCTCAGGCTTTTCGTGTAAGAGTTTTCCATCTCCTAGACCAATCGTGTTCTATAACACTAAAGAGCTTGGTCAGCACTGCTAGACACTATTTGCCCATAGTTGGGACCCTAACAAGTGCTACTACCCCGGGTCAGGGTGGACCTGGGAACAACAGCAATTAAAAAACGCTCCTTAAATCCTCCAATCTCTCGATGAGAAGACTTGCTGCCGGATGTAGTTTACCGTCATACCCAGGACATAGTATATATATATAAATTAGGGATTGGCTAGCCGACCTATTAAAAACTTATCCTCGAATACGAGTGACCAGCTATTATATATATATATATATATATATATATATATATATATATATATATATATATATATGTATATAAAATTAAGAATTGGCTAGCCGACCTATTAAAGGTTATCCTCGAATACAAGTGACCAACTATTATATATATATATATATATATATATATATATATATATATATATATAAATTAGGGATTGGTGACCAGCTATTATATATATATATATATATATATATATATATATGTGTGTGTGTGTGTGTGTGTGTGTGTGTGTGTGTGCGTGTAAAAAGTGTTGATGATATGCTACGAAGTTCTATTGTCACAGTGTGGGATATCTAAAAACAAATGTGATAAAAAAAAATGGAAAGACAAAGTAATCGGCTAGATTAAGTAAAAAAGAATTTTGTTTTAATTTACATCTACCATCATGCCTCATTCGTGCGCATGCGTAGTTGCACGCACATGACAAATTCAGTCCGGTGAAGTCCTAAAGGACGAAACATGAAAAAGAAAATTTTTTACATTTTGTCATACATCATACATTTTTCCAAAATATTGTTGTTGATATAAAAATATTTATATATCATTAACTCTCTTTTTTTCTCTCTCTCACACACACACAATATATATATATATATATATATATATATATATATATATATATATATATATATATATAAAGGTAATGAAGGGTTTGGTAATCCGTGTGGATATTCCCAAAGATGATATGATCCAGAGAGCTCAATGTAACAACAGAGCAAATATTAATTAAATAAGTAAAAAAGAGACTATAAATTATTTCCCCAGAAAAAATGTTTTTCCTGGTTCATCAGGTCACATCTCTATTTACAAAGGAATTTGGTTTCTTTTATTTTTGATACAAGTTTGTGTGGGATAGTTTTAGATTGATTGCTTATATATATATATATATATATATATATATATATATATATATATATATACAGTACCGTGCAAAACATTTTTTAAAAACTTTCATAACTTTAATTACAAATCAAAATTTTTATTTATTTTAAAGTAAAAATATACAAATTATTAGTATTAAAATTAAAAAAAAATTCGGGACTATTATTTAAAAAAAGATACATTAAAAATAACTATTTTTGAGTATCTAAATTTTCTACTGAGCAAAAAATGGGACTTATTAAAAAATGTCATTAATTTAGAACACCTTGTAATTTTATTCCCATAATTTTATTCCAGAATATTCTTTAAAATTCTAGAATTATTTTAAAGTATATAAAAAGAAACTAAAAATATAAATAATTAGTTATTTGTCATGCAAAAGCTAAAAGCACGCACTACAATCTGTTAAAGTAGCAATAGTTGCCCTATCAAAAGCTGGTAAATCGACTCGAGAAATTACAAATAGTGTCAACACATCTCAATCAACTGTCTCGAGGGCTTTGAGAAGCTTCAATTCCACTGAAACAGGGGTAGAAAACACAAGATCGATAAGAGAATCGGCTGTAAAATCATTAGAGAAATTATCTAAAACCGATCAATTACCAATACATAAATTGCTTCTACCTTGAAAAATGATCTCGAAGTAAGTGTCAATTCCTCTACTGTACGCAGATGGCTCTTCAACGAAGGTTACGAAGCTTATTCAAAAGTTTTTTAAGCTACTTCTAAATAAAAAACATAAGGCTAAAAGTTTAGCACGAGCAAGTCCTTCACTGAGTCTGATTGGAAAATGTTCTTTTGTCCGACAAGACAAAAATTGAAATGTTTTCCAAAGGAGTGAAGAAAATCCATTGAAAATGACAATTAATACTGTGAAGCATCCAGTCAATTTTAAAATCTGGGGTTGCTTTTTATTCAATGTGACTAGATTTTTCAAACCAGTAGACTGAACAGCACTCAATACTCAAAAATATTGGACACCTGCTTCCTGCCATCTGCCGAAAAACTCGACATTGATCAATCAAACTTCATTTTTATGCAAGACAATGCTCCCTGCTACACATCAAAGCAGATGAAAAATTACATTTCTGAAAAAAATGTTATACTATGGTCATTGCAATCTCCTGAGAATTTATAGAGCGTAATAAAATTGAGACTTCCAAAGAAAATCATTCAAAACATAGAAGCTTTAACATTTTTATTGTAGAGTGGAATAGTTTGCTGAGGAGATGACATCTGCAAAAATCTCATTAAGATTATGACGAACCGAGTCAACAAAGTTTTGAAAAAAACAAAGATGGAGGTATAAATGAGTAATTCAAATTTTCTTTTGTGTTTTTATTTTACTGAATTTTATTTTTTAAGAAAATATTAGATTAACTTTGTACATAATTAATACAGTATGAAAAATGAGTCATTTTTTTTCGCACAGTAAATATTTACATTAAAAACAAACAAAATAACATGCTGTAGGTTTGT
The DNA here is from genome assembly GCA_963932145.1 of Acanthosepion lycidas. Taxonomy (NCBI): domain Eukaryota; kingdom Metazoa; phylum Mollusca; class Cephalopoda; order Sepiida; family Sepiidae; genus Acanthosepion; species Acanthosepion lycidas. Next base: position 17,739,366 of record OZ010615.1, on the reverse strand, counting down.
TTCTTAAGAATTTTTTTGATAAAATTTGCGACAATGTATCATTTCCCTTACTTATATAAAATTTTTTTTAAAACAAGATTTTTTCCAAAATAAATTTGACTTAGTCAGTTTTTTTTTTGTACAATTCTGTAATTGTGAATTTGGTTTTGCAATCCCGCTTTTATGCAAATTTCAATAAAGCCGACTGACATTTTGCTGTGATGAAGCTTATTATGAAAATTTTCTTGTTTTTGGATAATTGTTTTCTTTACTGGACATAAAGTGTGTAAAAACTGTCGAAATGTTCTGTATATCCGAGCGCTTTAGGTTATTCTTTTAGCCATTATCAAGAATATTTCAATTTTTTTACTTAACAAGTAGATTTTTATATATGTATCTGTACTGATATATTTTTTTATTTTATAAATACGGTTAGCATGTTGTGGACGTGTTTATAGTTGATATTGAGTGTTGACTTTATTATTATTATTATTATTATTATTATTGTTATTATTATTATTATTATTATTATTATCTTTGATTTCTGGCGTTTACACATTTCTTTCCGGGTCCCACCCAGGAACCTAAGGTTAGAAATGGCATCATGACACTTTCCACTGACAAAAAAAAAAATAAAAATAAAAAATAAATACATAGATAAAGCCCTTCGTAAAGTGTCGGCTGTACTTGTGAGAACAATTTTTTGTATCTCCTTGAGGCATGGACTTCCAGGAATCCCTTCAATTAGTCTACTGCAATCTTTTCCAACCAATTCTAGGGCTCCAACTACAACAGGGATTGTTGATGTTCCCATATGCCACATTTTTGAGATTTCTATTTCAAGGTCCTTGTATTTTGACAGCTTTTTGAATATCTTCAAAGATACATTGCAGTCAGCAGGGACTGCCATATCAATAAGGAGGCACCGTTTTTGTTTGTGGTCTTTAATAACAATATCTGGGCGGTTGGCTTTGATTGTTCTGTCAGTGTGTATTGTGTTGTCCCATAGAATTGTAACAGATCCTATCTTCGTAATTATTATTATTATTATTATTATTATTATTATTATTATTATTATTATTATTAATGCTTCCATTATTTTAACCTTTTCAAACATATTAATGAGACTATGATAATGATATTTTGTCCGTCCGTAACATATTCGTAGAAACTCGGATTTATAGAAAAAAGAACAGTTTTTATTTACTTTATGTTCAATTAAGAATATATATATATATATATATATATATATATATATATATATGTATATATATATATATATATATATATATATATATATATATATATATATAGAGAGAGAGAGAGAGAGAAGCATATTTAGACAGCAATCCTTCGTTTATGCATGTTTCATTAAAAACGACAGACAAGGTACTACGGTTAAGCTTTTTATTTAATTTTTCTTGTGTTCGAACAATATCTTTCTTTTCTGGACAAAGGGTATGTAAAAACTGTCCAAGTGTTTTATAGTTCCGAGCGCTTTCGGCTATACCTTTAGCCATTATCAAGGATGATTAAATTTTTCAGCTTAATTGAGTGTGTGCATTATGTGCATGCTTTAGTGTATTATAGAGATGTTTTAATTTCCGAATACGGTTTGCACATTGTGGCCTTGTTCGTAGTTAATATTGTTAAGAGTTGGCTTTTTTTTTATTATTAAAGCTTCCATTATTTTTAATCTTTTTTTGCAGGTGGATGCAGTTAATATATTTGTTTTTAGAGTTGTGAATATTAATTTTTATATTAAGCATAAAGGAAAATTACAGATTCCCCCCCCCCCACAAAAAAACAAACAAACCATAATTTACATTGAAAAATAATCTTTATCAACGTATTTAGGCAGATATTTATATAAATACCTACATGTAACCATCGATTCATTTCTCTTGTTTAATAAGATAGGGTTATTTAAGTGTTTTAAGGTAAGTTTTCAACAAGACATAAATGACACTTATTGCCTTTCATTGTAAGATTTGGCTTTAGCTACAATATCCCACGTAATAATGGGTGTATTACCACTATTCTTTAATTGGCAGAAATGTTTTGAGAGAGAACAATGGTATATATATATATATATATATATATATATATATATATATATGTGTGTGTGTGTGTGTGTGTGTGTGTGTGTTTGTGTTTGTGTGTATTGTGTGTGTGTATGTGTGTGCGTGATAAGTAGTTTTAAGCTATTCTATATTTATGCTGAAAGTGGTCAATATAGATGATCCTCAGACTAGTCTATCGCGAAGGGCAGAAACTCTGCTAACGAAACAGCTACCCGGCCCTGTTTTATACAGGGTCTACGGGGAATTTTCAGCCGAGCCTACGGGCTCGGATACCCCTCATTAAATTATGCCCTGTGCCACATCTAACCACGTGGGGCGGTTGGTAGATATCCTGCAGTTGGTGATTCATTGTGTAATTCACTTGACTCACTTCTCGCAGTTGACTACTTCTACACACCGCTGGCGAATCTTATATGTGCTGTTCTTGTCCTAAGTATTATCGTTCATTACCAACTTTCGTGTGATTATTCTATTCAGTAACATTCCCTAGGCTACAACATTTTGATGACGAGTATTAGCCAAAATTACAAAAATAATCAAGGGGGGTGCAATCTGGGGAGTTAGGTGGCCAGATGTAAGGGGTGGATGGGTCGCAGAAATTGTCTAACATCCATGACTGGGTTCTCTTGCTTGTGTGGCTTGGTGTTCAGTCCTGTTGCCAGATGTAAGGTCTTCCAGCGGCCACCCTCTTGATCCTGGGCAGCACTACCTCCTCAAAGCACTTGAGATAGGCCTCCGTGTTGAGTCTGGGGTCCTGTGGGAAGATGAATGGAAGCATAACGTTACCATCACTAGTGATTAACCTAAACACCTTCGTAATCACCATTAGACTCATCCAACTCTTTGCGAATCACTGTGTTCTGTCTTCAGGTTGACACTCAAACACTCTGAAATATTTATATTGGAGTTTCAGGCACGAATGCCAATCAGTACAGCATGCCGTTTCCAATATATGTGTGTGTATGTTTGAATATATTCCAAAATTCTTTTTGTACGTTCTCACGCTTGAATCAAATCTACGCCAGGTATTATATCTGCTTCCAAATCTAACGAGCGGCACCTTTGAGGATTTCGTAGGTGTTGAAAGGTGAGGCGGGCATGATGTCCCGGATGTTGACGTGAATTCTCGCAGGAGTTCAAATGAAATGAATCGCTTTCGTCACTTGGTCGCGAAACAGTCCCGGCGGCGGAATAGGTGAATAGAGCAACACGCTGACTTTCACAACATCTAAAACTGTCATGCTTGTCCAAGAAAAATGATGCTTGGTGCAATATTGCGGTTCTTAACACCAACATTTACCATATTCCATCCGATTCCATATTACAACCCATTCTCAGCCGCGTCTACAGCTTTGGATTTGTTTGAAAGGAATTTTGATGAAAGGCTAGCAACAGTGCACATGACCCTGTTGATTGCTTTCCACAGACATAAAAATCTATCTTTTTCTTCTCCTCCTCTTCCTTCTTCTTCTTCTTCTTCTTCTTCTTCTTCTATGTGCCACGTCTCATCAGGATGTTAGCGATTATAGCTCTCCACAACTTCCTTTGTTTTGTAGCCCATAATAACTTTTGTCTTTTTGTTATCTCACCTAAATCCTCTTCTACTATTATTTACACAAGCTCGTTTTCTTCTTATATGTGGCGTGTCCCTCAAGAACGTTAGCGATTATGGCTCTCCACAATTTCCTGTCCTTCGTAAATTTTGTCTTTTTACTATCTCACCTAAATCCTACTCTACCATCCATTTACACAAGCTCGTTTATCTTATTCTGTGTGCCAAATCCCGTCAGAACGTTAGCGATCATAGCTCTCCACAACTTCCTGAACTTCGAAAGCTTTAGTAAATTTTGTCTTTTTGTTATTTCTCCTAAATCCTGTTCTACCATCCATTTACACAAGCTAGTTTTTCTTATTCTGTGTGCTGTGTCCCTTCAGAACGTTAGCGATCATGACTCTCCACAACTTCCTGTCTTTTGTAGGCCTTAGTAAATTTTGTCTTTTTGTTATTTCTCCTAAATCCTGTTCTACCATCCATTTACACAAACTAGTTTTTCTTATTCTGTGTGCCGTGTCCCTTCAGAACGTTAGCGATCATGGCTCTCCACAACTTCCTGTCCTTTGTAGGCCTTAGTAAATTTTGTCTTTTTGTTATTTCTCCTAAATCCTGTTCTACCATCCATTTACACAAGCTCGTTTTTCTTATTCTGTGTGCCGTGTCCCTTCAGAACGTTAGCGATCATGACTCTCCACAACTTCCTGTCCTTTGTAGGCCTTAGTAAATTTTGTCTTTTTGTTATTTCTCCTAAATCCTGTTCTACCATCCATTTACACAAGCTCGTTTTTCTTATTCTGTGTGCCGTGTCCCTTCAGAACGTTAGCGATCATGACTCTCCACAACTTCCTGTCCTTTGTAGGCCTTAGTAAATTTTGTCTTTTTGTTATTTCTCCTAAATCCTGTTCTACCATCCATTTACACAAGCTCGTTTTTCTTATTCTGTGTGCCGTGTCCCTTCAGAACGTTAGCGATCATGGCTCTCCATAATTTCCTGTCCTTTGTAGCGCTCAATAAATTTTGTCTTTTTGTTATCTCTCCTCAACCGAATCTCGCCATCCATTTATACAATCTCACTTGGTAGGTGATGCGCTGCCTACCTATGTCCCCTGTTCCATTAAATCTGTCCTATGAGTATCAAATGTTCCATACCCTCTTTCTTCATTATATGCCCTAGAAATTTCAATTGTCTCTTCATCATGTTAAGTATCCTTTTTGTTTTCATTTTCTATAAAACTACGTCATCGTCCACATGTTCGGTCCATGGTATCCTCAACAATTTTCTGTAGAATCACATTTCTCTTGCTTCCTCTTCAGTTGAGAATTATTAACTGCCATATTGGATGACTGGTATTACATAACAGTTCAGTAATCTTTTCTTTGTTTCTGTTGCTTCATGTCTCTTTTTACTTTGTGATTAGATTGTCTAGCATTCATTGTCACATAGCAGGACTGATATTATATAATAGTTCAGTACTCTTTTCTTTGTTTCTCTTGCTTCAAGTCTCTTCTTCATCTGTGATGAGATTGTCTAGCATTCATTGTCATATATGAGGACTGATATTATATAATAGTTCAGTACTCTTTTCTTTGTTTCTCTTGCTTCAAGTCTCTTCTTCATCTGCGAGGAGATTGTCCAGCATTCATTGCATATAGGAGGACTGATATTACATAACAGTTCAGTACTCTTATCTCGTTTCTAACAAAATTTTTCTGGTTTTAATATTTTCCTGAACTTTTTAAAAGGCATCGCTTAATGAAAAGGTATGGGTTTGCGTATTTCCTGATATCATAGATAAAAATTATTTGAATTCGTTTAAGGATTCCATATCTAGCGATATAGCAAATACTAAAAACATCTACATTTAGCTTTGTTTGCTAAGAGGGAATCATGAGAGTACCTCGGTTCTCGCAGAAATTGTATGGGCTAAAAGAATAACACCGACACACATATGAAACTACATATATATTCATGACCCCAATTATAGATTAACTAGTAAGGTAGGTTGAACTTTTTAGCTTTGCATGGCATACGCCCTGAGAATAGAAGATAAAAACATTAAATTTAATTTTGTAATTAAATTAAAAAAATTAGTTCCATTTCATCCTCAAGCGAATATATATATATATATATATATATATATATATATATATATATATATATATATATATATATATTTACAAGTTGTTGGTCAGAGTTGAATTAGACCAAGGAACAATAGTATTAAAAAGTAGTCAATACACGTCTAAAGAAAATAAAATTAAAATTAAAAAAAAATTTAAGATTTTCAATTTAAAAAAAAATTAAAGATCAGCCAATCATGCTACCTTGGTTTCAACCTTTGGGTATCTTCAGGCGATTCGTACGAGAACCGGTGTTTCAACATGATATGTCCGTAAGCCTATTGAAATATAAAGACCATATATATATATATATATATATATATATATATTGTGTGTGTGTATATACAGGCATAAAAGTAGATCTCATGGAAATATCCAAACTTTTGCTCTTGTAAAAGTGCCTCGGTTCTCCCCGAAATTGCATGAGCAAAAAGAATAACACCGACACACATATGACACTACATAAATACTCAGGACCCCAATTATGGGTTAACTAGTATGGTAGGTTGAAGTTTCTAGCTTTGGATGGCAAACACCCTGAGAGAAAGAAAACTCAGTCCCAAGAATGCCTGGTAATTCGAAGATTGGAGAGCTATGGATACTTATGATCCCTTGAAGGACATTTAAAAAATTTTTTTGAAACATTGTTATTACTGTGTAGCGAAAAAAACATATTTTAAATCAGTTAATTTATAATATTAATGCTCCGTAAATTTACATTGAGCACTATTTTGTTAAAAAAAAAAAAAAAAATATCCATAAGAACACCGGATTACATATCTTACTGTCCTTTCTTTTTATTTGAATATACATACATACATACACACACACACACATACACACACACACACACACACACACACACATATATATATATATATATATATATATATATACTGTACATAGTACAGGTAATATATATACATATATATATATATATATATATATATATATATATATATATAGAGAGAGAGAGAGAGAGAGAGACTATCTCTATGTTGAGATAATTTTGTTTTCTGTAATATATATATATATATATATATATATATATATATATATATATATATATATATATGCTCGGGAGGCTCTTTGGCAAGTCTTGAGGAAACTGGGCATCCCAGAAAACATGCTGAAAGTGATCATCTCCTTTCATGAAGGGATGAATGCTAATATTGTTTCTGATATTTAAATTCTTTGATGTCCAAACGGCACCAAGCAGAGCGTGGCGTCAAGTTTCAGTTTCGAACTACTGGTGATCTCTTCAATCATCAGCGCATCAAACCCAAGACCCACCTTCGTACGCAAATTATTCGTGATTTGTTGTTTGCTGATGATGCGGCTCTTGTAGGAACATTTTTTGAGGAGGCCCAACATCTAATAAATCGTTTCTCTGTTGCATGTAAAGCATTTGGTCTTACACTTAGCATAAAGAAAACTGAAGTTGTGCACCAACCTTGTCCTACTCCGAAGCAATTGCGTGGTGAGAAACAAAAACCACCAGTCAACAAATTTCCAGAGAAACCATTGAGGGTAGAAGACAAAGCCATAAACTATGTAAAGTCTTTCACCTACCTTGGTAGCAAAGTCAACTACAGGGGAACTTTAAGTGATGAAATCATGCATCGGATTGCTAAGACTACCAGTGCTTTCGGCAAACTTGTGGAATGAGCGGGATATTCGACTGGATACGAAAATTTGGGTTTACAGAGCTGTTATCCTTGCCATCCTTTGGTACGGCTCAGAGTCGTGGACTCCATACAGGTACCATATACGCCAGCTGGATGTTTTCTATAAAAGCTGTCTGCGTGCCATCTGTAGAGCTAGCCTTCAAGACAGGAGATCCAATGTAGACCTGTTTTACAGGTGTAATATTGGAGGAATCGAGACTTTCCTCATACAGACTCAGTTGCGGTGGATTGGTCATGTTTTGAGAATGCCTGATGACAGGATACCCAAGATCCCAATGTACAGCCACTTAGATCAAGTCTACGGGAATGTAGGACACCTATGGCTCAGATACAAGGACAAGCTGAAGAGCAACTTGTCAGCTGTCAGTATACCTCATAACACCCTCGAGCGCTTAGCCTTGGAGCGGATAGAGTGGAGATCAAAGTGTTTTAGTGGACTCGGCAGTTTTCAATCTGCTAGTCTGAATCTTCTTTAAGAAGCGAGATCAAGATCTAAAAGGTCAAACAATCTAACAGTGGTCTCTTCCCACAATCCCCATTCTTGCCCCATATGCAACCTGCTTTGTAAATCACTAGTGGGTCTTAAATGCCACTTAAGATTATCACACAAAATTTCATAACTGAATCAATTAAGTTGTCAGATCCTCATACGTCGAAACCGATGGGTGAGTTCATTATATATATATATATATATATATATATATATATATATATATATATAGAGAGAGAGAGAGAGTGAGTGAGAGAGAAAAAAGAATTTAACGACGAAATGAGATCTGCTTTGAAAGTGAATAAAAACAAAGTGGTGAGCCCATTAGCAGGCCCTTTTCACTCTCGAATAATGGCAGCTGGGGCTGAGGCTACCTGGAGCGTTTACTGTTTGATGGCAGCCTTTTACCAAAAACAAAGAGAAAAAAAAGGGATATGAGGACAACGCTTGCTAGACACCTGCGGTTCGGTCTGAATGACCAATTCCGAACACAAGCGTCAACCGCAGGAGAGTTTCTTTTGTTGTTCGGATCGGCCCCTCCAACCAATCAACTTGAGATAATTTCCAGATATTCTGCTTGATTCAGAGAAATAATTATTTCTGCAGACATCGTCAGTATTAAACAAGTTTCACCAGATTTTTACGTTTTATTTACTCACTTGTTGTTTATATATAATCAATGTAATATCATAGGTAGGTTGTTAATGGATTGATTCGTTTTCTCCTGCTCACTAAACCGTTGCAGGTTATTTAAAGCCAGGAAATATTTTTATATTGTCGTGGTAAGTCTTACTAATTAATCCACAGGTGGGGGAGAATATGATAAACAAACAAGAAAGTGTAATGAGGATAGAAAGTGGGGGTTCATATTTAGATTACAATCAATATATAAGCTGATGCCTCATTTTATGGCCACGCTAGTTTCTATACATTTATATTCCAGAGATTGTAAATAAATCTAAAAGACAGTAGATAATCAGAATTTGATTGATTGGTCTTCTACGGCTTATCAACCTTCTGCAGGTTGTTTAAAGCCAGAAAATATATGTAGATCTTGAGAAAGTTTTTTGAGATAATAATGGTTTAGTCTTACTCATTAACCCATAGTTGGGGGAGAAGTGGTGGATTCATATATAATCGGAATTTGATAAGCAAGAAATCATAATGTGGATATAAAGTGGGGATCTTTTTTACATTACAGTAAATATAGAAAAAAGTCTATCACTTTGTAGCCACGGTAGTTTCTATACATGATAATGGTCTAGTCTTACTCATTAATCCATATTTGGGGGAGAAGTGATGGTTTCATTTGAAAAGCAAGAAATTATAATGAGGATGTAAAATGGGGGATCATTTTTATATTACATAAAAATACATAATATTTGATTAGTGGGGTAAAACATTCTTCAGTTTAACTATAATAATTGAAAATTGATTTTTTTATAGTTACCGATTTGTCAAAAATTTTATAATATTTAAGAATGGAAAATGGTTAGCTAATTTGTTTGTCAAGTAATACATTATCTAATTACAGTAATGTTAAAAAAATAATGGACGGTTTTAAATTAATAAATTTTATAAGTCGATAATAAAAATGCATATTTGAATAATTGTCTCTTAAAATTTTTTAATATTTTGATTTATTTTCATGTCTATTTTGAAAGTCTTAAAAGGAAATTTCTGATTTTGTGCTAAAAAAAAAACGATTTAATTAGTTACATAAATTTAGATTTATCAAAAATATCGAAATATAAAAAAATGTAAAGATTTACTTTGGAAAAATTATGAATAAAATTTTCAGGTTAAAATAGTAACAGGAATTGTGAGGTAATATTGCTCTACTTTATAGTGAGCCCCGATAACACCATAATTTCCAACCTGATGAAACATTTTAAAAAAGGTTTCCCCTTTCCTTTGACGTTGAAACGAAAATTTACAATTTTGTAGTGGATATGTGCATGTTCTAATGTAACACTGCATAAGATAAATGAATATCTACTTTATGTATTGAGCACTATTTTTAAATTAATGTTTTGAACGCTTTAATCTTACTGTACGTTCTCCTACAATTTATTAAAAGAGATTAAAACACACACACACACACACACATATATATATATATATATATATATATATATATATATATATATATTATAAATTAACTAATTTAAAATATGTTTTTTCGTTACACAGTATTAACCATGTTTCAAAAATGGAAGCTAAAAGCTTCAAATTTAATTTTGTTATTAAATTAAAAACATTAGTTCTATTTCATCCTCAAGCGAATTTTGGAGTAACTTACTTTTTAAAAATTTACTGACTTTTAAAGGCAACGAAAAATTCATAATTCATTGTTTCCTAGGATACAGAGAGATCCAATTATTCAGACGAGGGGTGGTAGCGTGTTCATTTTTATTAACTTTTGTTGTATCAATTATTAGTTATATTCGAAAAAGGGGTTACGTTTAGGTAGGGTAAGGATGTATTTTTCAACGAATTCTGACATCCGTTAACTGCATGTCGTCTGGGTTTTTTTTTTTTTTAATTTTATTGTTAACGGCAAAAAATTCCTACGGCATTTTTTCTACTTGTATACTTAAAGATTTTTGGGGATGTTTAGGTTAGAATACGTTTTATTTAGCTACAATTTTAAAATAGCGATTTTAACATGTTTTTGTTTTAATCTCGTATAATAAATTATATATATATATAAAAAAAGGAATATTAACAGAAGAACATTTTAAATTATCAGACGTACCCATCCCTACGATTAGGCAAAATCCGGTGAAGTACCTAGGGAAGAGATTTGATGCCTCCCTAAAAGACTCTGTAGCAATACACCAAACTAAAGTCAACTTGAAGAACTGGCTAAACAAGGTTGACAAGTCTGGTTTACCCGGGCGTTTCAAAGCATGGATATAGCAACACGCGATCTTTCCCAAATTACTCTGGCCAATAACCATATATAATTTTACAACTTCCACAGTAGAAATCATGGAGAGAGGCATAACAGCTAGACTACGCAGATGGCTTGGTTTACCTAGATCACTGTCTAGTATTGCTTTGTATGGAAACTCCAACTCACTGCATCTTCCATTTACAATCCTGGTGGGGGAGTATAAGGTTGCCAAGGTGAGATCTACCATACAATATAATTTCTCCGATGACACCAAAGTGGCTGGAGCAGGCATCGAAGTCTACACAGGAAGGAAATGGAAAGCTAGGAACGAATTAAATATGACAGAAGAAAGGCTCCGCGCAAAAACTATATTAGGTACTGTAGCAAAAGGTCGTGCTGGCCTGGGGTATTTTCCTTCAATTAGATACGATAAAGTAGCAGGGAAAGGAAAATACGCTCTGCTGCAGGAAGAAGTGCAGAAAAGCGAAGAAGAATCAAGGGTAACCAAAATGGTAGGGATGAGCAAGCAAGGCGCCTGGACAAAATGGGAGTCCATCATCCACCGAAAAGTGAAATGGGCAGATATTTGGCATTACAACATGGGCTTAAAATTCTTAATCAATGCCGTGTACGACACCCTACCCAGCCCCGCTAATCTGAAATTATGGAACAAATCAGATTCGCCTAATTGCCAATTGTGCGGACAGATAGGAACGTTAAAACACATCCTCAGCAGCTGTCCATCAGCACTAGCGGATGGTCGGTACAAATGGCGACAGGATGAGATATTAAAAGAAATCGCAGAAATTTTACAACTAGCGATACAAGTAAATGTATTAAATCCCCACCCAAATTCCATAGAGTTCTTAAAAGCCGGTTCCAAACCTCAGAAGAAAAAGCCCTCAAAAATAAACCTACTCACACGTCCTACAGACTGGGTCGTAAAGACCGATTTAGGGTCTAGACTGATGTTCCCAGAGCACATAGCCCACACTCAATTACGTCCAGACATAGTGTTCTTCTCCAATAATCTAAAAATCGTAATTTTGTGGGAATTAACGGTTCCTTGGGAAGAGCACATTGAAGAGGCTAATGAAAGGAAGAAATTCAAATATGAGGAATTATTATGCAGGATAAATGGCTGGAAGGCGAGCTGTATGCCAATCCAAGTGGGAACCAGAGGCTTTGCAGCACGGTCGCTCTGCAGAGCCTTAACAGATATTGGATTGGTGGGTTTAAAGAAACGAAAAGCCATTAAAACCATTAACGGCACCGCTGAGCGAACTGCCAAATGGCTGTGGATTAAGCGAAATAGTACATGGCTCCATAAAATCTAGGAATGAACAATCATAAAAGTAAAACCAAAGCAAAAATTTAAATTATTGGGTTGGTGCAAGGATGGTGTCGGTTTTTGACGTATTTTTTATCGTCAAAAGCCGACATTATTTTTTGCACCAACCTAATATTACTTGCAGAAAATACTTCTTAACACACACTAAGCGTTTGTAAGAGTGTTTTTCTTTTCGAAGCTTTTACTATTGCTGAATTTCCCTTAATTGTGCTATTCTTTCTTTTTGTTTTATTATCTTTTGTTTTTTAATCTAAACTATGCGTTTGCATTGATCAAATTGTACATAAATCCAAAATTTGCCACTTCAACGAAAGTAAAATATATATATATATATATGTATATAAGCAACAAATTTTTATTCATATACCGATGTAATTTAACTAAAATTGCCATATTCATTTATTTTAATCGTTTAAGCGCTAGTCGTTTGGGGTAGGGTTTATCATTACTACCAACCCTTTTTACTTATTTTTTTTTTCATTTTATCTTTTCGTGGGGGGGGCAATTGGTGAATTTTCAATTTTAAAAACGACAATTCTGTACATACGCATATCAATGTATTTTTTTTTTTTTTTTTTTTTTACGCGTACATTTTTTTTTTTTTTTTTTTGCTCGTATAACTTCTTTCCTTTTAGTTTTTACACATCAAACTTTCAGTCTTTTGGGGCGGGGTATATCATTATTATTTATATTAGCTATT
>OZ010615.1:17713999-17721499 GCA_963932145.1 Acanthosepion lycidas | reverse complement strand
GATATAAACCTGTGTGGGTGATGTAAGCATGTGTGTGTGTGATTTAAGCCTCTGTGTGGGTGATGTAAGCCTGTGTGATTGATGTAAGTCTGTGTGGGTGAGGCAAGCCTGTGAGAGGGTGATGTAAGCCAGTGTGGGTTATATAAGCCTGTGTCGGTGGTGCAAGTCTGTGTGTCGGTGATGTAAGCTTCTGTGTGGGATGTAAGCCTGTGTGGGTGATACAAGCATGTGTGTGGGTGATGCAAGCATGTGTGTGGGTGATATAAGCCTGTGTGGGTGATGTAAGTCTGTGTGTGTGTGATTCAAGCCTGTGTGTTGGTAATGTAAGCCTGTGTGGGTGATGTAAGCCTGTGTGGGTGATGCAAGCCTGTGTGAGGGTGATGTGAGCCTGTGTGGGTGATATAAGCCTGTGTGGGTGATATAAGCCTGTGTGTGGTGATGTAAGCCTGTGTGGGTGATGTAAGACTGTGTGGGTGATATAAGCCTGTGTAGGTGATGCATGCCTGTGTTTGTGTGATGTAAGCCTGTGTGGAGGATGTAAGCCTGTGTGTGTGTGTGTGTGTGTGTGTGTGTGTGTGTGTGTGTGTGTGTGACGTAAGCCTGTGTTGTTAATGTAAGCCTGTGTGTGGGTGATGTAAGCCTGTGTGGGTGTTGCAAGCCTGTGTGGGTGATGAAAACCTGTGTGTGGGTGATGTAAACCTGTGTGGGTGATATACGCCTGTGTGTGGATGATTTAATGGGATTATGGCTCAGAATTTGCAATCGGAAAGCCGAGTTCGAATTCCTGTCGAGTTCATTAGATTTACTAATCCAGAAACACTCTTGGGAAAAATCCGCCTCTTCGCTAACTAGCTATGGGTTAAATAGTATAACTTGTACGTCATTATTACCTCCAAATAATTCTTAATAATATTTTAAAGATATTTTTTGCGTTTAAATACCCTGAAAAAGGTTGATAAACCGTAAAAATTTAAATCGTCAATATAAGAGAATCTATGGTATATAGAAAGCTCTAACTGCTTAAATAATTGAGAATCTGTTGGAAAGAAAATTGATGAATAAAGGGGGGGATGCTTTAAATTCTCAAAATCAATGGTGTATAACTTTTCAACAGTAGCCAGAGAAGTGATAGATTGTGAATCGTCATTTAGCTGAATGGGGTTGAGGGAACCTCCATCCACCGGTCTCGGCTTATATCATTAAAAAAAAATCCTTTATGTCGTCTGTTTTGCTGCAGCATTGGCTGTTGTATGAATTTTGAAGAATTAATGTATTCAAATGACCTTTTTTTTTTTTTTTTTTTTTTTTTTTTTTTTTTTTATAACTGAATCAAGTCTTTCTCATTGTCCATTTTCAAGGCTCTTTATATCTTGAACGAAATTTCTCAAACCATGTCTGTATAAAAGTGACATTAACAATATAGAAGGCCGTCGGGTTACGACGGACAAAACGTTTCGTGGTTTTGGCGCAATTTCCCTTAATATAATACGTCATCAAGCGGTGCTGTATGAGGAAGACGGCGTTGTTTCTTCACCAGTTGTACGCCATATTGGATTCTGTTACATTCTCTATCCCTCGTTTCTGTTTTTTTTTTAAAACTTTTTGCCCTACATTATGACTACTAAGCGTAAGTGAGTTCCGACCTACATCGAAAATCAGATAACGTAGGAACAGATCTCCGACGTAAATCGAGGACCTTCTATATTACTGTTTGTCTGTTTAACAGCTTATCAACTCCTTATGGGTCATTTAATGCTGAAATTTCATTTTCTTGTGACCCTTGAAATAATAAAAATATGATAGAAATTATTCTGCTTTCACAGTTGAATACATGGTAGATGATGCTCAGCTTTTGTGCATATACATGACGTGCTTTTACCGATTGAGCCACAGAGGACCGTTTCAGTTAACAAGGTCGATTTTACTGTTTTTAAACTACAAATCTCCATGGTTTCTCTCGTACATTCATATCTGCTCGATGCGTATCCAAATATAAACAAATGACGTCACACATTATGAAATGGACAAAGTCCGACAATTATTTTAAGACATTTTTTTATGTTTGTACTTTCTGTTTATACATACAAATATTTAAGTAAATGCACTGTTTATAATAAACAGTATTAACGACATTTACCGGCCTGAATGTCCGAGAAATTTTCATAGAAAATATTCGCCCTCCGACAGGAATCGAATCTGTATCCTATACATAATGTATATATAATGTGTGACGTCATTTGTTTAAATTTGGACACGCATCGAGCAGATATGAATGTACGAGAGAGAATTATGGAGAATTGTAGTTTAAAAACAGTAAAATCGACCTTGCTAATCGAAACGCTCCTCTGTGGCTCAATCGGTAAAATCACGTCAGGCTATATGACGGTTCCGTTTACCTCTGAATATTTAACTTCTTTATATTCTCATAGCGGGTTACTGATCTTGCACAGTTCTCAGTAGCTCCTCTTTCCCAACCAGTCATGGTACATCATCTCAGCCAACTTCCTTTGCTTATTATTATTATATGGCTGACTATTATCTCTTTATAATCTGCCGTTCCTGTTTTGCTATATCTTATCTCGATTTACCTTAATGTATTTGGTCCTTATTTAATTGTTCTACTTCTTTATAGATATAGGGATTCACTTTCTCGTTTCAGTTGTCCTCTTCTCAACCATATTCCTGATACTTCATCCGTAACTTCCTTATTTCTTGAAATGTCTGTACGGATATTTTTGTTCTCATTTTAGCATTTACCGATTCTCCATTTGTCCAACTGCCGCTTAGTGGACCAGATAATCTGTTCACCTGAAGACGACCGAAGAAAGAGCCGATCGAAACATCTCACAAAATGTACTGAATGGAATCTTTTAATATTTTAGGATAGCTAGAGCCAAAATTGAAATATTTTTTTACAGTCACGAAGACTCTTGAGACGTGATATAACGACAGAAAACCGAATATAAAATCCGGTAAAATAGATAACCTCTTTTTCTATCGTTGTTATTAACTCGATTCGGTGAAATGCAAACGTTTGTATTTGAAATCGGTGTCAGATGGGTCGGCCCGAGTCGCCTATCATGATAACCTTTACGGCCCATGTCCAAAGTAGAACGACCTCTCATTAATCAGCTATTATGATAGCGATAAAAAAATAAAAGTCACCTGATAATTATAAAGATAATTATTTTGAAATTTCAGTTGGCTTGAAATTTTTAGTTTCAATCTAATAGATTCTCCCGATATAAATATTTCTTCTTCTTCTTCTTCTTCTTCTTCTTCTTCTTCTTCTTCTTCTTCTTCTTCTTCTTCTCTATTTCTTTTCTCTTCTTCCTCCCTTTTTCTTTTCACTTCTCTATTTCTTTTCACTTCTTCTTCTCTATTTCTTTTCTCCTTTTCTTCTTCTCTATTTCTTTTCTCTTCTTCTCTCTTTTTGTCCTTCTCTATTTCTTTTCTCCTTTTCTTCTCTATTTCTTTTCTCTTCTTCTCTATCTCTTCTTCTGTATTTCTTTTCTCTCTTTCTTCTTCTGTATTTCTTTTCTTTTCTTCTTCTTCTCTGTTTCTTTTCTCCTTTTCTTCTCTATCTCTTCTTCTGTATTTCTTTTCTCCTTTTCTTCTCTATTTCTTTTCTCTTCTTTTTCTCTATCTCTTCTTCTCTATCTCTTTTCCCCTTTTCTTCTCTATTTCTTCTTCTTCTTCTCTATCTCTTTTCTCCTTTCCTTCTCTATTTCTTTTCTCTTCTTCTTCTCTGTTTCTTTTCTCCCTTTCTTCTCTATTTCTTTTTTTTCTTTTCTCTACTTTTTTTGTTTAATCAATATGATGAAGGATTTATTTCTTGTTTGATATGGCTACGCAGTGGATATATGAAACGAGAAACTGAATAGATTATCATCACATCGAAGAATAAATCCATAAAATAAAAGCCTCAAAATCCACTTTGTGGTGAACAAGGAATTATAACTAGGAATTAAAAACGCCATTAACGAATGCGTTGATGTATTTTGAAAGTAATACACAAAGAGTCGATAGAGTATAAAAAAGTTATACACCGTCAAATGTGAAATCAAGTTGTCTCCGGGGATATAAAAAATAAAAATAAAATAGAGACTGTCATAAAAAGAAAATATAACATTATTTACATTATTCGGACTATTGTCCTCATCTTTGTCACCTTATTTATTACAATAAGATGAGGACAATAGTCCGAATAATGTAAATAGTGTACATAATACCTCATCTCAGAAATATAGACAGATACTGAAAGGCCGAAACGTTGTAATAAATATGGCGGCAAAAATAAGGACAATAGTCCGAATAATGTAAATAGTGTACATAATACCTCATCTCAGAAATATAGACAGATACTGAAAGGCCGAAACGTTGTAATAAATATGGCGGCAAAAATAAGGACAATAGTCCGAATAATGTAAATAGTGTACATAATACCTCATCTCAGAAATATAGACAGATACTGAAGAAAATATAACCTGATACTTTTTTTTATTCAAACCGAACTTTTACATTCTACGTCTGACGTTGCGAGTGGACGAAATGTTGAAAACGAAAGAAGGCGAAAAACTAAAAAAATACCAGAAACCCGCTCGAGAACTGAAAAATTATTATTATTAATAATAATAATAATAATAATAATAATAATAATAATAATAATAATAATTGGGTGCATCTGAGTGTTGGCAACAAAGTATTTAGAACAACGTATTAGGGCTCCTGAGAACATATAGTGGACAATATGTCGTGCATTGAAGCTCTCTCTCAAAGAGAACTGGTAAAAAAATAGGCAGCCACAAGTTGTACGGAACGATGAAGTGACTATCGTCAGTAATTTTTAGCGTTCACTGATAGGAAAGTCCACGCAAATCGACCGGACATAATTGTGAAAGAACATGGTAAAAATACATGTCTTCTGACAGATGTTGCATCCTTAGCCGACAAAAATACATCTTTGAAAATCTTTCACCTCGAGGTAGAAGTCAGTAGAATGAAAGGTCTTTGGAAATGGCATCAAAAGAATCAATTGAATACATGGAACAAATTTCTGGCAATGCTTAAATATAGGAATTGTCCCAAATCCTACTTATTACTATTCCTCATATCTTGCGTAGATTTCTCTCCATACAAAGATCACAATTATATTATTTCTCCTTGGTTGCATGAGATCTCGTCTGTTTGTATATTCTGAAACAATCATCTTGCCACTTGAAGTCACTGATTGGGACTTGGTAGCAAGTAGTACTTTCGGAAGCAAAGGCAAAACACAGGGATGGTAAAAGTCATTGACGTGACTCTTCAAATAGCAACACCTGGGAAGTGTTTTAAAATTGCGATACTGAAATCCGATAGGGATAGTGAAAGAGGCATTTCAAAAGTTAAGCAAAGTATTAACAAAAAGGAAAATCTTGTTAGAAACAAAGAAAAGACTACTGAACTGTTATGTAATATCAGTCTTCCTATATGTCAGTGAATACTAGACAATCTCCTCACAGATGAAGAAGAGACTTGAAGCAAGAGAAACAAAGAAAAGACTACTGAACTGTTATGTAATATCAGTCCTCCTATATGGCAGTGAATGCTGGACAATCTCCTCATAGATGAAGAAGAGACGTGAAGCAAGAGAAACAAAGAAAAGAGTATTGAACTTATTATGGGGTCCACCCTTTTCTGATATAAATGGACTCGTCCTGCTGCCATAAAATAGCCACAGTCAGTCAGAGATGATTGTGGAGGAACAGTGTGGAGAGGAACAGGGTGGAAAGTACATAGACACTGTGATTGAGTTGACGTTAGAAGTCAGTTACAAGGACGCCCGTCTCTAAGGAAGTTTACTTCGAGACTGTATATAGCGATCTTTGATTAATACTAACCGGCGTTCCTGGATTTTACTAACAGCATTACCTTTTGTATTTTGTGTAAATACATTTAATTTCTTAGCTTAAATATTTGCGTTTGTCATTTATTGGAGACCGATTTTTCACGCGGAATCCACAACAAAACTGCTATGTATCATTCCTCCTATATGGCAGTGAATGCTGGACAATCTCCTCACAGATAAAGAAGAGACTTGAAGCAAGAGAAACAAAGAAAAGAGTACTGAACTGTTATGTAATATCAGTCCTCCTATATGGTAGTGAATGCTGGACAATCTCCTCACAGATGAAGAAGACACTTGAAGCACGAGAAATGTGGTTCTATAAAAGAATGCTTACAATACCATGGACCGAACATGTGAGCAACGACGAAGTTTTACAGAAAATGGAAACAAAAAAGGAGGCTTATACTTAACATCAGACATAGAGATAGATAGATAGATAGATAGAGAGATAGATAGATAGATAGATAGATAGATAGATAGATAGATAGAGAGAGAGTATTTAAATTTCTAGGGCATATAATGGGGAAAAAGGACTTGAAAAATTTGATACTCCCTGGACAGATTGAAGACAATTATTTTAAGAGAAAGTTTTTATAAATTTCAACCGAAAGTCGCACAATTCGCTCGGTTAATGAATGCCGAATGTTTCCTGATGAAGAAATATAATCTTAAGGCGTGCCATATTTTTGGGATAAAGTACAGAGATAGAGTGTGGCCTGACGATTGCGTCTAGCATGAAACAGACTGTCACCTCTAATGTTCACTTATATATATATATATATATATATATATATATATATATATATATATATATATATATATATATATGTATATAAAGAAAAATATACGGAAAAAACAAACAAAAATCCTAATATGCAATTATGCTGTTTTAATGTTAATATAATGTCAACGTCGGACGTTTCGGTCTAATAGACCATCTTCAGGACATATTCATAAAACATAATTAACATTAGACCATATTCAATTCAACATGGAAAAGACGATGGACATAAGAGCAAGACCAATCCAAACAGATAACTGAAATCTTTTATAAGATCAGCGTTCCGTTTAAATATGATCAGGTCGTTGTCACGTGGGCGATGTTGTGAAAACGTATTCCTAAAATTTGAGTATTTGGAATGAAAAACGAAAAGAATTTATTAACATTAAAACAGCATAATTGCATATTAGGATTTTTGTTTGTTTTTTCCGTATATTTTTCTTCATACTGTCGGATCTATATCCATATATTTGCTTACATATATATATATATATATATATATATATATATATATACAGGGACATCCAAAATTAGAACGATTTCACCAGCAAAAGCTTCATTCAATCTTGAACACCAAATGGAATTACTATGTGACCAACATCAAAATCCTAAAAAGGGCCAATAGGGGTGTGGTCTGTTTAGGGGTCAGAAAGAAAGACACGGAAGACAAAGGTAGGTTGAACAAGTATATTGAAGATATATACAAAGCAGGAGTGTTAGTAATAAGTAGATAGAAGTGTACGTCCGAACGGTAGGTTACCATTGCGTCTGGCTCCTCAACCGACTCTCTCAGTTGGTAGTTATGGGAGGAGGAAGAGTTCATTTTGCT
>OZ010615.1:17668999-17711499 GCA_963932145.1 Acanthosepion lycidas | reverse complement strand
GGATTTGTTACAATTCTATGGGATTACACAATACACACTGACAGAACAATCAAGGCCAACCGCCCAAATATTGTTATTAAAGACCACAAACAAAAACGGTGCCTCCTTATTGATATGGCAGTCCCTGCTGACTGCAATGTATCTTTGAAGATATTCAAAAAGCTGTCAAAATACAAGGACCTTGAAATAGAAATCTCGAAGATGTGGCATATGGGTACACCAATAATCCCTGTTGTAGTTGGAGCCCTAGGACTGGTTGGAAAAGATTCCAGTAGACTAATTGTAGGGATTCCTGGAAGCCCATGCCTCAAGGAGATACAAAAAATTGTTCTGACAAGTACAGCCCACACTTTACGAAGGGCTTTATCTATGTAATTTTTATTTTATTTTATTTATTTATTTTTTTTTTTTTTGTCAGTGAAAAGTGTCATGATGCCATTTCTAACCTTAGGTCCCTGGGTGGGAGCCGGAAAGAAATGTGTAAACGCTAGAAAGCAAAGAAAATAAAAATAAAAATAATAATAATAATAATAATAATAATAATAATAATAATAATAATAATAAACAGAAGTAATAAAAATGCAGTCGTGGCTTGTTAATAACAGTCATATTCTGCACAAATGATTTGTATTTGATTATATAAAGAAATAGATAAGTAATTACTATGTTTTAGATTGGCATCCAATGCAATTGCCTTAGATCTTGTAAATAAGGAATTTGAGATCATTCAAGCCTGTGGAAAAACGGAACTCTTAGATTATGTAAATAAAAGCAAGTGGATTAGCAATTCATGGAATGGTTGATGTTTCTGCCGTCCATGGTATTGTTGAGCAGTGCCCGGTATAACGTGGAAGGTGCTGGGCACCGGCGGGGAGTTAAGGAGAGTAAATCTCCAGTGACAAGTATAAATCATTTGTTGTGAATATACGGCTTCAAGAACAAACAGAAAATTAAGTTGTAGATCATTTTTAAAATTCACATTTAACAGCAGGAATTGAAAAAAATAAAATCATCACATGCGATCGAACAACAATAAAAAAACAAATATTTTATCCAAGCAAATGCGAAATAATTACGAAAAATGAAGGTTTTGATAGATTTTAGGATTTTTCAAACAATAAATTCTAGCCATAATATTCCAGATTTCTTAATATTCAAATCATTTCTAATGCATTCCTATAGTAAAATCATTTGCAATGAATTTCTATAGATGCTTTTAGTATTTGCTATATCACTAGATATGGAATCATTAGAGGGAATGAAAGTTTGGATGGATTTCTTTCATAAATCCTAGCCATAATATTCCAGGTTCCATAAAGAGCTAGTATTCAAATCATTTCTAATGCATTCCTATAGTAAAATCATTTGCAATGAATTTCTATAGATGCTTTTAGTATTTGCTATATCACTAGATATGGAATCATTAGAGGGAGTGAAAGTTTGGATTTTTGAACTGATCAAATCTTTCCCATCAAATCGTGATATAAAAGTTGTCCTGAACGACCACTCCCCTAGATTCTTTCGTAATAATTCAGTTGTCCCCCAAGGCTCCATACTAGGCCCTACTTTATTTAAAATTTTCTTTAATGACCTTTCCAATGTCATCAACTCTCAATATGGTATCTATGCGGATGAGAAATTCATTTAATACTGTCTCAGTAGTAAATCTAATCAGTTCGATAAGGTCAAATTGGCAGCTAATGTCCAAAATGATTGAGGTCTGTTGTTAACTGGGGAAAAGGATGTACTGTTAATTTTAACGCCTTCAAAATTAAACTGCTCTTCATTAATATTCTGAGAGATACCCCCCTTTTGCCGTCCATCAGTTGCTTGCCCCCCCCCCCCAGAAGGTGACTCATTGCATCTTTTCGGGTCTCGATTGACATGAAGTGCAAAGAATATATTGAATCCATTGCTAGATTAGCCGCTAAGAAAGTTGATTGTGTCGTGCGAGACAATTATTCTCTCCAGAATCTATCATATATCTATGAATCTACCTTTCGTCCATGTTTGGAATATTGCTGCCACATCTGGTCTGGTGCTGCTGCTATTTACTTTGACCTCCTTGATAAGATCCAAAGAAGAATCTGCAATATTATTAGTCCTGATCTGGTGGCTCAGCTCCAGTCACTTTCTGTTATAGTGGAACATACCTATTCTATAATTAATAGACTCTCCCACCTATAATAAGTAGGAGTAGTAAGAGTAACAGGAGTCACTCAGGGGTTCGGTCTGAGTTTAGTCTGAAGTCGGACGACCGGCTGACCGGCTGAACTCTCTGCCTTCGGGCGGGGAGGAACCCGAACGAGGCTACGCCGAAGGGCGGAGTCTCTTTCGGGGAGGTAAACCGACCCTGAAGCCGTTTATACGGGTTTTAAAAGGGCATATTTTTGGCCGAGCCCACGGGCTCGGAGATCCCACTTTAAACCGGCCTTGTGCTATATGAGGGAATGAAAGTTTGGATGGATTTGTTTTAATCAATCCTAGCCATAATATTCCAGGTTCCATAAAGAGCTAGTATTCAAATCATCCTCTCGTGGGGGAGTGACTGAATATCACTGAATATCGCTCAGTGGGTCGGTCAGTCAGTCGATGCCGGACGACCGTTAGTCGGATACTAAAGTATCAGCGACCACAGCTAGATTTCTCTGCGTCATTACCTATTATATCAAGTTCCTAACGTTTTGTACGTCGAATCTATTTTAGGACCGACTTAGTACAAATACAAGCCTCCACTGTGAAACCACTCCATAACACTTTCCCACTGCCCTAAGGTTGCCTCTTTATGTCTTTTCTATAAATACTTTCTTAGTAAATGTTCGAATGAGTACCTAAACTTCATGAATTTAAGCACAGTACTAGACTGGCGTTTAGATCTCATCAATTTACAGTTAAGTTGGCTAGATGTAGCCGTAAATTCTATGCTAACTGTTTCTTCTCTCGCACTTCTCGGCTATATGCTTTCCAGCTAACTTTAATCTATAAAAATTAAAATGCAGTTTCAATTGATATCTACTCTCCTCCTGATTGCTCTTTCTTAGTTCTCGCTCCTTAATAATGTTTATGTTCCTAATTCTTCCAAGCTCAGTAATCGCTTGCGTCTTAGTGGTTTTATTACCTTACTTGGGGTGAACTCGATTAAAAAAAATGTTTACTAAATCTTTACCATAATGTCTAAGTCATATAAAGAACTCATTAACATTTCCAAATCATTCGTATATTAAAATCATTTCTAGAGTTAATTGTATTATTTTAAAAACTCGCTCAGCGGAGAACAAGTAAATAAATCTTTAAGTTTAGATTGTAGGTTCATTTAACTGTGTTTTTGAGTAGATCATTTTTTCTGATTTGCAAATTCTTTGCTCTCGATATCTGGACTCCCCTTGATCTTTGATTAGAAACAAGCGAATTGGCACAAGCCTCCATTCCGTTCCTAACTGACCACATCTGGTGTTGACATAATACGCTGCTTCTTTATTTAACCCTTGCGACCTCATCAGTGATTGCTGATCTCCAAACTTAGATCCGCTGCCCAACTACCACCGCTTGCGTATCTTTGGTAAATACCGTTTGATTTGATCCAAGAACTCCTCTCAAATTCCCGCCGATTTCGCTGGTCAGGTGCAGGGAAGAGAAAGGCGACTTCCCTCGGTTGAGAACTGACTGACCAGTTGTGAGTTTGATTTGCCAGAGCCATGAGAGAAATGTCACAAAAAGGTTGGCGTTTTGGATTTGATGACCTCTGACGAAATCCTAACAGCATCGAGTTTTAGAAGCAAGCATACAGAATTCTGTAACTACTGTAGAAATATATACGAATCTGAAGGGTCGTATAAAACATCTCTGGAAATAGGGAGATATGTGTGGTCAGTTTAAAGTTTATGTCGGAATCTTCATGCAAAGAAAAGATTGACTTACGGATTGATATGAAGGAAAGAAAAGAGACATCAAATGGTATTCATACTATTTGATATAAATAAGATAGGAGGATAGATATGAGTATCTATAGACAGAAAGATATGAAGAGAAAAAAACATAGATAGATAGATAGATAGACTGAATGAGAAGGATATATATGAACGCATACAGACAGAGATGTGACGAAAATTAGATAAATTGATAGATAGATATGAAGAGACTGAGTAAAAAGAAATGAACGGACACAATTTTTTAACAACTATTAAATAATCTATAGCTAGGAGAAGGAGAATATGGATTCACACTTCAATCAGGAGTATTTGCACGTAAGTAAATGTATCCAATCTGACTGGAAATCGAACGTATCCCAGAAAGATATTATAAAATGAGATAGATGATATTATTAAATGGGATAGATAGATAGATAGATAGATATGAACGGAATGGCATAGATAGATAGATTGATAGATAGATAGAAAGAAGGAAAGAAAGAAACAGACTGAAATGCAGAGAATGAAAGAAACTGACTGATAGAGAGATAGATATAAATAGACGGAGAAAGATAGATAGATAGATGGGTAGATAAATAGATATGAACAGAATGGCATAGCTAGATAGATAGGAAGAAAGAAAGAAAGAAAGAAAGAAAGAAACAGATTGAAATAGAGGGAATGAAAAAACTGACTGACATAGAGATAGATATGAACAGACAGAATAGATAGGTAGGTAGGTAGATAGATTGATAGATAGATAGATAGATATAAACAAACTGAAATAGATATGAACATATCGAGATAGATACATTAGAAACCAGCTCGATGTGAAAAGGTGTATGGAAATTTTTAAGCGACAGACATAAAACGTCTAAAAAAAATTCCTCATTACTGCTAACAATTTCCAATTCACTTTCATTGAGGGTTTTCACATATTCTTTTACCCTTAACACGCACACACATGTGTATATGTGTATATATATATATATATATATATATATATATATATATATACTTCACACTATTAGCTTGTTCAAATAACTTTGGTCATTTGGTGCTTCTCTATGTTTAGGGAAAGCAGCTTTAGTTTTTTTCTAATGAATAAAGCTCTTTGCATTTTGCTTGTCTCTTTCAATGTATGAAATGACTTGTCTGAGCAACATCTCGTTGCTACACAAGGCACAAAGCCAACAGTTTTCGGTGCGTTTCACCGTTGGCGTGCGTGTAGAATCGGCTTGGCTGTTTGTTGCCTGCCTATTTAAAGGTGTTCGAAATAGGTAAGTAAATTGGTAATTACGTGAGTCGGAAAGAAAAGAAAGGAAGCGACAGCGACGCGTAAGAGAAGAAATGAGGGGTTTGTAAAGACAAGAGGATAATGTAATGGAGTTGATTCAAATGGCTAGTTATTAGATAGATAGATAGATAGATAGATAGATAGATAGATAGATAATGAACGGAAATAGATAGATAGATAGATAGATAGATAATGAACGGAAATAGATAGATAGATAGATAATGAACGGAAATAGATAGATAGATAGATAGATAGATAGATAATGAACGGAGATAGATAGATAGATAGATAGATAGATAGATAGATAGATAATGAACGGAGATAGATAGATAGATAGATAGATAATGAACGGAGATAGATAGATAGATAGATAGATAATGAACGGAGATAGATAGATATGATTAGACCGAGGAAGAAAGAAAGTAAAAAAGGTAGATATGTACAGACTAATATAGATAGATAGATGATGAACAGATATCTATCTATCTATCTATCTATCTATCTATCTATCTATATATATATATATATATATATATATATATATTAGGTTGGTGCAAAAATAATATCGTTTTTTGACGTATTTTTTAACGTCAAAAAACGATATTATATATATATATATATATATATATATATATATATATATATATATATATATATATATATAGATCAGACCGAGAAAGAATGATAGGGAAAGATAGATATGAACACAATGGGCTAGATATTAGGTTGGTGCAAAAATAATGACGTAATAATGTCGTTTGTTGACGTTAAAAAATACGCCAAAAAACGACATTATTGCGTCATTATTTTTGCACCAACCTAATATATATATAGTGAGATGGATAGATACATAAATAGATATGAAGTGAGATAGATAGATAGATAGACAGATAGATAGATATTATGAACAGACCGAGATAGAAAGATAGATCGATATGAACAGAATGAGGTAGGTAGGTAGATAGATAGATAGCTATCAATGGCCTTCTTTGAAATGATTCAAATTGCTGAGAAATATTTCTATCATTCCACGGGTTTACGGCCATTTCACATTGAGACACCGGTTCTTGTACGAACATCGAAGTTAAGCAATATCGAACCTGCTCGGTACCTAGATGGGCGACCGCTTGCGAATAACAGGTTGTGTTTCTTGGATAATACTGGCACATCGAAGATTACGGCTTGGAATTGTTAACTGGGGAACAGTCCGAATTCTAATCGGGTTTGTTATATTGCCTTACGCTCAAATACCCTTGTGAACAGTATATATACATTTCTTATCCCACAGCTATGGGTTAAATAGTCGGACTTTTATCAGAAAATCATTTTTATTAGGTTGGTGCAAAAATAATGACGTAATAATGTCGTTTTTTGGCGCATTTTTTTAACGTCAAAAAACGACATTGTTACGTCATTATTTTTGCACCAACCTCATACCTCTAAAAAAATTTTGCAATCTAAATATATTTTCTGACTTTAAATAACCTGCAGAAGGTTGGTAAGCCGTAAAAAACAAAATAAATATGTCAATCTCTTATTCCAGAAGGCAGCAAAAGACTGAATCTGAATGGAAGTGTCAAAGTGGAAAAAGAAGATTCCCCAACCAATATTCTGGCCAAATTATTATCACAGCCAACAAAGATGCCGAAAAAAATATTCTGAGAGTATTCCTTTGAGAGAGTAGTTTTTGCCTCGGAAG
Source organism: Acanthosepion lycidas (assembly GCA_963932145.1). NCBI lineage: Eukaryota > Metazoa > Mollusca > Cephalopoda > Sepiida > Sepiidae > Acanthosepion > Acanthosepion lycidas. The sequence continues at coordinate 17,704,595 of OZ010615.1, read as the reverse complement.
CAAATGTATTAAACAAGCAGATCAAAGGAAGAATTCGGTTCCAGCATTCAAAATGTATAACCAAGAAGCAATGGCCAAACATGTCGCAGATCACCAGATTATGTTCTACAAAAGTTCACAGGGAAATATACTTACTGTTTACTTTATTTGGTATGCTTGACTCTAATATTAGGTTGCCCCCACCTCTTGCTTTTAGAACCGCCTTATTTCTTCTTGACATGGACTCAACGGCATTCTGGAAGCACTGTTTCGAAATTTTGATCCATAGTGCTATTATGTCCCCCCCCCCCAGTATTAAGTCTCAAGAGTCTTCGTGACTGTAAAAAAATATTTCAATTTTGGCTCTAGGTATCCTAAAATATTAAAAGATTCCATTCAGTACATTTTGTGAGATGTTTCGATCGGTTCTTTCTTCGGTCGTCTTCAGGTGAACAGATTATCTGGTCCACTGAGCGGCAGTTGGACAAATGGAGAATCGGTAAATGCTAAAATGAGAACAAAAATATCCGTACAGACATTTCAAGAAATAAGGAAGTTACGGATGAAGTATCAGGAATATGGTTGAGAAGAGGACAACTGAAACGAGAAAGTGAATCCCTATATCTATAAAGAAGTAGAATAATTAAATAAGACATAAAACAAAGAGATTAGGTGAGTGTATTAATCAGGAAGTGAATTCAGCTGAAAGGATACATCGACACAAGATAACCGGATGACAAGAAGTTATATAAATACCTGACGTATGAGAAGGGAGAATCTTTTTCAAGAAGATCGAAATTTTGATGAAAGACCTGAAACCCCATACCACACGATTCAGTCGAGGTTAATTTGACTCGGTTCTGAAGTGAATCCTTTTATAATTTTACTTTTTCCGGCCTTCCTTCGTTAGTCTGCACGACCGTTACGCGGCATAAATAATGGTCACTTCCGGTTTGATCGCGTGAAAAGGAGGGAAATATACTAGTTGGTTTCAGTGAAGAAATGAATGAAAGAAAGAAAGAAGAGAAGATAGAAGTGGAGAGAAAGAATTAGATTAAGTTGATAAGAACAGATACTACACTTTGATTTTAGTCAAAACGCCGAGAAACGCCGTCGGGATGTGATACAAGGTCAATTTAATGTAGAGAGGCCGTCGCGTAGACCGAATAATAGACCAGCTCCCCGCCTCCACGACTAGCCGTCGTTTGCACTGTACCAATCCCTCTCCCCGCTCTTAAGGCAATTGATGGGAGGTAGTGCTGAAATCAGCTGCTCCCCTCTCCATTTTGCGCTCTTTCCGAAGACAGAGATATGAAATATAGTTTATCCGTTCGAAATGCGGTATTTTTCAGCGCCTCCACGTCGTAACCGAACATGGCACAAGGTCAGTTTAAAGTGGATTTAATGGCCATACCTTGAAAAAATTGAGGGGGATGTACTGCCAGGTGAGGAAGGCAACCAGGGACTAATTAATATTATTTGAACTTACTCGAGCCAAAAGGCCGAGAAGCGATGGTGGCATTTTTCCGACGCCCTCTTTCGATCGACGAAAACTGAGTAAGGCAATCGTCAAAAATTCAGCTACCATAAATAAAATAAAAATGCTGAATTATTTTAAAACAATTTCAAAGAGGGATGTTCGTAAGACGGAAATTTGGCTAGAAAGAAAGAAAGGCAGAAAGAGAAAGAAAGGAAGGCAGAAAGAAAAAGAGAAAGAAAGAAAGGCAGAAAGAAAGGCAGAAAGAAAAAGAGAAAGAAAGGAAGGCAGAAAGAAAAAGAGAAAGAAAGAAAGGCAGAAAGAAAAAGAGAAAGAAAGGAAGGCAGAAAGAAAAAGAGAAAGAAAGAAAGGCAGAAAGAAAAAGAGAAAGAAAGGAAGGCAGAAAGAAAAAGAGAAAGAAAGAAAGGCAGAAAGAAAAAGAGAAAGAAAGGAAGGCAGAAAGAAAAAGAGAAAGAAAGAAAGGCAGAAAGAAAAAGAGAAAGAAAGGAAGGCAGAAAGAAAAAGCGAAAGAAAGGAAGGCAGAAAGAAAAAGAGAAAGAAAGGAAGGCAGAAAGAAAAAGCGAAAGAAAGGAAGGCAGAAAGAAAAAGAGAAAGAAAGGAAGGCAGAAAGAAAAAGAGAAAGAAAGAAAGGCAGAAAGAAAAAGCGAAAGAAAGGAAGGCAGAAAGAAAAAGAGAAAGAAAGAAAGACAGAAAGAAAAAGCGAAAGAAAGGAAGGCAGAAAGAAAAAGAGAAAGAAAGGAAGGCAGAAAGAAAAAGCGAAAGAAAGGAAGGCAGAAAGAAAAAGAGAAAGAAAGGAAGGCAGAAAGAAAAAGCGAAAGAAAGGAAGGCAGAAAGAAAAAGAGAAAGAAAGGAAGGCAGAAAGAAAAAGCGAAAGAAAGGAAGGCAGAAAGAAAAAGAGAAAGAAAGGAAGGCAGAAAGAAAAAGCGAAAGAAAGGAAGGCAGAAAGAAAAAGAGAAAGAAAGGAAGGCAGAAAGAAAAAGAGAAAGAAAGGAAGGCAGAAAGAAAAAGAGAAAGAAAGAAAGGCAGAAAGAAAAAGCGAAAGAAAGGAAGGCAGAAAGAAAAAGAGAAAGAAAGAAAGACAGAAAGAAAAAGCGAAAGAAAGGAAGGCAGAAAGAAAAAGCGAAAGAAAGGAAGGCAGAAAGAAAAAGAGAAAGAAAGGAAGGCAGAAAGAAAAAGAGAAAGAAAGAAAGACAGAAAGAAAAAGCGAAAGAAAGGAAGGCAGAAAGAAAAAGAGAAAGAAAGGAAGGCAGAAAGAAAAAGAGAAAGAAAGAAAGGCAGAAAGAAAAAGAGAAAGAAAGAAAGGCAGAAAGAAAAAGCGAAAGAAAGGAAGGCAGAAAGAAAAAGAGAAAGAAAGAAAGGCAGAAAGAAAAAGAGAAAGAAAGAAAGGCAGAAAGAGAAAGAAAGAAAGACAGAAAGAAAAACAGAAAGAAAGGAAGGCAGAAAGAAAAAGAGAAAGAAAGAAAGGCAGAAAGAAAAAGAGAAAGAAAGGAAGGCAGAGAGAAAAAGAGAAAGAAAGAAAGGCAGAAAGAAAAAGAGAAAGAAAGGAAGGCAGAAAGAAAAAGAGAAAGAAAGAAAGGCAGAAAGAAAAAGAGAAAGAAAGAAAGACAGAAAGAAAAAGCGAAAGAAAGGAAGGCAGAAAGAAAAAGCGAAAGAAAGGAAGGCAGAAAGAAAAAGAGAAAGAAAGGAAGGCAGAAAGAAAAAGAGAAAGAAAGAAAGACAGAAAGAAAAAGAGAAAGAAAGAAAGGCAGAAAGAGAAAGAAAGAAAGACAGAAAGAAAAACAGAAAGAAAGGAAGGCAGAAAGAAAAAGAGAAAGAAAGAAAGGCAGAAAGAAAAAGAGAAAGAAAGGAAGGCAGAGAGAAAAAGAGAAAGAAAGAAAGGCAGAAAGAAAAAGAGAAAGAAAGGAAGGCAGAAAGAAAAAGAGAAAGAAAGAAAGGCAGAAAGAAAAAGCAAAAGAAAGGAAGGCAGAAAGAAAAAGAGAAAGAAAGAAAGGCAGAAAGAAAAAGAGAAAGAAGGAAAGGCAGAAAGAAAAAGAGAAAGAAAGGAAGGCAGAAAGAAAAAGAGAAAGAAAGAAAGGCAGAAAGAAAAAGAGAAAGAAAGGAAGGCAGAAAGAAAAAGAGAAAGAAAGAAAGGCAGAAAGAAAAAGAGAAAGAAAGGAAGGCAGAAAGAAAAAGAGAAAGAAAGAAAGGCAGAAAGAAAAAGAGAAAGAAAGGAAGGCAGAAAGAAAAAGAGAAAGAAAGGCAGAAAGAAAAAGAGAAAGAAAGGAAGGCAGAAAGAAAAAGCGAAAGAAAGGAAGGCAGAAAGAAAAAGAGAAAGAAAGAAAGGCAGAAAGAAAAAGCGAAAGAAAGGAAGGCAGAAAGAAAAAGAGAAAGAAAGAAAGGCAGAAAGAAAAAGAGAAAGAAAGAAAGGCAGAAAGAAAAAGCGAAAGAAAGGAAGGCAGAAAGAAAAAGAGAAAGAAAGGAAGGCAGAAAGAAAAAGAGAAAGAAAGAAAGGCAGAAAGAAAAAGAGAAAGAAAGAAAGGCAGAAAGAAAAAGAGAAAGAAAGGAAGGCAGAAAGAAAAACAGAAAGAAAGAAAGGCAGAAAGAAAAAGAGAAAGAAAGAAAGGCAGAAAGAAAAAGCGAAAGAAAGGAAGGCAGAAAGAAAAAGAGAAAGAAAGGAAGGCAGAAAGAAAAAGAGAAAGAAAGAAAGGCAGAAACAAAAAGTGAAAGAAAGGAAGGCAGAAAGAAAAAGAGAAAGAAAGGAAGGCAGAAAGAAAAAGAGAAAGAAAGAAAGGCAGAAACAAAAAGAGAAAGAAAGAAAGGCAGAAAGAAAAAGCGAAAGAAAGGAAGGCAGAAAGAAAAAGAGAAAGAAAGAAAGGCAGAAAGAAAAAGAGAAAGAAAGAAAGGCAGAAAGAGAAAGAAAGAAAGACAGAAAGAAAAACAGAAAGAAAGGAAGGCAGAAAGAAAAAGAGAAAGAAAGAAAGGCAGAAAGAAAAAGAGAAAGAAAGGAAGGCAGAGAGAAAAAGAGAAAGAAAGAAAGGCAGAAAGAAAAAGAGAAAGAAAGGAAGGCAGAAAGAAAAAGAGAAAGAAAGAAAGGCAGAAAGAAAAAGAGAAAGAAAGAAAGGCAGAAAGAAAAAGCGAAAGAAAGGAAGGCAGAAAGAAAAAGAGAAAGAAAGAAAGGCAGAAAGAAAAAGAGAAAGAAAGAAAGGCAGAAAGAAAAAGAGAAAGAAAGGAAGGCAGAAAGAAAAAGAGAAAGAAAGAAAGGCAGAAAGAAAAAGAGAAAGAAAGGAAGGTAGAAAGAAAAAGCGAAAGAAAGGAAGGCAGAAAGAAAAAGAGAAAGAAAGAAAGGCAGAAAGAAAAAGAGAAAGAAAGAAAGGCAGAAAGAAAAAGAGAAAGAAAGGAAGGCAGAAAGAAAAAGCGAAAGAAAGGAAGGCAGAAAGAAAAAGAGAAAGAAAGGAAGGCAGAAAGAAAAAGAGAAAGAAAGAAAGGCAGAAAGAAAAAGCGAAAGAAAGGAAGGCAGAAAGAAAAAGAGAAAGAAAGGAAGGCAGAAAGAAAAAGCGAAAGAAAGGAAGGCAGAAAGAAAAAGAGAAAGAAAGAAAGGCAGAAAGAAAAAGAGAAAGAAAGGAAGGCAGAAAGAAAAAGAGAAAGAAAGAAAGGCAGAAAGAAAGAGAGAAAGAAAGAAAGGCAGAAAGAAAGAGAGAAGAGACGATAGAAGTCTTTAATGTCTCCTGTCAATATTCACAAATAAAGGGCTATACCATTTTGATTGCGTGTAAAATAAAAGACATATCAGAGACGCTACTTGGTTTCAGTGAGAAAATGAGCGAAAGATGTGAAAAAAAGAAAGAATGAAAGAAGGGAAGATAAAAAGAAACAAAGAATGAAAGAAAGAAAGAAAGAAAGAAAGGATGAAAGGAAGAAAGAAAGAAAGAAAGGATGAAAGGAAGAAAGAAAGAGATAATGAAAGGAAGAAAGAAAGAACCGAAGAAAGAAAAAAAGAAAGAAAGAATGAGAGAAACAAATAATTTAAAGAAAGAAGGAAAAGAATATAGAAAGAAAGAATGAAAGAAAGAAGGAGTGAAAGAAAGAAAGAAGGAGTGAAAGAAAGAAAGAAAGAAAGAAAGAAAGAAGGGAAGATAGAAGTGTTTAAAAGTTGTTACAGTGAAATGGAAAAAAAGTGATCATTTTTTCATTTGTATCCCCTTACTTCTTAAAATAACAACCAATATCCATTTTTATGATTTTTGTTAAGGTTATTAAACTCAAATATTTAACAATGCGATAAGGGAATTTCTACGGATATTTTATTGTCGTAGATCTCCCCATTAGCTTATTCAATCATTAACTGAAGAATTAATATTCATCAGAAATTTGAAATAGGGAAACCCTGAAATTATTACGGGTCTTTCTAATTTTGTTAAGTTTAAATATTTAGGGATATAATAAAGGAATTTCTACAGATATCTTATTGTCACAGAACTTGCCATGAGCTCATTCAATCATTAACTGAAGAATTAAGATTCATCAGAAATTTGAAATAGGAAAACCGTGAAATCTTCACGGAGTAAAACTAGTGAATAATAATTTTACGTATGATAGATTTAGTCTCGTGTTCAAAATTTTATACATCTTTGTAAGCGTCCACAATTTTTCCTTCCAGGCCACGTCGACTCTAAAATTTAAAAAAAATCGAACAGAAAACTATTTCTTTTATCAACTTCATCACAGTCAATTGTTATCGACGTAAAACTAATTGAATTATGGAAATAGGTAAATAGGCCATAATACTTGAACTGATAGCCGTTTGGTTTAATTTCCTTTCTTACGGCATATCAACGTCTTCCAGTTTATTTAATGCCGAATTCTATCGTTTTTATAAACAATAGAAAGGTAGACATAGTCCCGGTTTTAACGAGAATCAGAAAGGTAGATATAGCTACAGTAAATTATTTTCTATTGGATTAATATCTGCATAAGCTTAAGGCCTATCAGTTTATTGGGGAAATACTGAAGGTATGTCCATTAATCTGGAAAAAGTTGGAGGCCTGTCCATTAACGTGGAAAAGTTGGAACTCTGCCCATTAATCTGAAAAAGCTGGAAGGCTGTCCATTAATCTGAAAAAGCTGGAAGCCTGTCCATTAATCTGAAAAAGCTGGAAGGCTGTCCATTAATCTGAAAAAGCTAGAAGCCTGTCCATTAATCTGAAAAAGATGAAAGGCTGTCCATTAATTTGAAAAAGCTGGAAGCCTGTCCATTAATCTGAAAAAGCTGGAAGCCTGTCCATTAATCTGGAAAAGCTGGAAGGCTGTCCATTAATCTGAAAAAGCTGGAAGCCTGTCCATTAATCTGGAAAAGCTGGAAGCCTGTCCATTAATCTGAAAAAGCTGGAAGGCTGTCCATTAATCTGAAAAAGCTAGAAGGCTGTCCATTAATCTGAAAAAGCTGGAAGCCTGTCCATTAATCTGGAAAAGCTGGAAGCCTGTCCATTAATCTGAAAAAGCTGGAAGGCTGTCCATTAATCTGAAAAAGCTGGAAGGCTGTCCATTAATCTGAAAAAGCTAGAAGCCTGTCCATTAATCTGAAAAAGCTGGAACTCTGCCCATTAATCTGGAAAAGCTGGAAGGCTGTCCATTAATCTGAAAAAGCTGGAAGCCTGTCCATTAATCTGGAAACGCTGGAAGCCTGTCCATTAATCTGAAAAAGCTAGAAGGCTGTCCATTAATCTGAAAAAGCTGGAAGCCTATCCATTAATCTGAAAAAGCTGGAACTCTGCCCATTAATCTGAAAAAGCTGGAAGGCTGTCCATTAATCTGAAAAAGCTAGAAGCCTGTCCATTAATCTGAAAAAGCTGGAACTCTGCCCATTAATCTGGAAAAGCTGGAAGGCTGTCCATTAATCTGAAAAAGCTGGAAGCCTGTCCATTAATCTGGAAAAGCTGGAAGCCTGTCCATTAATCTGAAAAAGCTGTAAGGCTGTCCATTAATCTGGAAAAGCTGGAAGCCTGTCCATTAATCTGAAAAAGCTGTAAGGCTGTCCATTAATCTGGAAAAGCTGGAAGGCTGTCCATTAATCTGAAAAAGCTGGAAGCCTGTCCATTAATCTGGAAAAGCTGGAAGCCTGTCCATTAATCTGAAAAAGCTGGAAGGCTGTCCATTAATCTGAAAAAGCTGGAAGCCTGTCCATTAATCTGAAAAAGCTGGAACTCTGCCCATTAATCTGAAAAAGCTGGAAGGCTGTCCATTAATCTGAAAAAGCTAGAAGCCTGTCCATTAATCTGAAAAAGCTGGAACTCTGCCCATTAATCTGGAAAAGCTGGAAGGCTGTCCATTAATCTGAAAAAGCTGGAAGCCTGTCCATTAATCTGGAAAAGCTGGAAGCCTGTCAATTAATCTGAAAAAGCTGTAAGGCTGTCCATTAATCTGGAAAAGCTGGAAGGCTGTCCATTAATCTGGAAAAGCTGGAAGCCTGTCCATTAATCTGAAAAAGCTGTAAGGCTGTCCATTAATCTGGAAAAGCTGGAAGGCTGTCCATTAATCTGAAAAAGCTGGAAGCCTGTCCATTAATCTGGAAAAGCTGGAAGGCTGTCCATTAATCTGAAAAAGCTAGAAGCCTGTCCATTAATCTGAAAAAGCTGGAACTCTGCCCATTAATCTGGAAAAGCTGGAAGGCTGTCCATTAATCTGAAAAAGCTAGAAGCCTGTACATTAATCTGGAAAAGCTAGAGGTCTGTCCATTGATCTTGTTTCTTTACAACGTTTTTTAGCGAGTTGAGCAATAGACATCTTTACAGAAAATGAGAGACCATTGCACTGAATCGTCTTTAGCTTAAAGCTCCTTGGTTTGGTTTGGTTTATTTTGTTTTACGGCAGTGGGTCATTTAATGACGACAACATATTTTATTCTTGGTAATATTTTGTTTTGTCAAAAATCTGTTTCTGGTAATATTTTTCCTTCAAAATTGTATTGCTGGGAATAATTTTTTTCCAAAAAGTATTGCTAGTAATAGTTAGCTATTTGCCCATAGCTGGGACCCTAACAGGTGCTAGCACCCCGGGTCAGGGTGGACCTGGGAGAACCAGCAATGAAGAGGTGGTTCCACGCTCCTCAACACCTCCTGACCAGAGGCCTTGCTGCTGGACGTAGTTTATCGTCTTACCCAGGACGCGGACGTAGTTTAACGTCTTACCCAGGACGTAAAGTTTCTTGCTAGTGATTTGTGCTACTCAAAGAAAATCTTGAAATAATTCCAGTCAAATCCATTACATTCAATTATGTGCTAATACCTTTGGGAAAGTTATTAATCCTCTTCTTCCTCCAGCTATGAGTAAATAGACTGGGTTCTATAGCCTTGGATGGCAACTGGTCTAAGAGAAGGACAACCCTGAATTCAAAACCTGCAGAGGGTTATTTGAGGACCTTGTGGCACATAGTGCACCAGGTCTCTATATTCAGCCCTTCAAAAAGTGTGGTTGGTTCTGTACAAAGCCTTCAGCGCTATAATCAAATCATATGTGCTGGTGTCTGGACTGTTGGTTCGTAGAAACTGAGCTGCTTGACCCTCATATGGCGAATATATATATATATATATATATATATATATATATATATATATATATACATACATATATATACATACATACATACACACACACACACACACACACACACATATATATATATATATATATATATATATATAAATATATATTATTTTATTATGAAAACTGATTTGTATAATGAAGTCTGGCTTTATGTAGTCACCCACACTGAAGCAACCCACATGCCATCATCATCATCATCATCATCATCATCATCACCACTCACTTGACCGGGCGAGGTCGCTAGGCCGCCAGGCGGCTGAGCAACTCAATAATTACCTCTCTATATCAGGTTTGAAAGCCGGAGGGGTATTCATTTATGCTTAGTGTATTTTAGGCAAGTAGACCTGGCGGAGCCCATCCCACTCGAGGTCAAACCGCAGCCGATAGAATGCAGATTGATGACTCACATTGGTCCCGGATACACAGTCGTTGATTCCATCGGGGAAGCCCTCCGCCCTGGCTATTGAGTTCAGTCTCAGGAGCACTCCTCCCCTTTAGGGATGACATGTTAATCTTCCTGTGATGGCATGTCATCATCGCACTGGCCATATATATAGCAACGGAGTTCAGTTTAAACCATTGTACCCTATCTACGAGAATTTTAATTCGCCCTTTGAGTGGTTTTGTTTTAAATGTTGCTGGTTGTCTAACCATTCCAGTTGTAGTTGGAGCCCTGGGTTTAACTGGGTTTTCTGATCGACTCACCGAATGGATCCCTGATAGACCTTCCCTTAACAATGACAAAAATTGTTCTAACAAGTACAACTCATACCCCTTACGAAGGGCTTTGTAAAATGTGTGTGATCTTACTTTTATTTCTTTTTACAAAAATGTTTAGTGGAAAATGTCATGAAGCCATTTTTGATTTTAGGTCTCCGGTTGGGACCCGGAAGGAAATGTGTATGCAATAGAAATCAAAGGAAATAATAATACTTTAGAAAAAAGAGCGATTTAAGAAGAGAAAAGAAAAAGAAAAGAAAACAGTGTTTGACAATGTTAAACAATATTTCGACGCTATTTACATTATTCGGACTATTGTCCTCATCTTTGTCGCCATGTTTATCACAACGTTTCGGCTGTTGTACGCTCGGGCCTTCTTCAGTTGGTTGGAATGTCGAACTGAACCCTTTATTTCGCTCACTTGGAGTTAGAATGTTCTAGTTCCACGTGCCATGTTTAATGGATGTCAGTTATCTCCTGTTAATTCCCCTCTGAAAGTTCTCCACTGCCTTAACCAGGTATTGAACTCGCACTCTTTGGGTTCGATTCGACATTCCAACCACCTGAAGAAGACCGAAGCGAACAACAGCCGAAACGACAAAGATGAGGACAATAGTCTGCATAATGTAAATAGTGTACATAATGCCTCATCTCAGCGATTTAAGAAGAGAAAAGAAAAAGAAAAGAAAACAGTGTTTGACAATGTTAAACAATATTTCGACCGTAAGTCGGTCTTCTTAAAGTTATATTTTTAAAAAAATTTCATATATAAAGCTATATAAATCTACAAAAAATTATGTCGTTGTAGAAACGTTGCCTTTCTTGTATATATCTATTGTAATTTTACGCACAAGGCCGAAGGTGAAGTGGAGTGATAGTGGTCGTCATTGACTATAGTAAACCTCGCTTTGAGTAGTTTTGTTTTTAAATGTCGCTGGTTGGCTAACCATTCTCCTCGCTAGAAAAGTGGGGTATTGGAACTGTGGTTTAGTCACCAATGATCCGACTATGCAGAAGATAATACTGTATTACATAGCATCAATAGTAAACGCAGAGTGATCATATAAAGTTAGGACAAAATTAATAAATCCTTAGCGTAATCACAGAAAAAGGATTTATTTAACATAATTATGATTTCTTTATCAATTCCTTTCTGGCATGAATGTCCCGTCTTCAAGACGCCGACAAAGCATTTCCACTCAAAATTCCAAATCAAAATTCAATCAAAAACTTATTGATCCCTTCTTGTATCGATATACGGTTCCCGATTCGACACACTTCGTAAAATCAATATTGATGGCCAAACATCACCATACGAAATTTGAAATAGAGGTCCCCGGCCGAGAAAATTTCACCCGTCTCTTATTTACTTACAATACTGATTGATTTTACCTATATTTAGCAGTCATCCCCCAACTCTCACCCTCGGATCTTTCCCCTCTGCATTATTTTGTCTCCTTCTCCTACCCATGGAGAGATAATTCATCGGACACACATTTATGCAGGTACAAGCAACAAGAGACACACTTGGCAATGTCCTTTACAAAACCGATTATGTAACAAAAAATGCATCTGTAAAATTATCCCCAATTATACAAATATATTTAAGATCTATCTATCTATCTATCTATCTATCTATCTATCTATCTATCTATCTATCTATCTATCTATCTATCTATCCTAGTTTATTCACAGCTATCTATCTATCTATCTATCTATCTATCTATCTATCTATCTATCTATCCTAGTTTATTCACAGCTATCTATCTATCTATCTATCTATCTATCTATCTATCCTAGTTTATTCACAGCTATCTATCTATCTATCTATCTATCTATCTATCTATCTATCCTACTTTATTCACATCTATCTATCTATCTATCTATCTATCTATCTATCTATCTATCCTAGTTTATTCACATCTATCTATCTATCTATCTATCTATCTATCTATCTATCTATCTATCTATCTATCCTAGTTTATTCACAGCTATCTATCTATCTATCTATCTATCTATCTATCTATCTATCTATCTATCCTAGTTTATTCGCAGCTATCTATCTATCTATCTATCTATCTATCTATCTATCTATCCTACTTTATTCACATCTATCTATCTATCTATCTTACTATCTATCTATCTATCTATCTATCTATCTATCCTAGTTTATTCGCAGCTATCTATCTATCTATCTATCTATCTATCTATCTATCTATCTATCTATCCTACTTTATTCACATCTATCTATCTATCTATCTATCTATCTATCCTAGTTTATTCACATCTATCTATCTATCCTAGTTTATTCCGATCTATCTATCTATCTATCTATCTATCTATCTATCTATCTATCTATCTATCTATCTATCTATCTATCTATTTCTTCAAGTCTTTCTTTTCTATCCTCTCTCGCTTTTACGTGTTTTTATTCACTTACTATATTTTTATTATACTCTTTCCTTTTCTCTTTCTCTTTTTCTCCCATTGTCTTTATTCAAATCTCTCTCTCTCTCTCTCTGCCTCATTGGTTTTCGTTTATCCTCCTTGTTTCTCACTCTCATGCGTTTTCATTCACTCTCTCTTTCTCAAATGGTTTCATTCACGTCTTCTTTTTCTCCACCCGTTTCTCTCTCTTTTTCTCCTTCACTCAGTAATTATCGGCTGAGGCCTGAACATTCGATTTTAATCAACAAATCGATAATTATTAGCCAAACCGTTCAGATTTCTCCTAATGCCAAATATACAAAATAAATCAAAATTATAGCGAAAAAAAAACAAAAAAAAAAAAAAAAAGCCGAAATGATTCTTTGAGTGATCAGAATCTCATTTTATTTTCGGAGAATTTGAACCGTTTGTTGAAAGACTCGGTTACGTACTCTGTCCCCTCCTCCTGACAACTTGTAGACTACTTTCCGCCCCTCTGTTTAGCATTCCTGTGTTCCTCTCGACGTGTGTGAGTCTATCTGTGTGTCTTTCTCGCTGTGTGTGTGTGTGTGTGTCTGTCAGTTCGTCATTCACATAATTAACTGTAATTCCCTCTATACGCGGGTTCATCAGTAAGTCTCTAACATAATAAGGTAAAATGCTTTATTTTCAACAACAAATATTTCGTTCTTTCTTGTTTTCTTCCTTGTCTTTCTTCATTTTATTGCCTCTTTCTTTCTTTCACACTCACTCATTCGTTATCTCTCTCTATTTCTTCCCATATTATTGTCCTTCTTTCCTTCACCCTCTTTTTCATTCCTTCTCTCTTTATCCTTTCACCCTCTTTCATTCGTTATCTATCTCTATTTCTCTCTTTATGACTCTCTTTCTTTCAGTGTTTGTTTCTTTGTTTATTTCTTTTTCACTCTTTATACCCCTCTACTTCTCTCTTTGTTATTTTCTTTCTTTCTTTCTTTCTTTCTTTCTTTCTTTCTTTCTTTCTTTCTTTCTTTCACTCTCTCGTATTTGTTATCCCACTCTATTTCTCTCTTTGTGATTCTCTTTCTCTCATTAATCCTCTGTTTCTTTCTTTCTTTGTTTTTCTCTTTTTCTCTTTCATTCTAAATGTCTATCTTTCTTTCATTCCTATCTCTCTCATTTTCCTCCTCCTTTTTTTTTCTCTCGCGCATTCTCTTCCATTTCTCTCTCTCTTGTCTTCTCTCTCTTTTTCTTTTTCTCTCATTTCGACACGTTCATTACTAGGAAAGCCGTTTTCTTTCATTACAAGACAATCCCTTTTTACATATATGGGCGTTTAGTACGTATGACTATTGTGGTATTTTGGTAAATGTTAGTTTCGGTCAAGAGGGGGGGAGTTCTTGTGGTGAATGAGTAAATTGTAATGAATGAATGGGTCGCGAATCAGATTAAAACAAAAATACTCAAAGCGAGGTTTACGATAGTCAATGACGACGACAATCACTCCACTTCTCTTTCGGCCTTGTGCCAAAACTGTCCGTAAAAATACAATAAATTTATACAAGACAAGCAACGTTTGTACAACGATATAAATGTTGTAGATTTATATAGCTTTATATTTGAAAATTTAAAAAAAATATAACTTCGAGAAGACCGACTTACTGTAGAAATATCTGTCTATATTTCTGAGATGAGGCATTATGTACACTATTTATATTATGTGGACTATTGTCCTCATCTCTGTCGTTTCGGGTGTTGTACGCTCCGGTCTTCTTCAGGTGGTTGGAATGTCGAATCGGACCAAAGAGTGCGAGTTCAATACCTGGTTAAGGCAGTGGAGAACTTTCAGAGAGGAATTAACAGGAGATAACCGACATCCATTAGACATGGCACGTGGAACTAGAACACTCTAACTCCAAGTGAGCGAAATAAAGGGTTTGGTTCAACATTCCAACCAACTGAAGAAGGCCCGAGCGTACAACGGCCGAGACGTTGTGATAAACATGGCGACAAAGATGAGGACAATAGTCCGAATAATGTAAATAGCGTCGAAATATTGTCAAACACTGTGTTTTCTTTTCTTTTTCTTTTCTCTTCTTAAATCGTTCTTTTTTCTAAAGTATTATTATTTCCTTTGATTTCTATTGTATACACATTTCCTTCCGGGTCCCAACCAGAGACCTAAAATCAAAAATGGCTTCGTGACATTTTCCACTAAACATTTTTGTAAAAAAAATAAGAGTAAAATAGCCTAAGATCTCACACATTTTACAAAGGGATATGAGTTGTACTAGAACAATTGTTGTCATTTTTAAGGGAAGGTCTATCAGGGATCCATTTGGTGAGTCGATCAGAACCTATCCCAATTAAACCCAGGGATCCAACTACAACTGGAATTATTTTGTTGTCTTTATTATTATTATTATTATTATTATTATTATTTCCTTTGATTTCTGGTGTGTGCACATTTCTTTCCGGGTCCCACCCAGAAACCTAAGGTTAGAAATGGTATCATGTCATCTTCCACTGACCAATTTAAAACACACGCACACTCACACAGACACACACACATTTTACACAGGTAAAGCCTTTCGAAGGTGTGGGAACAATCGTGAGAACATTTTTTTTGTATTTCTTTAAGGCATGGCATCATGACACTTTCCACTGACAAAAGAAAAAAAATTTACATAGATAAACCCCTTCGTAAAGTGTGGGCAGTACTTTTCAGAACAATTTTTTGTATCTCCTTGAGGCATGGACTTCCAGGAATCCCTTCAATTAGTCTACTGCAATCTTTTCCAACCAGTTCTAGGGCTCCAACTACAAAAGGGATTGTTGATGTTCCCATGTGCCACATTTTCGAGATTTCTATTTCAAGGTCCTTGTACAGTGTAACCCGGATATAAGAGACCCGGATATAAGATAAACCCGGATATAAGAGATATTTTATATGGTCCCAAATTAGAGCCATACTTACCTAAACAAAATAGACCAAACCCTGATATAAGAGAAACCTGGATATAAGAGACTTCTTCTCCGGTCACGACAGCTCTCTTATATCCGGGTTACACTGTATTTTGACAGTTTTTTGAATATATTCTTCTTCTTCTTCTTCTTCTTATTATTATTATTATTATTATTATTATTATTATTATTATTATTATTATTATTATTTCCTTGGATCTCTGTTGTATACACATTTCCTTTCAGGTTTCAACCAGACACCTAAGGTCAGATATGGCATCACAACATTTTTCACTGATCATTTAAAAGACCAACCTTTAGTCACACACATTTTACATAGATAAAGCCCTTTGTAAAGTGTGTGCTGTACTTGTGAGGGAATTTTTTTGTATTTCTTCAAGGCATGGGCTTCCAGGAATCCCTTCAATTAGTCTACTGGAATCTTTTCCAACCAATCCTAGGGCTCCAATTACAACATGGATTGTTGATGTTCCCATGTGCCACATTTTTTATTATTGTTATTCATTTAGATGTTTGCACAAGATGCTTGGTGGCTTTCAATAAGTGTCCTTCATATTCTAGCCGAACTTTTTGACCATATCGTTGTGACGCTATCAAACCTTCCTCGTATTTTTAATTCTATTAGATTTTTGCAAACCCCTCCTATTTTTCGCTGGTGCAAAAAAAAAACATCATTCACAATCAAACATACCTTCGTTTCTTTGTTTACGATAAATTACTCTTATCTGCTAATCTAGAGTCTCAAATAATTGTTTGGTTTGGTTTGTTTTACGGTATATCAACACCTCAATGGGTTATTTAATGCCGACAACATTTTTAATTGTGGTAATATACATTTTTAAAAAAATGCATTGCTAGTAATAAATACTTTTTACAAAGTGTTTCAGGTATTAAAACCTATTTTTTCGCTTACATAGTGTTTTGATCCCAGGTTGGCTGTGTCGATTATTTGCCCATAGCTAGGACCCTAACAGGTGCTACCACCCGGGACATTAAGAACGCCAGCAATTTTAGGGTGGTTCCATGCTTCTAAAAACCTCCTGATCAGAGGCCTTGCTGCCGGATGTAGTTTATCGTCTTACCCAAGACGGCAAATAATTATACGGTTTCGATCCTTAAACCCATATTTTGTTTTGAACAAACTTATCTGCAGGTTCCATTAATTTAATAATTTTCAGCAACGTTCATTATTTGACAATTTTTTTCTAAACAACGAAAGCGATTGCTCACATTAACTAGACTTGTTTTCATATGAATTTTTAAAATTATCATTGCGAGCATGTCAACTGTAGAAAAAAAATGACAAAACGGCTTGCGTATTGATGGGTACTTCTGCCTAAGATCAGTGTAGCATCTGTGCGCTTTGCATTGGATCAAACTGTTACTTTTTGACTTTCTTCCCATGATAGCGATTTTCCAAGCGTAGCTTAGATGTGGCACAAGGCCGAAGTATAGAGCACCCAGTAAGGCTCTAACTCGCTACTTAGTCGTAATCGTTCTAGCGAGACAAGCTAGCTAATCATTACAACATGTCGAGGTGCTCAGTGATTTTCCAAGCGCAGCTTAGATCTGGCACAAGGTCGAAAGTATGAGGCACCCAGTGAGGATCGAACTCACTACTCAGTCGTAATTGTTCTAGCAAGACAAGGTTCCTAACCATTACAACGCCTCGAGGTGCCCATTTCGTCCCCTGATAAGTGTAGAACTTGTGAACTATTTGGAAAGTGGTAGAAAATATTTATATGGATTTACATTATATCTCCGACGATTTCGGCATCGATAACTTCATAGAGGTAATCAATTATACGACAGTGGTGGAATACGGGAAGACCTTAGTAAATTCATCTTCGTAACATTATCAAAGAAGGGAAGTCCAGATGAATGCATTTCATTACGACATGAGTTTCCAGGGGTCCTTTCAATGCGTCTATCAGAACATTTTCGATTTATAACCAGAGCTTCCAAACTGGAAGTATTGATACCTTTATATACCACGTTCTTGAAATTTCTATTTCAAGATGTTTGTATTTTGACAATTTCTTAAGATATTCAAAGAAATATTATAGTCTGGCTGTAATATCAATAAGAAAGCACATTCTGTTTTTGTGGTCTTTGCTCCCTTATATCTTGGCGGTTAGATTTGATTATTCTGTCTGTGTTGATATTAGAAAGTTCTATAAAATCATTGCAGGTCTTATGTCAGTAATCGGGCCTGGGTGGTGTTCATACCATTTTTTTTCAGTTTTTTTTAAGCATTTCACCCCAAGCAAGGCGGGAAGCCACTAGGATGCAAGGGGATACAGAAAATTTAGAGCAAGATCAGATAGGTGTGATAGAAGAAAGGATGAGAAGGGTAGTGGATAGATCAAGGCAACTGGAGATGTCGATTGACATTACACTTGAAAACTGGAGATTATAGCTCTCAGGGAAACTGGAATAGGGAAGGGAGTTCCACAGGCGAGAGGTGCGAGACATGAAGCTACTGGAGTAGAAGAGACGGCTACATTTAGGAGTTTCGACAGTGAAGGGGTGAGAGCGGGATGCCAGCCTCGTAGGGCGATTGAACTCATGAAGTCTGGGAACCAGCGAATGCAGCTCCACGGAGCAATTTCCATGAAAGTATTTGAGAGGCGACGGCGCGTCTGTGAGAAAGTGACTGTAGACGAGATGCCAGAGCAGGGCCAATTATATTGCATATCCGCCTCTGGAGCCTATCAAGAACCCCGAGGCAAACAGAAGGGGCACCAGACCATATATGGCAGCAGTACTCCATCTTCGCATCAATGTTGCAAATTTTCAAGTGCTGATATTGTTGCATCCTGTCATATCGAGTTTTACATTCAGTGGATACTAATAACATGGGAACTGATAAAAGATGGTCAGTAGTTCCTGAATATCCATCACAGAATCTGGATTTGGAGTCGACAAAATGTTCAATATGTCTGCTTGATAGTTTCTAATTAGCAATCCTCGCTCGTTTACGTATAAAACTGATTCGCTACGTGTCATCTCTGGTCCAGTTAAGGATGTTGAAATTGTATTGTGTCACGGGAACAGCCAACGTGTTTATGGATGATAATCTATCTTGTGAATTCATCGCACCCACCTTCAGTACTTTTTGTTGGTACTTTCTCCTTTATTTGGTTATGCTGTATTTTATCTCCTTCGCTGACTTCGAAGTATTTATAGGCTTCTTGTATTTCCCTAATCTCTGACAAAATCGGGATCTACTGAATGTGTTTCGGCATTTCTCCCTATTCTGAATGATACTTTTGCTATAGTAATGTCATTACCAAAACATTTTACAAGACTGTGTAGACCTTTCGAATCATTTTCGTCTTTGGCGAAAAATTTGAGGTCACCTATTTAGATGTAGAGAACGGATTAAAAATCTGGATGTTTATTTTTGTATCCATAGTTATTGTTCATGCGAAAGGGAAACTAAAAAACAGCTAGAACAGAAGGGGGGAAATATTCCTCGTCGGATATTCAAGCGATTGGAAGTGATATTGCGTTTGGTCCGATTTTAGGTACAAATTGGTTTAGCACAGTTTCATGTTATATTTAGGGATTTTTACTATCATCGAGGAGACATTTCTAAGGCCTTAAGAATTCAAGAGTTTCACAACGCATTATCAAAGACTTCAACAAAATTTATCCAAATTAAATTTCTTCCTTTATTCTTGCAATTTCCCAGGATCATTTTATTTACCAATAGTTGATCTTTGTAAACATATAAATCTCTTCAGAAATCTTTCTGTTCCAGTGAAAGAATATTGTTTTCATCGAAAAAAGAGTAAGTACAGTTAATCAGTACAGACGTGATTAATTTATATATGGTAGACAAACATGTTCTTTGGATCATGTTTTTGAACGAGATTATGTAATATCAGCGATGATCCATTCTGGGATTTCAGTTTATTAACTAGCAATGATGAAGCCTTTGCGTAAGAGTTTTATGGGTCGATGACAGACGGTAGAGCCAAATGTTGGGTACTTTCTGGGGATTTGCACTTTTGGGAGTTTCTTGGAGTTTGCTTTAGATTATTTCTGGTTATATTTTCCCATTCTTAGGTTTAATATTCATTCTTCTCTTCTGATTCCTTTTGTGTTGGGATTATATTCCTTTGACATCAAATGTTCTCTCAAATGTTTTGCACTTCATTAATAGATAATGTCATTTTCACTTCTGTAACGTCTTTACCAATCCCCGAGTAAATCTTCCTGAGGTCTGTTTCAAATATTCTATTTTGTCAATAGAACCTATAATGCCTTTAATTGATATTTATGCTGAAGAGTTTCTTTGTTTTGTAGTATACCTACGAACGATAATGGGTATGTTCCCATTTAAATAGATACAGTAGTAAATACTGTATGTTGGTCTCCAGTCGAATATTCGTCTCCATCTGTGCTGGTCAAATTCTCTGCCTCCGAGCAGAGAGGAACCACAGACGAGGCTATGGCGAAGTGAAGAATCTCGTCTCGGGAAACAGCTACCCGACTCCGTTTTATACGGGGTCTACGGGGAATTTTTGGCTGAGGCTACGGGCTCGGATACGCCACTTAAATTCGGCCTTTTGCCAAATCTAACCGCGTGGGCGGTTGGTAGATATCCTGCAGTCGAAGATTCGTCTCCAGCTGTTCTGGTCAAACTCACTGCCTCTGGACAGGAAGGATCCTCAGATTATGTCGAAGGGTAGAGGCTCGTCTCTGGAAAGAGCTACCCGATGCCGTCTTAATAATTAAGCTTAATATCGTCTAAATAATTTTGCTTAATATCGTCTTAATAATTTGGCTTAAGATCGTCTTAATAATTTGGTTTAATATCGTCTTAATAATTCGGCTTAAGATCGTCTTAATAATTTGGCTTAATATCGTCTTAAAGATTTGGCTTAAGATGATCTTAATAATTTGGCTTAAGATCGTCTAAATAATTTGGCTTAATATCGTCTTAATAATTTGGCTTAATATCGTCTTAATAATTTGGCTTAATATCGGCTAAATAATTTGGCTTAATATCGTCTTAACAATTTGGCTTAAGATCGTCTTAATAATTTGGCTTAATATCGTCTTAATGATTTGGCTTAAGATCGTCTTAATAATTTGGCTTAATATCGTCTAAATTATTTGGCTTAAGATCGTCCAAATAATTTGGCTTAATATCGCCTAAATAATTTGGCTTATGATCGTCTTAATAATTTGGCTTAACATCGCCAATAATTTGGCTTAATATCGTCTTGATAATTTGGCTTACGATCGTCTAAATAATTTGGCTTAATATGGTCTTAATAATTTGCCTTAATATCGTCTTAACAATTTGGCTTAAGATCGTCTTAATATTTTGGCTTAATATCGGCTAAATAATTTGGCTTAATATCGTCTTAATAATTTGACTTAAGATCGTTTTAATAATTTGGCTTAATTTTGTCTTAATAATTTGGCTTAATATCGTCTTAAAAATTTGGCTTAATATCGTCTAAATAATTTGGCTTAATATCGTCTTAATTTGGCTTAATATCGTCTAAATAATTTGGCTTAATATCGTCTTAAAAATTTGGCTTAATATCGTCTAAATAATTTGGTTTAATATCGTCTTAAAAATTTGGCTTAATATCGTCTAAATAATTTGGCTTAATATCGTCTTAAAAATTTGGCTTAATATCGTCTTAACAATTTGGCTTCAGATCGTCTTAATAATTTGGCTTAATATCGTCTTAAAAATTTGGCTTAATATCGTCTAAATAATTTGGCTTAATATCGTCTTAACAATTTGGCTTAAGATCGTCTTAATAATTTGACTTAAGATCGTTTTAATAATTTGGCTTAATTTGGTCATAATAATTTGGCTTAATATCGTCTGAAAAATTTGGCTTAATATCGTCTAAATAATTTGGCTTAATATCGTCTTAATTTGGCTTAATATCGTCTTGATAATTTGGCTTAAGATCGTCTAAATAATTTGGCTTAATATGGTCGTAATAATTTGGCTTAAGATGGTCTTAATAATTTGCCTTAATATCGTCTAAATAATTTGACTTAAGATCGTCTAAATAATTTGGCTTATGATCGTCTTAATAATTTGGCTTAACATCGCCAATAATTTGGCTTAATATCGTCTTGATAATTTGGCTTAAGATCGTCTAAATAATTTGGCTTAATATGGTCTTAATAATTTGCCTTAATATCGTCTTAACAATTTGACTTAAGATCGTCTTAATAATTTGGCTTAATATCGGCTAAATAATTTGGCTTAATATCGTCTAAATAATTTGGCTTAATATCGTCTAAATAATATGGCTTAGTATCGTCTAAAAAATTTGGCTTAATATCGTCTTAACAATTTGGCTTAATATCGTCTTAATAATTTGGCTTAATATCGTCTAAATAATTTGGCTTAATATCGTCTTAAAAACTTGGCTTAATATCGTCTAAATAATTTGGCTTAATATCGTCTTAAACATTTGGCTTAATATCGTCTAAATAATTTGGCTTAATATCGTTTTAATAATTTGGCTTATGATCGTCTTAACAACTTGGCTTAAGATCATCTAAATAATTTGGCTCAATATCGTCTTAAAAATTTGACTTAATATCGTCTAAATAATTTGGCTTAATATCGTCTTAAAAATTTGGTTTAATATCGTCTAAATAATTTGGCTTAATACCGTCTTAAAAACTTGGCTTAATATCGTCTAAATAATTTGGCTTAATATCGTCTTAATAATTTGGCTTATGATCGTCTTAACAATTTGGCTTAATATCGTCTAAATAATTTGGCTTAATATCGTCTTAACAATTTGGCTTAAGATCGTCTTAATAATTTGGCTTAATATCGTCTTAAAAATTTGGCTTAATATCGTCTAAATAATTTGGCTTAATATCGTCTTAAAAATTTGGCTTAATATCGTCTAAATAATTTGGCTTAATATCGTCTTAAAAATTTGGCTTAATATCGTCTAAATAATTTGACTTAATATCGTCTTAAAAATTTGGCTTAATATCGTCTAAATAATTTGGCTTAATATAGTCTTAACAATTTGGCTTAATATCGTCTTAAAAATTTGGCTTAATATAGTCTAAATAATTTGGCTTAATATCGTCTTAATAATTTGGCTTATGATCGTCTTAACAATTTGGCTTAATATCGTCTAAATAATTTGGCTTAATATCGTCTTAACAATTTGGCTTAAGATCGTCTTAATAATTTGGCTTAATATCGTCTTAAAAATTTGGCTTAATATCGTCTAAATAATTTGGCTTAATATCGTCTTAAAAATTTGGCTTAATATCGTCTAAATAATTTGGCTTAATATCGTCTTAAAAATTTGGCTTAATATCGTCTAAATAATTTGACTTAATATCGTCTTAAAAATTTGGCTTAATATCGTCTAAATAATTTGGCTTAATATAGTCTTAACAATTTGGCTTAATATCGTCTTAAAAATTTGGCTTAATATAGTCTAAATAATTTGGCTTAATATCGTCTAAATAATTTGGCTTAATATCGTCTTAAAAATTTGGCTTAATATCGTCTAAATAATTTGGCTTAATATCGTCTTTAAAATTTGGCTTAATATCGTCTAAATAATTTGGCTTAATATCGTCTAAATAATTTAACTTAATATCGTCTTAAAAATTTGGCTTAATATCGTCTAAATAATTTGGCTTAATATAGTCTTAACAATTTGGCTTAATATCGTCTTAAAAATTTGGCTTAATATCGTCTAAATAATTTGGCTTAATATCGTCTTAACAATTTGGCTTAAGATCGTCTTAATAATTTGGCTTATGATCGTCTTAATAATTTGGCTTAATATCGTCTAAATAAGTTGGCTTAATATCGTCTTAAAAATTTGGCTTAATATCGTCTAAATAATTTGGCTTAATATCGTCTTAAAAATTTGGCTTAATATCGTCTAAATAATTTGGCTTAATATCGTCTTAAAAATTTGGCTTAATATCGTCTAAATAATTTGGCTTAATATCGTCTTATTAATTTGGCTTAAGATCGTTTTAATAATTTGGCTTAAGATCCTCTTATATAAGCTCCTACCCACAGTTTTGTAACATAAATTATTATTATTATGATTATCGAATATACCATATTTCATGGCATATAATACTGTATGTAGTCCTCTAATAGTTAAAAATATCTCCCACGTTTTATATGCAATATTGGAGAATCCGATCGGCTACTAATTATCTAAACGGATTGGCACATAATTCAACTCTATAAAACTATAATGTTAAATAATGAATATGGACCTTAAATGTCATAAACCCTGGAGTTCAATACATCTTAAGAGATCAATGCATATTTAAGTATAAACTGACGGCAAAAGCAGAAGTGAAAACGAGGTTAAAGTGATCTCACTTGTCAACCAACGTGCGTATGCAGTGTGTTAGTTTCGCGCCATTTTCGGCTTCCCCTTGTCGTGCGTCTATTTTTTTTGTTTTTTCTTATTTTCCCTGCGATCCTATCGTTTTTCGCACCGTTCCATTTCACTTAAACTATGTCCGCCATTTTGTTTATTGGTTCGCTTATTCGAGCGTCCTTTTTAATTATTCTATTTGTTAGCTAACTGCAACGCACACACACTGACACACACACACTCTCTCGCTTGCTATGTTCCTACTGCTTCAGCTTCTCTCTCACCCCTCTCGTTTTCTTTCCGTGTCTGTCTCTTTTTCTCGCCAATTTCTGTTTAAGTCTTCCTTAACTTAAAGCGCGGAAATAAGATACTTGATTAGCAAATTACTTTCAGACGAATATTTTACGTGTTTCTTTCTTTTTTTTTTGGCTTTTATTTCTTTCCTTGTTTGTTTCTCATTCCTTTTCGTTCGTTGTAATTAAGTTGCAATTTCTGATAATAGCTAAATCTAATAGAAACCTACCGTAGTGCTGCATTAGGCGAGGTTCGAAATCGCTACACTAAGTCCATGTAATAAATAAAAATCGAAAACTTATTTCCTCATTAAATTTTCTCTCTAGAATTTATCATACATTGTCTATAAGTCTACCATTCATCCATGCTTAGAATATTTCTGCCACATAATATCCGATGTCCCTGCTATTTACCTTGAGCTCCTTGATAAGATCCAAAGAAGAATAAGCAATTTTACTGGTCCTGATCTGGCAGCTAAGTTTCAGTCACTTTTTCACCACAGTAAAGTTGCTTCCCTGTGTCTTTTCTATAAAATATTTTCATAGTAATTATTCAGATGAGCTTTTTACTACAGTACCTAGACATATTTAATGTAACACAGTACTAGACTGGTGACGAGGTAGATCTAGTCATAAGTTCTATGCTAATATATATATATATATATATATATATATATATATATATATAGATAGATAGATAGATAGATAGATAGATAGATAAGTTTCACTGTAGATGACTTTTATTAAAAACAAGTATATTTTTCTGGTAATTAAAAAAAATAATTCTAATCAATTGAAATTCGGCTTGCATTTCAGCAAAATATTTTGATTATTGAAAATATTAAATTTAATGTATTAGCTTGGAATAAAAGCTAAAATGAAAGCTTCTACAAAGTTGTTTCAGTTTAAAAATGCGAATAAAATTATATTTACGGACATCTAATCAAAGATCTATATATAAGAAATTTGATTTAGCCGACACACGCACGTGTGCTCTACACTTGATATTGAGAACTTTTACCCATAAATATAGCATACCTTAAAACCATATTTTATCACACACACACACACACACACACATATATATATATATATATATAAGTTTAAGTGTAGACGAACTTTTATTACAAACAAGTAATTTTTTCTGGCCATTGTGTGTGTAAAATCTGTCCAAATGATCCTTCGACACATCTATTAACAATTATCAAGGTCTTTTGAATATTTTGATATTTTTTATATGTATATAAATGGATGGCAATGTTTGAAATTTCCGAATACAGTCAGCACGTGGTGGCCGTGCTCACAATTGATATTATAGGAAGTTGGCTTCTTTTTTTATTACTAATGCTTCCATTATCTTTAGTCGTTTTTTTTTCTCATGTGGATGAGGTTATTATGGTCATATGTGTCCACAAGTATGTCGCAAACAGAGGTTAGTAGGTCTTAGTGTGTATTGGAATAGACCCTAATGGAGACTGAGACCCTGACAGGTGCTACCACTCCAGTTCAGGGTGGACCTGTGAACACCAGCAATTAAGAGATGGTTCCATGCTCCTCAAAACCTCCTGATCAGAGGCCTTGCTGTTGGACGTCGTTTATTGTCTTACCCAGGGCGCGGATGTAGTTTTTCGTCTTACCCAGGACGCGGTTGCAGTTTATCGTCTTACCCAGGACGCGGTTGCAGTTTATCGACATACCTAGGACGTCGAAAAATGGGATTTTATTATTAAGCATAAGTTCGTATGCAAATGTTATCGTTGAGTGTTTCAAAAGTTGATTTATAATTTCGTCCTTATTTTTTTTATCAAGACAAAAATGTTGTCACCGTACCTTGTGTAGATTTGTGATTTGTCAGTTTTTTCAAACAATTTGTTTTCAATAAGAAGCCTGTGAAAGAGAAAACAGGATCTAATAGTTTTCATATGCCGACGCCATTATTTTGGTTGTAGGTTTTTCCATTGTGATCATAAAATGAGGAAAGGAGTAGTTCAGGTCGGAGTTTGGAAGGAGGGATTGACGGGTGTTTGTACATACATGTTGGTGAAAAGATTTTCAACATCAAATGATGCTAATGTTCTAGCTGTAGGATTTGTTGCTTTCAAGATATCAAGGAATTTTTGCGAATTTTGTTGTGTCATCTTGAATAGATTGTCATTTTTCGATGTAATCTTGTCGGTTAAGGACTATTGTAGAAAAATAAACACGCACTCATACACTAGGGTAGATCAATAAGTTTGTAGTCTGACACAGTAACTTGAATATTGATCTGAAATTTTCACTGTATAATGTTCGAACAAATAGAGAAAGAGAAAGAGGAAAGGGAATGAGATAAGGAACGTAAGAAAAGTGAGAGGAAAGGAAAGAGACAAAGCGTATCAGGAATAGAGAGTGTGAGAAAGAGAAAAGAAGAGAGAGAATGAATGACAGTTAAAAATGGGGAGAAACAGTGAGATAAGGGAAAGAGAAAAGAAGAGAAAGAGAGGTAGAAGTGAGAAAGAAAGTCCCTGGGCTGGCGGTATCACGGCTTTGACCAGCTTGGATCGGCTCTGACTAGTTTGGACCAGCTATGACTACCTTAGAACAGCTCTGACCAGCTTGTACAAGCCATGATTAGCTATGATTAGCTTACATCAGCTCTAACCAGCTTGGATAAGCTATGACTAGCTTAGACCAGCTTGGACAAGCTATGACTAGCTATGACTAGCTTAGACCAGCTTGGACAAGCTATGACTAGCTTAGACCAGCTCTAACCAGCTTGGACAAGCTATAACTAGCTTAGACCGGCTCTGACCAGCTTGTACAAGCTATGACTAGCTTAGACCAGCTCTGACCAGCTTCGACAAGCTATGAATTGCTTAGACCAGCTCTGACCAGCTTGGACAAGCTATGACTAGCTTAGACCAGCTTGGACAAGCTATGACTAGCTTAGACCAGCTCTGACCAGCTTGGACACGTTAAGGAACACTCATTAATTAACATGATATCTATTTCAACGAAATAAATAAGTTATTTAACATTTCAGAAGAGCATTTATTCCTTTCCTATAAAGTGCCACATTTCATGGGTGACAACCTTATAGAAACGCAAAAGCAATATTTCTTTTCATGTCTACTTTCGGTTCTTGATACTTCTCTGTCCCAGGGCTCCGTCCCTGGGCTGGTGGTATCACGGCTTTGACCAGCTTGGATCGGCTCTGACTAGTTTGGACCAGCTATGGCCTTAGAACAGCTCTGACCAGCTTGTACATGCTATGATTAGCTATGACTAGCTTACATCATCTCTAACCAGCTTGGATACACTATGACAAGCTTAGACCAGCTCTGACCATCTTGGACAAGCTATGAATAGCTTAGACCAGCTTGGAGAATCTATGACTAGTTATGACTAGCTTAGACCAGATCTGACCAGCTTGGACAAGCTATGACTACCTATGACTAGCTTAGACCAGCTCTGACCAGCTTGGACAAGCTATGGCTAGCTTAGACCAGCTCTGACCAGCTTTGACAAGCTGTGACTAGCTTAGACCAGCTTGGACAAGCTATGACTAGCTTAGACCAGCTCTGACCAGCTTGGACAAGCTATGGCTAGCTTAGACCAGCTCTGGCCAGCTTGGACAAGCTATGACCAGCATAGACCAGCGGCCCGAGTGAAAACACTTGCGCCCCCACGTTAAAAACTGACCTTGTGACTCAGTGGGTGGGTGGGTGGGGGGTTGTCAAGTGAATATTTACTTTTGGTTCTTCCTGTTTCTTTATAATCTCTGAGAAATGTCTGGTCAAGCTTTGACTTTTCCATCTAAGACTTAAATATTAAGTCATAAGTATATTTCGTTTTCAGGAACCAATTTTAATGGCGAATGTATAAAATTATAAAAAAAATAAGTTGAGGATTTAAATTCTCATTTGACTATAAAACCTTTTGCCAGAAAGTTTCTAGTTTATTAATATGAGCTTTGGAATATAACTGAGACGAATTTTGTGATTTTTTGCGGTTTTTTTCCAGGCATTCTACAGTGAAGACCAGCATTGTTGAAATTTTGTCACACTGTAGACGTATACACGTTGATTTCGACATTAGCCTGGGAGCATTGGAGAAACGCAAAGGTCACAGCAGGATTCACCTGGGCTTGACGAACTAAATGTCTATTTGTTATTGCTGTTATTTTTCGCATGTAGCCATTTCTTTATTGTGATGGCGTCATACCAATGGCTTTTCATTTATAAATAATTTGTCACACAGTGGAGACATTCACTCCAAATCGTTTTGATAGCTTTTTGTGGCCTTCTCTATCATTATAGGCTTCAACTATACGATTTTTCAAAGCTTCAGGAGGTTCTTTTGATCTTGGCATGTTTATTAAATTTAATCTCTAACTGCACCCTTTTACATTCACAATCAGTTATATTGGTTGTCTGAAGTATACGCAGCTTACGAAACAAATGAATACGTGTCATTTTGATTTTTACGTATGCTCAAAAAAATGATATGCACTGACAAGCATGTAAAAGAAAAATACAGAGTGTAAAGGGGGAACTTACTTTTGCACATCTTGATTTTTAATTAATATTTTTATTCCAGCTTGACAAAAATCTTTGAAGGTGGTTGTGATTCAATAAAGGTTTTTCTTAATGAATATATAGTTTAAGTTTTGTTGATTATCTGGAAAAAAAGAGATATTTTATAAAAAATATTATCTTTAGGCTTTACTTAATTTTATGCTGTACTATATATATAGACAGTGAGTAACTCAAAGATATGGAAGGTGGCTACACATTCTTCTGGATAGAATGAGCTGAATCTGCAAAAAGGGAATCTGGCATAGGATTTGCTATCAGAAACGATCTTGTGGTATTAAAACATCTCCATTGCATATAAAACCTTCCTCTATAGTTAACCTGTTTATTATCACTTTTAGGGTCTCTCTGCCCCAGAACAATTACTCCATTTGTTTCTTTTTATTCTACATGAAATCTTGCTTAATACCGGATCCTGTAAGGTTCCAAATACAAAGCGATCTATAAATCTATTTCAATGCAATGCAACATTATATCTTTTGAACTGTTTGATCTTTCTAATACTTTATGTTTGAACTTTAGTTTTGATAGAGAATCTACATGTCGAGTAGTGTTTCCTTTCACATATGTGGAAGTCAAAGGTCATGAGCTTTTTTTTAACGCAAAGGGTTACAGAGACTTGGGGCGAGACCAAAGAAGAGTGATGGAGGAAAGGACGAAAAGAAGGTTAGGGCATCTGGAGACGTCGATTGACATTACATTTGAATAGTTAGAGATTATAGCTATCAGGGAAACAAGAAAAAGAAGGGAGTTCCACAGGTGAGAAGTGCGAGACATGAAGCTATTGGAGTAGGAGAAATGGCTACACTTAACACTTTCGACAGTGAAAGGGTGAGAGCGAGATGCCAGCCTAGTAGAACGCTTAAATTCATGTAGTCTGGGAACCAGCGAAAGCAGCTCATCGGAGTAGTTACCATGAAAGTATTTGTAAAAAAGACAGAGAGAGGCGACAGCACGTCTGTGAGAGAGCGACTGCAGACGAGATGCCAGATCAGAACCTATTACATTGCATATCCGTCTGTGGATTTTATCAAGAACCCCGAGGCAAACAGAAGGGGCTCCAAACCATATATAGCAGCAATACTCCATGCAAGGGCGAATGGTTGATTTGTAGATTTGAAGGATAGACTCCGGCGAGAAAAAATTCCTGGCGTGGCACAGGGAGCCAACTTTCCTTGTGGTGGACGAAGCTATCGACTCAATGTATTTGTTCCATCTCAGGTCAGTAGACAATGTGAGACCTTGCAGTCGCCAAGAGGAGTTGAGCATCAGACATTCTAATGGGGGGCCGGGATGGTTCTCTGTGGTGAGTAATAGAGAGCAGTTTTGTTTTTGAGGCATTAAAGTTAACCAGCCAATTCCTGCCCGAGTCCACAACCGATTGGAGGTCCTTTTCGAGACAAACGGCCAGGTTAGTTTTGTCAGCAACACGAGATTTGTTTTTGAGGCAGGAGTAAATAGTAGTGTCGTTCGCATAGATGCCTACTTTTTTTTTATATCTCCCATCTTAAAATCCTAATTGGAGCAATGGATAGTGACTCGGACGGAGGAATCGGAGAACCGAGTTCGAATTCTAGTCGGATTCATTACATTCACTTATTTGCTAATACTCTTGGGAAATGTATGAATCTTCTTCTCCTACCCAGCTATGGGAAAAATAGCAGTACAGACTATAGCTTTGGGTGGCAACCGGTCTAGGAGAAATTAATTATCGATAACTAACTCCTTCTTCGGTCGCAAAAAGAGATCTGAAAAAATAGTTCTCCCTTTCTGCGCTTTCGAGGTATTTTAACTTCTTGGCCTGTGTATGAGCTTCAAAACAATTAAGCTATGTTTTTACAAATTCCAGGTTCATCCAATGTTAGGAAGCTTATCGGCCAACTCGATATTGTTGTGAGGTCTTCTAGTCTGTGACAAACAAGTTCTCCACCTATTGAGTGACGAATGACTTACTAGTCGCTGGATTCTTTCGCAAAATAGGTCAAGTTCATTTTAACTATCATTACACTCCTCACTATGGATGTTTCTGGGGTTTTTTTTTATTTATTGAATATTTATTTGTTTACTTTTATTTAACAAGATTCTTTTCTTTTATCTAGTTAGTGCCGTATTCAGAAAAAATAAATAAGGGAAAGAGGAAGAAGAAACAGTTGGAGTTGGAGGCAAAGGAAGAAAAACAGTTGGAGTTGGAGGCAAGAGAGAAGAAAGAGTAAGAAAAAACAGTTGGAGTTGGAGGCAAGAGAGAGAAGAAAGAGGAAGAAATATTTGAAATTGGAGGCAAGAGAGAGAAGAAAGAGCAAGAAGAAACATTTGGTGTTGGAGGCAAAGGAAGAAAAACAGTTGAAGTTGGAGGCAAGAGAGAGAAGAAAGAGGAAGAAGAATCAGTTGGAGTTGGAGGTAAGAGAGAAGAAAGAGGAAGGAGAAACATTTGGAGCTGGAGGCAATAGGAAGAAAAACATTTGGAGCTGGAGGCAACAGAGAAGAAAGAGGAAGAAGAAACAGTAGGAGTTGGAGGCAAGAGAGAAAAAAGAGGAAGAAGAATCAGTTGGAGTTGGAGGCAAGATGAAGAAAAAGTTGGAGTTGGAGGCAAGAGAAAGAAGAAAGAGGAAGAAGAAACAGTTGGAGTTGGAGGTAAGAGAGAGAAGAAAGAGGAAGAAAAAACAATTGGAGCTGGAGGCAATAGGAAGAAAAACAGTTGGAGTTGGAGGCAAGAGAGAAGAAAGTGTAAGAAAAACAGTTGGAGTTGGGGGCAAGAGAGAGAAGAAAGAGGAAGAGGAAACAGTTTGTGTTGGAGGCAAGAGAGAGAAGAAAGAGGAAGAAGAAACAGTTGGAGTTGGAGGCAAGAGAGAAGAAAGAGGAAGAGGAAACAGTTGGAGTTGGAGGCAAGAGAGAGAAGAAAGAGGAAGAAAAAACAATTGGAGCTGGAGGCAATAGGAAGAAAAACAGTTGGAGTTGGAGGCAAGAGAGAAGAAAGTGTAAGAAAAACAGTTGGAGTTGGGGGCAAGAGAGAGAAGAAAGAGGAAGAAACATTTGAAATTGGAGGCAAGAGAGAGAAGAAAGAGCAAGAAAAAACAGTTGAAGTTGGGGGTAAGAGAGAGAAGAAAGAGGAAGAAGAATCAGTTGGAGTTGGAGGCAAGAGAGAAAAAAGAGGAAGAAAAAACAGTTGAAGTTGGCGGCAAGAGAGAGAAGAAAGAGGAAGAAGAATCAGTTGGAGTTGGAGGTAAGAGAGAGAAGAAAGAGGAAGAAAAAACATTTGGAGCTGGAGGCAATAGGAAGAAAAACAGTTGGAGTTGGAGGCAAGAGAGAAGAAAGAGTAAGAAAAAACAGTTGGAGTTGGAGGCAAGAGAGAGAAGAAAGAGGAAGAAACATTTGAAATTGGAGGCAAGAGAGGGAAGAAAGAGCAAGAAGAAACATTTAGTGTTGGAGGCAAAGGAAGAAAAACAGTTGGAGTTGGAGGCAAGAGAGAAGAAAGAGGAAGAAGAATCAGTTGAAGTTGGAGGCAAGAGAGAGAAGAAAGAGGAAGAAGAAACATTTGGAGCTGGAGGAAATAGGAAGAAAAACATTTGGAGCTGGAGGCAACAGAGAAGAAAGAGGAAGAAGAAACAGTAGGAGTTGGAGGCAAGAGAGAAAAAAGAGGAAGAAGAATCAGTTGGAGTTAGAGGCAAGATGAAGCAAAAGTTGGAGTTGGAGGCAAGAGAAAGAAGAATGAGGAAGAAGAAACAGTTGGAGTTGGAGGCAAGAGAGAAGAAAGAGGAAGAGGAAACAGTTTGTGTTGGAGGCAAGAGAGAGAAGAAAGAGGAAGAAGAAACAGTTGGAGTTGGAGGCAAGAGAGAAGAAAGAGGAAGAGGAAACAGTTGGAGTTGGAGGCAAGAGAGAGAAGAAAGAGGAAGAAAAAACAATTGGAGCTGGAGGCAATAGGAAGAAAAACAGTTGGAGTTGGAGGCAAGAGAGAAGAAAGTGTAAGAAAAACAGTTGGAGTTGGGGGCAAGAGAGAGAAGAAAGAGGAAGAAACATTTGAAATTGGAGGCAAGAGAGAGAAGAAAGAGCAAGAAAAAACAGTTGAAGTTGGGGGTAAGAGAGAGAAGAAAGAGGAAGAAGAATCAGTTGGAGTTGGAGGCAAGAGAGAAAAAAGAGGAAGAAAAAACAGTTGAAGTTGGGGGCAAGAGAGAGAAGAAAGAGGAAGAAGAATCAGTTGGAGTTGGAGGTAAGAGAGAGAAGAAAGAGGAAGAAAAAACATTTGGAGCTGGAGGCAATAGGAAGAAAAACAGTTGGAGTTGGAGGCAAGAGAGAAGAAAGAGTAAGAAAAAACAGTTGGAGTTGGAGGCAAGAGAGAGACGAAAGAGGAAGAAACATTTGAAATTGGAGGCAAGAGAGGGAAGAAAGAGCAAGAAGAAACATTTAGTGTTGGAGGCAAAGGAAGAAAAACAGTTGGAGTTGGAGGCAAGAGAGAAGAAAGAGGAAGAAGAATCAGTTGAAGTTGGAGGCAAGAGAGAGAAGAAAGAGGAAGAAGAAACATTTGGAGCTGGAGGAAATAGGAAGAAAAACATTTGGAGCTGGAGGCAACAGAGAAGAAAGAGGAAGAAGAAACAGTAGGAGTTGGAGGCAAGAGAGAAAAAAGAGGAAGAAGAATCAGTTGGAGTTAGAGGCAAGATGAAGCAAAAGTTGGAGTTGGAGGCAAGAGAAAGAAGAATGAGGAAGAAGAAACAGTTGGAGTTGGAGGCAAGAGAGAAGAAAGAGGAAGAGGAAACAGTTTGTGTTGGAGGCAAGAGAGAGAAGAAAAAGGAAGAAGAAACAGTTGGAGTTGGAGGCAAGAGAGAGAAGAAAGAGGAAGAGGAAACAGTTGGAGTTGGAGGCAAGAGAGAGAAGAAAGAGGAAGAAGAAACAGTTGGAGTTGGAGGCAAGAGAGAGATGAAAGTCGAAAAAGGAACAGTTGAAGTAGGAGGCAAGAGAGAGAAAAAGGGTCGCATCAGAGAGAATCATGATTTTACTGAAACAATTCCCACATTAATGAAAAGAGAAGAGGTTGATCCATATCTTTCCTTTAGGTATTTGCGCATAATGTGAATATAACGAACCCAACAGAAATTGGAACTCGGCTCTATGATTTGTAAATCCGAGCCATTATCCCTTACACCAACCGCACATCCAAGCTTACAGCAATTGGTTTTCTCAAGCAGTCACCCATCTAGACACTTGGTTTTATCAAGAACGCCTATTAGAGCTCTATATAATTTTAGCTCTATATAATGTTAATAAATTTCTTTCATCTCTCTTTTTAATTGTTGCTTCCAGATGAAGTCGAACGTAGATGAAGAACGCTACCTAAGTGGCACGTTTGCTTCCTTGGTCCTCTCTTGAGAATTGAACTCTCTCACTCACGCACACATACACACATATTCAACAACACAGTCTTGTTTCACTCTCTCTCTCTCTCTCACACACACACATAAACAAACAAGTACATTCTTATAGCTTGTTTTAATATCTTTTCATTCCATTTCAATTGTGTACACATGCAAATCCTTTTGTTAATAGATGCATTAACTGGAAAGAAAGGATCACCGTGGGATCAGGTTGAAATCATAGACAAAGAAAATCATTCGAAAATTCATAAATTTAAGGAATCAGCACATATGCTAGGCCACAAAAATCTCCTGAGCCGACCAAGCATAGAAATGAATACAGTATGGGAACCAGTAATAAGGAATGCCAGAGAAAAACCAGTAATAACAACAAAAATTGCAATATGAGCTCTAGTAAAAACATACAATGATAACAGCAAAAATTGCAACATGAGCACTGGTAAAAAATGATGATGAAGACATTAGGTTTATAATACCCAGAAATTCATACACAGATGTCCTCAAGAACACATGGCACAGTGGATAAAGGCGTTGGTTAGATCCAGTGACAGGACCCTCACCTGGTTAAGGCAGTGGGTAACTTGGAGAGGGGAAGTAACTGATAACTGACATCCATTGAGCATGGCACGTGGAACTAGAACAGTCTACCCAAGTGAGCGAAATAAAGGGTTCAGTTCGACATTCCAACCACCTGAAGAAGGCCGTAGCGTACAACGGCTGAAACGTTGTAATAAATATGGCGACAAAGATGAGTACAATAGTTCGAATAATGTAAATAGTGTACATAATACCTCATCTCAGAAATATAGACAGATACTGAAGGGCCGAAATGTTGTAATAAATATGGCGACAAAGATGAGGACAATAGTTCGAATAATGTAAATAGTGTACATAATACCTCATCTCAGAAATATAGACAGATGCTAACTGCCGTTTGTTTTTAATTCAATTTTTTTGTTACTTTTTTTACCCGGACTCACATGAATCCACCAATATTGTTTGTGGGACAAATATTTGATGAGCCCATAAATATTTAATATAAAATGTCTATGTACATCACATCCAAAGAGGTGATGCCCACAAGATAATGTTGACTTATTTTTACCCAAACAGAATAGTATCCCGCAACACACTGATCAGGCTCGACGTTGCTTAACCGGTGATCGTGCGGTAACCGGTGTTTCAAAGTAATTTGGCCGTAAGCTCTGGAGATGAAAGAGAAAGAGGAAGAAGAAGCAAGTCGGGTGGGAAGATGCAAAGAGAAAAGAAAAGGTGGATGAGGAAGTAGAAGGGAGTAGGTGGAGAAAGAGAGAGAGAAGTGGGAGAATGAAGTAATTAATGTGAGAGAGAAAAGAGAGAAACGAATGAGGAAGAATAAATAGTAGGGAGGATGCAAATAGATAGATCAATAGACAGACTGACAGATAAATGGGTGTAAGCACATTGACTGACAGACATATAATGTGGTGTGTCTTTACGAAATGTACATCCGAACCTTTCTTTTTTCTGTCTTCTGATGTTCTTGATAGACTTCCTTGTTTATTTATATCAACAAAACCCGTCCGTTTTATTTGCTTCAATGTTGAAAAGCCAAACAGGAAGTTCCCATGGATTAGTGGTCACAATGACGGGCATTTTTCTTTCTAACTTCCGTTTCCTTTTAGAGTCTTTCAGCCCGACCCTGGCTTTTATAGTTTATAACATCTAACATAAAGAAGGAAAGAAAACGAAGCTTCAAACCAGTTGACTTCCGCTTATATCAAAGAGTTCGATCAAGAAACTGAAGAGGTATTTTTTTTGTCGATTTACAAAAATACATGAACAATTT
>OZ010615.1:17568999-17663999 GCA_963932145.1 Acanthosepion lycidas | reverse complement strand
AAGGAATTTAATATCATCATTAAGAAGTCGATTAGAGAATTCAAGAGAATTAAAATATATATAAATAGACATTGTATGACCAGATAATTCAATATATATATATATATATATATATATATATATATATATATATATATATATATATATATATACGAGGGTCATTCAATAAATAAGGTGAATTTTTCGGTATAAGGACTTCTAATACAGATAGAAGCTTACATTTTTTTTTTGTTTTATTTCTTTTTCACATGGATTTAATTTTTTTTGCAGATTAAAAAACCTTCGAGAGTTTTGGCGATTAACTAAGATGGCCGACCAAGAAGCATGCTCCAGGATTGAACAGCGGTCAGTTATCAAGTTTTTGGTTGCTGAAGGGTGCAGACCAATTCATAGGAGAATGTCAACTGTGGATGTTCCCACATGTTTCAGCCAAAAAAATGTCTACAAGTGGGCTAAATTGTTTAAAGAAGGACAGAGCAGTGTTGAGGATGAAGACAGGCCTGGGAGGCCTACAGAAGTGAGGTCTCCTGAGGTGATCGAATCAGTCAATGACCTTATTCAGTCTGACAGAAGAATTACTGTGAACTGCTGAGGCAGGTCAAGAAAGACATAAAGAACAAACGCGGGGGTCATCAGTCAGAAGGAGTCATCTTGCATCATGACAACGCAAGGCCTCACACAGCAGCCCAAACGGTGCAGACCATCAACGAGCTGGGCTGGGAACTGCACCCTCATCCCCCTTACAGCCCAGACCTTGCTCCTTCAGACTTCCACCTGTTTGGTCCCTTGAAAGCGTTCACGAGAGGCACGAAGTTTAAAAGTGACGATGAACTCAAAAGTGTTGTGAGCGACTGGCTGAGACATCAGTCCAAAGATTTTTACACTGAGGGAATACGGAAGCTTGTGCACAGATGGGAAAAGTGTGTGACAGTGCTGAGAGACTACGTTGAAAAATAAAAAAAAGCAAGCTTCTATCTGTATTAGAAGTCCTTATCCCGAAAAATTCACCTTATTTATTGAATGACCCTCGTATACACACACACAAACACACACACACACACATATATATATATATATATATATATATATGATGGGCTCTCCCGTCGATTTCGACGTATGAGGATCCGACAAATTCAATCCGTTTTTATGTTTGTGTGGTACGTGACACTTCAGTCCCGCTAGTGAACTGCATAACTAGTAGAATGGTGCAAAATAATGACGTAATACTGTCGTTTTTTGACGTTAAAAATACGTAAAAAACGACATTATTACGTCATTATTTTTGCACCAACCTAATAGTTAGTTTCCTTTCCGTCACCGAGGCCCGCTGGCTCAGTGTATTGACGCTTGTGTTGTGTCGTAACAGTCCGGGTTCGATTCTTGGTAGTGGATGCGCACTACTGATGAGACAATGAATAGATTTTTCTCTCTTGAATAGATAACTTTCGCATTGCATGCCCCCGCCCTTGTAATCATCTACTA
The DNA here is from genome assembly GCA_963932145.1 of Acanthosepion lycidas. Taxonomy (NCBI): domain Eukaryota; kingdom Metazoa; phylum Mollusca; class Cephalopoda; order Sepiida; family Sepiidae; genus Acanthosepion; species Acanthosepion lycidas. The sequence goes on along the minus strand of OZ010615.1, from coordinate 17,662,517 downwards.
TACTAATTCAAATGTGGGCAGGAGATGAACATGTATCCCCCAGTAACCCTCGTTTCATCCACCTCTCAGTGGGTCTTTTAGTCCTCAAGTACTTGGGCGAGCTTGTCTCAGTGCCTTTAGATCTCGAATCGGAGTGATGTTTGACTTCTAGGCAGATGCGACATTATCACTCGGAGCATCACGCATGTATCTTTTTCCTTGGTTGGTTGTCCCTTCATTAAGGCTGCTGGAGGTAGACGTTTTCTGGGTTTTGGTGTTATCCGCTTGATAGTCAGGGATCCGAACCTTCGAGCACGCCAATAATATCGGGTCATTTTGAGAATGGTTTCTGGACCATGCAGTTGTCTTCGACGGTGCATCTCAGTGCAACGATGAAGGGCACTGTTACAGCTGCATCAGAGGATGATTCTCTTCAAGTTACTTATACATGCAAGTCCTGCAGGTGTGTCTGCCTCTCTGCCTACTAGTCTTTCATCAACCAATATACACATGAAACCAATCAAAATTCAAATGAACAAAACTAGTAAACCAAACATAAAAAAGTAGACCCCACATATACGTGAGTGGTCTGTATTCCAACTTTCTAGAAGCAGAACACCATCTTCTGTCCCAATCAGAATATTATGGCTAGGATTTATGAAAGAAATCCATCCAAACTTTCATTCCCTCTAATGATTCCATATCTAGTGATATAGCAAATACTAAAAGCATCTATAGAAATTCATTGCAAATGATTTTACTATAGGAATGCATTAGAAATGATTTGAATACTAGCTCTTTATGGAACCTGGAATATTATGGCTAGGATTTATGAAACAAATCCATCCAAACTTTCATTCCCTCTAATGATTCCATATCTAGTGATATAGCAAATACTAAAGGCATCTATAGAAATTCATTGCAAATGATTTTACTATAGGAATGCATTAGAAATGATTTGAATACTAGCCCTTTATGGAACCTGGAATATTATGGCAAGGATTTATGAAACAAATCCATCCAAACTTTCATTCCCTCTAAAGATTCCATATCTAGTGATATAGCAAATACTAAAAGCATCTATAGAAATTCATTGCAAATGATTTTACTATAGGAATGCATTAGAAATGATTTGAATACTAGCTCTTTATGGAACCTGGAATATTATGGCTAGGATTTATGAAAAAAATCCATCCAAACTTTCATTCCCTCTAAAGATTCCATATCTAGTGATATAGTAAATCACAGCTGTTGTAATGTCATTTTGTGAATGGTTTCTGACCATGCAGTTCTCTTCGACAGTGCCTCTCAATGCGACGATGAAGGGCACTGTTACAGCTTCATCACTGGATGATTCTCTCAAAGTTACTTATACATGCAAGTCCTGCAGGTTTGCGTCTGTCTATCTGCCTAGTAGTCTTCCACAAACCAATATACACATAAAACTAATCAAAATTAAAATAAACAAAACTAGTAAACCAAAAGAAAAAAACAAAACAAAAACAAAACAGAGTAAATTCCACGTATACCATCTCCTACACCAACGTGAGTGGTCTAGGCTTCAACTTTCAAGAAGTGGAACACTATCTTCTTCAGTACAAACCGGACGTCCTGTTACTTTCTGAAAACGGTATCAATGTTTCAAGCGCACTAGAGGAGTTCACAGTTCCGTGCTACTCTCCTCTTATAGCAAAACACAACCACTTAAATCGTCATGGCCACGGACTCGGAGCCTACTTCAAGGACGAGTTTCCCTGTGGCAGGGACTCAATAAACGAGGACCCTGATCTGCCTTAGATGTGCTTCCGCGTGGTATTAGGTTGGTGCAAAAATAATGACGTAATAATGTCGTTTTCTGACGTATTTTTTAACGTCAAAAAACGACATTATTACGTCATTATTTTTGCACCAACCTAATACTTACCACATTCTACTTTGTTCTCTATCGTCCACAGGACAAAGGGACAGTAATCTTCGATCGAATATCAGAGAAGATGATAATATCCTCACTCAACTTCCCTCGGTTAGCTTTCTTATCTGCAGTGACTTCAATATGCACAATAAACAATGGCTAGTCCACTCCAACAAAACCGATGATGAAGGCAGATATTGGAGAGACTTCTACGTCACCTATGAGTTAACCCCGATCATCGAAGAATCTACACGTGTCCCGGACACGACGGGATATCAGGCGAAACTCCTCGAATTCTTCCTAACCTCCTGCCTTGATAAATGCTTTACACCCGCCACAGGCACACCTCCTTAATCAGTATCCAGATTGATACCAAACATAAGTCATCCACTGATGTACCATTCCATTTTGAATGTGACTATAGCAAAGTTAAATACAGCGTTTCCTAGTCGACTGACGTGTTTATGTGTTGTTTTCTACTAATTTGAATCGCATATGTTTTTGTTACATTTCCAGTATTTCCACATATGAATTTTTTTTTGCCATGTGAACACTTTCTATAATTAAATAAGGCAAGTGTTTCGGACACATCTTTTTATGTTCTGCTTTTCGGCTTCGTAGTGACAAATTTCAGCTACACGCATTTTTGTCGTTACTTGACCGCCGGATATTGACGGTAAATACGCTGTTGTATATACGTTTTATGACAGGAAACTGTTTTTCATCTATTTTTCTGGCGTTGAATGTAGATATGTTTCAACATGGCCGCCGTCTTTGTTACATTTGAGTTTGAATTTGACGCGCTTCAGAGGAGATCATGCCTTCCCCCCTATATAGTTCATCTGCTCCTTCCACCATGACATATAGCACGTGGTAGTAAGCCCCGCCTCTTCAACCCAGTTGGGGTGGGGTCATTATTTTTACTTACTTAGCAGCAACGGACGTAAATTTGGCTGATATTTAATCCAAATGTTTTTTTCCCTCATGTATTCACCTGGCTTTTCGCAAGTATAGTATTGTTTATTTATGCTAATTTTTTCTGAGATATTTTCCCGTATTGCAGGGTATTTAATTAAACCACTATGTGAGTGGATATTTTTACGATATCATTTCACAAAATTAAATTAGTATTGTCGTTTGCAGTTAAATTGTATCCTATTGTTTCATACAAGCATTTGTGTTTGTCAGCTGACATCTCTACTGCTGACGTAATAATTCCACCCACGTTAAGCGGAAAGCATTTTTTTCTTTAAAAAACAAAGAAAAAGAAATCCTTCAGACGCCAAGTCTCGTGACATTGATGCTTTCCCGCTAAAGACATGCACACTCTACCAATCATTACTGGACTAACAAAAAAAAAAAAAAAAAAAAAAAAAAAAAAAACAGATTCAGAAGTTTTTTTTTCCAAAACTACTGAACATCTTGAAATTTTCAACACTGAACGTGGATAAACACTGACTTTGAAATAATGCACGGCTTAGCCAAGTCAAATGCATTGCAGCCACAGACGAAAGATCATTCAAGATCCTGAAGAGACATTAACATTTTTAATGCAAGTGATAACAACGCAAAACAAAATATTTGTTTGGACAAGCTGAAGCCAGCCTTTCTGGATAGTAAGTACATGATTAATTGAAAACACTTTAGTCACTCCACCATGATTAGTAACACTAAATTACAAATTCAAACTGTCCAGACATTTTTATATCTTAATTTGTTTTCTCTTTCTTGTAACACTTAATTTTTCATATGAACACTTGCATTATTCTAACACTGGAATAACTTTTTATGCTATTCAATCGACATTGTTTCAATTGTCTAGTAATTTTTAATATACATTGCATACATATTCCTCTTCATATTGTAGTTTGTACAAAATATGTTCACACATTTCTATTATATCAACAAAAAGCAAAATAAAAGTGACATCTCATAGCAGGTTTCAGAAGCTGTTTAAGGGAAGAGTCTTGTACGAATACAGAAGGCCGTTATCTCTCCTTGGTGGAAATAACTCACGTGGGTCACATGAGGGCCGCTTCGTAACGTCACTTCATACAAAGCGGCAGTCAATTTCAGTTCGTGGACAGCAACCAAATGAGAAGGTTGCCTTCTTCTAACATGGGTCAAATAGCCTAGACTGAGGTTAAATCTTTCTCCCCCCACCCAGCAGCTTCCAACCACATGGTGCCGTTTCCATTTGGGGCTGAAATGAATCAGACCCGTTTAAAGTTGGAGTTCTAAAAATGGATTCTCCAGGTCAGGAGTATCTCCAAATTATGTGCAAAAACTTTCCTTTTTGTCCCTCCTCATACTTTGCTTTGCTGTTTGGGTATATGTAATATATAGTTCTTCACGTTTGACCTATATATATATATATATACACTCAGAGAGGCGAGAGGCTGTTTCATGCTAGAAGCAATCGTCAGGACACTTGATATATATATATATATATATATATATATATATATATATATATAGTGAATTTAATGAAGTTTGAACTCGCATTAACTCTACTAGATAACCTCGCTAACCACATTTACATGACGAGGTAATCTCACCCTTTCTCTATCTATGATTTCTCTCTTTCTTTCTTTCTTTCTTTCTTTCTCTGTCTCTGTCTCTGTCTCTGTCTCTCTCTCTCTCTATATATATATATATATATAAGGTGATTGAAAGTAACTCCCTATTTTATGAATGGGTAGCAGCCAAGAGTCTTGACTTAACAACCCGTGACTTTCTTCTTTGGGGTTGGTTAAAGGAACAAGTCTACTATACCGAACATACGCTCTATTTCTGATATTGAGCACTTTATCCCATAAATATAGCCCACCTTAAAACTATATTTCTTCATATATATATATATATATATATATATATATATATATATATATATATATAGTTTTGTGTATGTCTTAGTATTATAAAAGTCTCTGAGAGCAAAGCATTTTTGGTATTCTTTTTCTTTTCAGTTATTCCTTTCCATTACGTCCGAGACATATCGGTGTTATGTCGGTTATAACAATGCCCATAAGTAGAGATAGGTAAAGGGAGAATATTTTTTTCTTCCAAGCATTCTTTGTTACAATAATATAAAATAGCAGAGATTAAAATATTACACAAACAAAGCTTAGAATTGAAACAACCCCAGGACACTTCATCGTTGATTCAAAACGTTACTTGAAGCAGAAAGTTTAAAAATCTCGCATTAATCCTAGAAAACGGAACACACATTTAAAGAAAGAATTTTAGAAGCATATAAAACTAAAAAGAAAAGAAAAATATCATCATTCGGGAGAGTGATAATTCTTATTTTTTTCTTATTTAAATCGCACTGATTGTAGAAGTCAAATGACTTGGCTGCTGACATGGCTGCTTTCTTGTATCTGCCTGTAAAGGCAAGCCAGCTAATCTACCAGTCCCCGGGTCCGTCCCCTTATGGGACCATGAAAAGCTCGTGCTCATCGATCGCGCATACGCGTGTGATAATGTGTCGCCGCACCGTATTCTGGGGTGAAACGAATGGTGTTTCTGATGTTGCTAGCCACGGCCTGAAGGGTGATTTGGACGACGCGACAGGAGGAAGTCTTGCGAGGCACCCGTCTTTCTCATCAGGATCTGATCCGATTCTTTGAGCATCAGCTCAAGATGAAGATTAGAACTGATAGAAAATGCTTGCATTTGTCAGTCGAAAGGTGGGTGACTGAAGCGAGCTTGGTTCGTTTGAACGGAGCTAGCCTTGATTTTCTCTTTTAGGTCAAGCCTACGTCACATCGGGGTGGTTTCCTGTGGATCCCTCCCCTTGGTTAGGTTAGACAAGCTTTGTGTACCTAGTTAATGTGAATAAGTGCTGTTCCTGGCCTGTCCCCGGCCTGTCCCCGGCCACATCTTTGGTTATGATGCAGGTTGAGATTCCCAACCTCCCCAGTTTGTTTTGGTCCCCTTTTATCTCGTCTGGGTCAGCTTTATATTTTCCCATGTCTGTATGATTTTTCTATCCTTTTCCCATTCCCTTAGCGAGAGTGTCTCTTGATTTTGTCCCCTGGGCAGAATACAGCGGCCTCTCCTTTTTGAGGGTAGGACGGGCCTTACTAACATCAGTTATGTTTAGTTTACTTTGTGTTGATTTTTAGTTTATTATTGGGCTCATCTCCCTCCCCTCTCATTCTTCATGATTAGATTTTTATGTATTATAATTTATTATCATTAAATTTTTAAGGCTTGGGGCGCGTTTTGTAGGCCCCCCTTGAGATGATGCGGTATTATGGTGTATGGAGGATTGAATGGAGACGGACGAGTTTTTATGGTGAATGTGGAAATTGTAATGAGAGAATGGCCCGTGAATTAGATTAGCGAAGTATAGGATAGTTGAGTATCGATCAGCCTCGACACCTCCCCTTTTTAGGTCATGTGCCACAATTGTATATTTCATACAATAAATATTCCAGTCTAGTTGTGTGTCAGACCACTTGCAAGTCAACCAATGTTCTACACTGACTGTAAGAAAAACTTGATTGCATCTTAAATAATTTTAAGATATTAGAGCAAAATATTACTAACCTACTTAAGACAGAAATAAAAAAATAACTAATTAGAATTAATAACGTGCAAATAGGATGAAGACTTAACATTTAAAATATAATTCCTTTCTTCACTATTCTAGTACATGCTAATAATTATGTTAGCAACGTTAATAGAAGATGACAGCGATGAAGACGAAGTTATTGTATTGAAAGAAGAAAAAGGAAGAAAAGAAGAAAGAGAAGAAGAAAAGAGAGAAGAAGAAAACAGAAGAAAAGATAAGAAGAAAAGGAAAAAAGAAAAAGAAGGAAAGGAAAAAGAATCAGATGAAGGGAAGAAGAAGGAAAATAAAAATAGCGTTTATAGAAGATGACAACGATGAAGACGAATAATTTATTGCATTGACAGAAGAAGAGGAAGAAGGAAAAGAAGGAGAAAAAGAAGAAAGAGAAGATAGTAAAGAAAAGAAAATAAAAGAAGAAGAAGAAGAGGAATTCGTAAAGAAGAAAAAATAATATAAAATAAAATATGAACTTTACCAAATTTATTGATAATATAAAATAACTATTTACATTATTCGGCCTGTTGTCCATATTATTGTTATTGTTCTTGTGTCGTTTCGGTCGTTGTGCGTTCCGACCTTCGTCAGGATTTGTCTATATTTCTGAGATGAGGTATTGCAACTATTTACACTATTTACGAGATGGGCACATGGAATTGTGATCATGAGACCAGGGTTCGAATCTCACCACGGTCAATTTGTCGGGAAGAAGACTTCCTGATTTTATTGAACTGGACTTGAGTGTACCGGTGTTGTTCAGATTGTTGATCATATATATATATATATATATATATATATATATATATATATATATATATATGTGTGTGTGTGTGTGTGTGTGTGTGTAAAATAGATAGGTTAGTTAATAAAACAAGTTTATAGTTTATTAATTATTAACTATATGGCTATATTGTTTCTCCTGCTTCATTTCTGTGACATGGTTAATAATTAAATCAAGATAACGAAAATGAAGATAGATGTGAAGACACTGAGATAGATATATATGTAAAATAGATAAGTTAGTTAATAAAACAAGGACAAACGAAAGGGTACCGATATAATCAATACAATAATCATTTATTAAATATTAATTATTAACCATATGGCAGAAATGAAGCAAGGAGAATAAGGTTTTAAGTTCGGAATTTATGGTGCAATTTTCGAGTCCAAGGGTTTGATCGTGCTGGCCTTGTTCAAATTATTGATCACGCTCTTTTCCAAAAACTGTAACTAAGGTTTGCTCAGCATAGTTGCTGTATAAACCAAAGGTTTGGTCTGTGGCTATTTATTAAACACCCACAGCGTCTACAATAGGGATTGTCTAGCCGCCCAAGTAGACGGATAGCCTCGAATACAGGTGGCCAGCTATATACACTATTTAGAGTGATCGGATTATTGAAACATCTGTCTATATTTCTGAGATGAGCTATTGTAACTATTTACACTATTTACATTGTTTGGACTATTGTCCTCATCTTTACTGTTATATTCACGACGTTTCGACCGTTGTATGCTCCGACCTACTTCAGGACCTGTCTATATTTCTGATATGAGGTATTCTTACTATTTGCACTATTTACATTGGTCGGACTGTTGTCCTCATAGAAGAAGGAATTGACCTACTGATAATTGAAATCACTAATTTCCGGAACAGAAGAGAGAACGGCTCATATCGAAGAATACTGAACTGAAATTCAATTAAATGAAATGATTGAGCGATTTATAAAGAATATGTGAGAATAGCAACTAAGAGTTAGCAACTAAATTCAACAGTAGAAACATGATCATATAAATACTTGGACAGCAGCAGTAGAAGAAGGTGGTAAAAAGAATAAGGAGAAAAAAGAAAAGTAGAAGAATATGAAGTAAAGGAAGAAGAAGGAGAAGAAGGAAAGGGAAGAGGTGCAAAAGGAGAATAAAGAGAAAAAAAAAGAAAAGAAGATGATTATGAAGAGGAAGAAGAAGAAGAAGAAAGTGGAAAAAGAGAATAAAGAGAAAGAAGAAAAGTAGAGGATGAAGATGAAGGAAAGCAAGAAGGAAAGGAAGAAGGTGCAAAACGAGAATAATAATAATAATAATAATAATAATAATAATAATAATAAGAAGAAGAAGAAGAAGAAGAAGAAGAAGGTGGAAAAGGAGAATAAGGAGAAAAAAGAAAAGTAGAAGAAGAAAATGAAGGAAAGGGAGGAGAAGAAGAAGAAGGAGGAAGAGGAGGAAATGAAGAAGGTGGAAAAGGAGAATGAGGAGAAAAAAGAAAAACAGAAGACGATGACGACGACGACGAAGAAGAAGAAGAATTTAGAAAAGGAGAAAGAAGAAAAGTAGTAGAAGAAGAAGAAGATGAAGGAAAGAAAAAGAAGTAGAATAAAGTTGAGAAGAAGAGAAATAACGTTAATAGAAGATGACAGCGATGAAGACGAAGTTATTGCATTGACAGAAGAAGAAGAAAGAAGAAGAAGAAGAAAGAGAAGAAGAAAAGAGAGAAGAAGAAAAGATAAGAAGAAGAATAGGAAAAAGCAAAAGAAGGAAAGGAAAAAGAAGCAGAAAGGAAAAAGAATCAGATGAAGGGAAGAAGAAGGAAAATAAAAATAGCGTTTATAGAAGATAACAACGATGAAGACGAATAATTTATTGCATTGACAAAAGAAGAGGAAGAAGGAAAAGAAGACGAAAAAGAAGAAAGAGAAGATAGTAAAGAAAAGGAAATAAAAGAAGAAGAAGAAGAAGAAGAAGAAGAAAAAGAGTCGATAACGAATGAAAAAAGTTTCATAAAGCTGTGGTCAAAACCCGATAACACGATAAAAAAAAAAAAAATCGGAATATTTGATTTTTTTTTACATCGATAAAAAAAATCAACTGCAAATGATTTGTTTTCTCATTTTTCTGGAAATAGAACTTGTGTCGCAAGACGAACAAACAAAAATTTTTTTTCTCTCTTTTCCTCGAAGTCTGTTTATCAAGAATTTTTGGTTCAGTCTATCGATGTTGGATAGTAGTGGCCGCTATTTGAAAATAAACAGGTTGCATTCCTTCACTTAAAAAAAAATCATTTTACCCCAAGCAAGGTGATAAAGCCACTAAGACAAAAGGTATTACTGCGAAGTTATTGAGGAGAGAGGACAATAAAGGAACATGATTCAAAAAGACAAGATGGTGATTGACATTGCATTTAAATTTTTGCAGTTGTTAGTTTCAGAAAAGCAAAAACAATGTTTCCCGGTGCGATAGAAGAAACTGTTAACATAAAACTTGCGGTTACATATAGCCATTTCAACAGTAAAACAATGAAGCTTAGTTGTCGATATAGTCCTGCGCTTAAGTTCTTGAAGTTCAAGAAGAAAAGCTCATCAGAACGATTATCATGAAAGTATAGAAATTATATAAATGGAGACTAATCCACGGTGGTGTGAATAGAACTGAAGCCGAGATGCCACTTTCGGACGGATAATATTGCAGATTCTTCTTTTGATTTTGTCAAGAATCTCTAGATATGTGACTGAAGCACCAGACCAGATGTGGCAATAATATTGGTTTGGTTTGGTTTGGTTTACTTTGTTTTACGGCATATCAACCTCAATGGGTTATTTAATGTCGACAACATTTTTAGGGTAGATTCGTATGAATAGAATATGTATTTTTTGGTTTAGATTGGTTTGGTTTATTTTGTTTTACGGCATATCAACCTCAATGGGTTATTTAATACTGACAAAAATTTTTGTTGCTGGTAATATTTTGTTTTATCAAAAATCTGTTTCTGGTAATGTGTTTCCTTCAAAATTGTATTGCTGCTAACAATTTTTTCAAAAATGTATTTCTGGTAATAGTTAACTATTTGCCCATAGTTGGGACCCTAACAAGTACTACCACCCCAGTTCAGGATGGACCTGGGAACACCAGTAATTAAGATCAAAATCTCCTGATCAGAGGCCTCGCTGCTGGATGTAGTTTAACGTCTTACCCAGGATGCGGATGTAGTTTAACGTCTTACCCAGGACGCGACAATAATATTGAGAGGATGGTCGAATGGTATTGTTATAGGGGTAGGTTTAGGGTTAGGGTATTGTTAAAAAGGCGTAAGATAGATTCTATCGCGAAAAATTATCTAGCGCACTTGTTTGATTTTATCAAAGGGGCTTACATGAAATTAAAATGTAATAATACTTTGGGTATCGTTCTGTTAGTAGTGAAGAAGGATTTCTACTAACCGCAAATCTATTTCGAGCTAGTCTTGTAAATTCTACTACATATGCGCATTGGGATTGAAATGTTCTGAGATGACAACGATCCTGATTTCTATTTATATAGTTAGATTCTTTTACGTTCTTGCAACACGAAAGCAGAAAGAAATATAAAAAAGGAAACTTTCTGTAAGTTTTACTTCTTTGCGAAAACTACGTAAGAATTCGAAATCATTTAGACAATCAGAAAGCAAAAAAAAAAAAAAAAAAAGAAGGTCACCAGCGACTACCAAATGTGTGTGTGTGTGTGTGTATATGTGAAAAATATATAGAAAATAGGAAAGAACTGGTTAGGTAAATAATCCAAAGTTCTTTAGTATTTTTGTTATTATTTTTAAAAAATAGTGCTCGATAAATATAATTATTTATTTACAAATATGATTCCAACACGCTACATAAGAGTTCTCATGTTTCAAAACAAGAGTCGAAAACTTCAATATAATTATATAATATAATATAATTATTTGAATTAAATTGAATTAAAGTACTAATCTCTGTTCCATCTTCAAGCGAAATCTTTTTGGAATAACTTATTTCTGAAATTTACGCGTTTTATAAGCATATTCATTATTTGTATATTATATGTATATTATAAGCATATTCGTATATTATATGTATATTATAAGCATATTCATTATTCGTATATTATATGTATATTCGTTTATTATATATATATATATATATATATATATATATATATATATATATATATATATATATATATATATATATATATATATATATATATATATACTCGACTCTCCCGTCGAATTCGACGTATGAGGGTCAAGCAGATCGGTTCCTAGTAAACCGACAGCTCAACAACAGCACATGAGATTTGATTATAGTGGTGAGGGTTTCGTGCAGGACCATCCACACTTTTTGAAGGGCCGAATACAGAGACCTGGTGCACTACGTTCCACAGGGTCCCCAAACGACTCTCCGCAGGTTTTGAATTCAGAGTTGTCCTTCTCCTACACGAGTTGCCATCTCAATCTTCGTTTTTTTGTTGTCTTCCGTCATTTAATATCTATTTGTGGGCCATTATGCCGCACGCAACATTACTATTAGGTTGGTGCAAAAATAATGACGTAATAATGTCGTTTTTTGACGTATTTTTTAACGTCAAAACCCGACATTATTACGTCATTATTTTTGCACCAACCTAATATATACCTTGGGAAAGACAGTGTGAGTTATTATGCAGTGTGGATTTTTATTATACAGGTAAGTGTTTCCTCAACAAACACGGACTTATGGGCCCACAATAAAACGTAGCGTCAAAAGGACGGTTTTTCCCATGACACCGCTATTTTTTTAACCACCTTCACTCTTCGGTAGTGTTGTTTTTAAAAGCGATGATTAGAAATACAATGAAACCATATGATGAAAGTGAAATTATACATTTATTTTATTCTTGTAAATTTACAGCAAAAATATTAAACACTATTTATTCATTAGATTACTTATTTACAAGAATAATTTTATATTGACAACATTCTAAAACCTAATAGAATTAAAACTATTCCAATGCAATATTTATCTTCGCAATTTATAAAGAAAAAGTCTGGAAATTTTTTATTCATAAATTTATAAGCCTTTACTAAACCGACTCTAAGGAAATCCTTATTATTTATCATTTTATAAATCTTGAATAAATTAGCAATTAGTCGATGTTTTGACAACCATTCCAATAAATAATTTGATAAATAGTTTTATTATTATTATTATTTTTGTTGTAAATTCTCAAGAACAAAGAAAATGTATAAATTCACTTTAATCCTATATTTAAGTTTTATTACAATTCTAGTCATCGCTTTCTAAAACAATAAAAATGCTGAAGAGTGGAGGTAGTTAAAATAATAGCGGTGTCAAGGGAAAAACCGTCCTTTTGAAACTATATTTTATTGCGGGCACGTTTATCCATCTTTGCCGTTTTCTCATTACAACTGTTATTAACAAAATGATATTGTTGAAATTTTCAAGATAGACTTATATTCATATGAACAACGTGTGAATTTCAGTTTATAATATCTCCGCTTATTCGACATATGCTGATTACGTGTTTAGGGAATGTCATATCTGAACCCAGGGCCTTTTGTCTCTTGTTGAAAAAAACCCTCCCCGGTTGACATCTGCTACTTCCTATCTCTGGTCAAGACATTGTGGACCGAAGTGCCGCATGTCAGATCGATGCGCCATCTTGTTTTTGGTCGCTACTAGTTCTTTTCCACCTCCTTGGTGTTCACCCTGTTGCTCTAAGAATCCACAGGTTGTCTTCAGATATGTGGTCAGCCCATCTATGTGTACCGCTCTTCATAATATCGATTATGTCCTTCACTCCAGTCTGCTATCGAATCCAGGTGTTTCTCTTCTTGTAACGTAAGGCGATGCCGATCATGATTCGTTCCATTTTACGTTGTGGCACTTCAAGAATGTCTGCAGTGTTGAGCGTCCATGTCTGACTTCTATACGTCATCACCGACAGAACATATTCATTAAACAACTTTCTCTTGATTCCAATTTTTTTCAAAAGCCGTCCAGCTAAGCACAAACCTTCTTTTGACCTCCGGAGGTAGGGCACCATTTCTTGCAATCTTCTTTCAGAGATGCACATAACTGTCTCCTTCCTCGCTGGTCTTTCTATCTACAATAAATGGTGATGGCTTAGCGTAGTTGTTAAACATGAGCTTGGTGCATAGAAAGGTCTACAGTGTGGATAACATTGAGTATCTCCTCCAACTCTTGTGGAGTATATGATATTAAGATGATGTCATCTGTGAAGTCAAGGTGACAGAAAAGTTTACCATCTATATTGATTCCCTTGTCTTCCCAGTTGGCGCTGTCGGTTATGACGACTTATATGCAAGATGTAAACCTTCTCGGTAAAATATGGCGTCCTTTTCTTGCTCAGCATTCTAACTTGATTTTGTTGCTGTTTCCGAGCAGGTTGTTTCATTGCATAAATAAACAAATTGTATTTTTTGTTTTAATGTTGAGTCGATTTTGAATACCATATTTTTAGTCAGGAACGATTTCAGGTAGGAAATTATTTGCAGTAAATATAAGTAACTAGCAGCATGGCCCGGCGTTGCCCGTGCTTGGTTAAAAAATCGTACCACTCATACAGCAATCGCTATCACTTGACTTAAAATATTTTTGCCCTTCCTTGCCTTTAAAGGAGTGTCCTTTGCCGTGCTGATGTTGCTACATGCCTTACTTCTTGCTTATCTCACACTGCGAATTTTTTCTATGCTCTATACTAAACATTAAATCTGTTACGAAAAAAGAACTAAACAAAATGAACACAAAACGATCAGCTTTAAAAAAAAAAAAGGACTCGTAATTGGAAAAACTGAATGAAAAAAGAATGTCAACAACAAATACTTTTTCACACCCAACCTAGTTCTGCGGAATCAGAATCAACGTTGAGTTTAAGCAAGCTAATGAGCCAATTGGAGTAAAGTTCCATGCAGATTTAAATTTTTTCCACTTGTGACGAATGCAGCTATCGATTTTTTTTGCATGCTAGCATGCTAGTTAACATTCGTGTCAGTCAGCTGTTGGCTCTCACGCTGGCCAATAGAATCTTCCTGCCTATTCGTGGCAGCCAGCTATAGGCTCTCACTCTGGCCAGTAGAAAATGGCTGCAAAGTACATGAAAACGGCCATAGAAGCATGAAAAAATCGATTATTTTCACTATTGATGGGAGTTGGGAAATGTAAAGTTGGTCTTGGCCTTCCCGCTAACTTGGAGCATGTGCATGTAAATTTTAGTTAAAATTGCGGTCGTGCATTCGTTACACACACACACACACACACACACACACACACACATCCTGCCTTTTATAGATAGAGATGACAACAAAAATATTTACATAAAAAAATCTTTAATTAAAGTTTGGTTCCAAATTAAAGTTATGTTCCAAATCCTAGGACATCTCATTCGTGTTTGAGGAACCCATCTTTGTATGGCCTCTACCACTTCATATCTCTAGCCATACTTGGCCAAGCGGAGCCATCGTATAGGGTCAGATCTTCGCATCATCTTGCCTTTGCCCACCCTCTGGTTCTTTTCTACTGCCTTCGTAGCCACTGTCGTTCTAATAGGTCACCTGTTGATTCCCCGGAAGTAGAACAGAATCTCTTGTAATCTTCTGTGGTAGGTACACATAACTGTCAACTTTCTCGATTGTTTTTCCATCTTCACTAATTGCTGATGGTTTCGTGATGTCAACTAACACTCGTTGCCATTTTTGTGATGCGAACAAATACTTGTTGTCACTTTTGTAATGCTCGTTGTAGTAGAGATTTTGTAACCACAGATATAATTATAGTAACGCCGTTGAACAATACTGGTGTCAGACGCCTTCGAATAGCACTCGCACTAATAGTATACTAGCTCGATAATACTCGCTCGATCAGTAACCACTGAATAGTCATCCGTATAGAGAGGATATTCACTAACCGCTCCACGCGGTAGGATGTGGCACAAAGCCGAGTTTATTGTGGAATATCCGAGCCCGTAGGCCCGTCTAAAAATTCCCCATGCTCCCCATAAAAACGGGTTCAGGTCGCTGTCTCCCGAAACGAGACTATGCCCTTCGACATGTCCTCGTCTGGATATCCTCTTTGTCCGGAGGCAGAGAGTTGACCAACACATTTCCGAAGTAATTCGGAAAGTGGTCACTTCGACGCCACGCTAATTCCCATATATACATTTTCTTTACCATCACGTGGTCTACTTATTCAAAATGGGATCATCCGTGTTTGCTCCCTGGTGATCTGTGTTCAAATTACAGTGTCGGCAGCGACATTTTATTCCTATATAACAGAGGGTTTAGCATGGCCGTTAAATATGACCTTGGTTTTCCCAGGATCCATGTTATGGCTCACATTGTGGATAGCATTGAACATCTTCAATTTTCGTAGGAATGGGCTATTAGGATGATGCCATTTTCGAAATCTAATTGGCAGAGGAGTTCAACGTATACTGAAGAGAAAAAACATATTAAAAACGCTACTTGGTTTCAGTGAGAAAATTAAAAAAAGAAGGAAAGGTAGAAGTGTTTAACGTTTGTTTCAATGAAATGGAAAATTGTCATTTTTTTATTTGTATCCCCTTACTTCTTAAAATAACGAAATAATTTTTTTTATTTATGAGGCATTGATAATGCGTAATGGTCGTGCGAACTAAAGAAAGGAGATACAAGCACTAATATATAATCATAATATTAATACTACAATATACTACTACGATATATTACTACTGCTACTACTACTACGATATACTACTACTGCTACTACTGCTACTACTACTACTACTGCTACTGCTACTACTACTGCTACTACTGCTGCTGATACTACTACTACTGCTACTACTAATACTGCTACTACTACTACTACTACTACTACTACTACTAAGAAATCACTTATAGTAGTCGTAGTAGTAGTGATGACGGTGGTTATAGTTGTTGAAATCTAATTTTTCGTGAGGTCTGAATGACGTATCAGCGTACCGCATGTTGAAAATGAAAGAAAGCTACAAGGAAATAGAAATATACCAGGACCTCGCCTGAAATGTTAAAAAAGCTGTGAAACACAGTTGTGCCAATAAGAATTGGCGCACTGGCATGCAAAACAAAAATAATGAAAGTCGAGATTGTCCATATTATGGCTGTGCTCGGGTTGTCAAGAATCCTGTGGGCTGTGTTGCATATTTGAGGAACCATGATGTCGTTTGATCTGCTGTAAGAAACGCTAGATATCTCCTGCGAGGTTGGAGAAAGAAAATAATAAAATGGAATCGTGGAAAGAAGAAGGAAGAAGAAAATGAAGATAGAAGAAGAAAAAGAGGAGAAAGAGGAAGAGAAGAAGAAAACAAGAGAGAGGAGGAGCTAGAGAAGAAGAAGAAGTGAAAGCAGAAACGGAAAAGAAAGAGAGGGAGGAAGAGAAGTGTAAAGAGGGAAAAGGAGGTAAGAAGGAAGAGTAGAAGGAAGAGGAGAAGGAGAAGAACGAGAAAGAAGAGGAGTAGGAATAAGAAGATAAAAAGGAAAAAGATGAAGAGAAAAAGAAAACGGGGGAAAAAGTAGTGGAGAAAGTTTTTGTTTTACGGCGAAGCACTTGTAAATAAAAGTGTAGCTTTTGTCATATTAAGCTAAGCTTAATCTGACACATGGCCACAATGATGTGGTGCCTGTTAAAAATAGAATACTCTAAAATAGAGATGTTTCCAATCTTCATGCTATATGCATAAACTAAATTTATTAAACTTATCTTGCTCACCATTACTAATTTTAGTTTTCACTGGATGATTCCCAACTCTAAATCTTGAAGCGATGTTTTAAAAAGCTAATCAAACCTATGGATTGCTTCACGGTGACAGACCTCTGGTATTTGTTAAGTTTCACGATCACGAGTTCCGTAACCCATTAGGGTCATAGGGACATATTTATTGAAACCATGACAGCAATGGTGTGACCTGGACAAGATAGACTGACGAACTTCATCCATCTCCAGGCTGGTTTGAATTTTGAGTTTTCCTTATCAGAGACTAGCCATAGAGAATCGTCATAGGACTTAGTCATTCCTACTATTTATCCATAGCCGGGGAGAGGACATAGAGTCATACCTTTCCGAAGGGTATTAGTATTGTAATGGTGATTTTCTAAGCGTGGCTTTCATGTGGCATAAGGCCGAAAATATGGGGCACCTATTCAGGATAGAATTCACTGCTCAGTCGTAATTGTTCTAGCGAGGCAAGCTTGGTAACCATTACACCAGCCTTGGTGAGTGAATGTAATGAACTCGACTGGAATTCGAACTCGGCTCTTCGATTTCTCAGTCCGAGCTCATTACTATGCCGTACCTCTATTGTTTATTTCAACACATGAATACAAATTTGGATCCCCAGTGAGGATCGAACTCATTCGATTAGCAATGGTCTTTAACATCCTAAACCTCTACGCTGAGAGGAGATGCAATATTTACTAAGTCTGACACAAGGTCATATGTAGAGACACTCGGTGAGGTTAGAGATTACTATAATAGCAGCAAGTTGTGAGATCACTGTGCCGTGGCGACGCTTTTCTTTTTCGTTGCTGTTGGCACAGAACGTCAAATTCGCTTTTTTTTTTCTTTTACCAAAATGAAAGGTGATTTTATACTCTGATGGCCTCATGGAACGAAGTCGGTCAGCCATTGACACTGTCCACATAAGAACCCCCCCCCACCAAAAAACAAAAAAAAAACAAAAACAGACTGAATATCAAATTCAGATGATGATCTCAGGGAAGGGTCGAGTTATGGTGGTTGGGGGAAGCGTCCTGGCGTCGTTGTTGTGCACTTTGGGTAAATCGTTCACAGGGCGATGCAAGTCATTTCAAACTGATCAGGTATCTCACTTGACTGAGTTGTTCGTTCATCCGAAGACGAAAAAGTACTGGAGACAATATTTTCGTGGCGTCAGGTTTGGCACGGCTCCCAATCCAGCGAGACCAACAGAAAAGCAAGTACACACGTGATAGCTGGTTGAAAAAGCGTTCAGACGTTAGTCACTGAAGAAAGCCATGTCCGGCACAAGGTTTCGAAAAAGATCACTTAACGAAATTTGATCTCATTAATGATCGATGATAAAAAGAACAGTATTTGTTGAATAAAGTTTGGCACAAAGCCCTTTTCAGGGAGTAAAAAAACTCGTTAATGTCTGATGTTTAGATGAGCACTGATCGTTGAAATACATGTTGAACAGAACATATAAGTTCGCGACACGGCCTCATTTAGGAAGCTTGAATTATTATAGGTAGATAAGGACAGCATCTATTTGTTGAACGAAGCCAAGTTTGACACAAGGACATATAAAGGGAACACTTGATTAGAACTGATTACCATTATTAACGTATTATAAGATAAACTTTATGATTAAGATATTTCTAACGAAGCCAAGTTTGGCAGAAGGACATATATGCAAGGTTATAGCAAGAAGTCCGTCGCCTGATAGAGTTATTAGCTGAATTTCGATATGAAAATATCTACTGTACAATATTCGATCTAAATGATTAATGGAGAAACTTTGGTTTAAGTGCATAGAAAATGGAAGACATTATGCTGAATATATTTTTGTGTAATAAATACTTTTTTTCATCATTAGGTTACGGAAAATGGACACCTCGGTGTAATGCAAGGATTAGCAAGCTTGTCTTGCCAGATCAGTTACAACTAAACAGTAATTTCGATCCTCACTGGGTGTCCCATACTTCCGGCCTTGTGCCACATCTAAGCTACGCTTAGATAATCACCTTTAGCCTACGAAAATATATAAATGTCTCGGAAGTAATTTGGGGAATCAATAAAATACTTTTAAATATAATGAGTTAAATTTACCAAAGATATAATCACTGTTAGCAATGGAGAAGGGTCAGGGTCGGTCGCGTAGGGTAATGCTTAACGAGCGATCTCATATATCATTAGTAGTAAGTTCTATTTTCATTGAGTGTTTCGTATCTGTGACCGGCTATCAAAACTAAGTAAGACTTTGTCGGCAATGTCACTGTAGTAGCAGGGGCTGGGCGATTTTTGTCCTTGGCCCATATGTAAGTGTATGGACTCCCCACTTGAAACCAACTTTATGTTACTTCTTATCATGGGGGGGGGGTAGGTCGGGGATGTGGTAAGATAACAGTAAAGGCCTAGTTAGAGTAAGCTCTCTTTTTCTTTGGTTTCCTCCTCTCTCAATATTTTCATTATTTTTCTTTATTTGTTTCCTCTTTCCTTCTTTTTTTTATTCCTTCTGTATTAACTGTTCCTTCTCTTTCTTTTCTTCACGTAAAAGTCTTATTTCTTTTTTCTTCCTTTCATTGAATTTCTATTTTTTCTCTTTTTCTTTCATTTCCTTCATTTCTTCCTCGTCTTCCCTATCTTTTTCTTTTTCTTGTGTACCTCTTGACTTTTATATTCGATTCACTTCATCCATTTTTTTATCTTTTTATTCCGAATATATTTCTTCTTTTTTTTTACCTCCTTCTTCTTCTTCTTCTTCTTCTTCTTCTTCTTCTTCTTCTTCTTCTTCTTCTTTCCTCTGTTCTCATTCTTCCTGTTTTTCATTCAAACCAACTTCTTTCGCAAGCGAAATCTTTGGTTTCTTTTTTACGCTACACTATCTTCTTTGAAATTTACAACAATGTAACTCTCTAATGCTAGAAGAGCAGAAAGCATCTACTCAAATTCGAAACAATGAAAATGCTTGAAAAAACAACGATATCTATATATATATATATATATATATAATATATATATGTGTGTGTGTGTGTGTAAAGATGCATCCTCTGTTTATATCTGCTTCACAAATAAAAATACAATATTTCAATATTATTTGGAAGGGATTGTTTTCTTTTTCAATTTTCTCCTGTGTTATTTCACGTTTAAACTTCTTTGTCTATGAAATAATCTGTTACGGTCTCATGGTGGGCCACTGCTTGTGTAGGGTGCAATGACATCGGGTGGAATACCGTTTTTATTCGAGAAACACGTGATGTGTTCACGAAAACACGATTAGAATATTTTTCCTTCTGTTAAATACAATTCATCACAGATATTACAGGCGCAATATCAGTCATTTGTACAGGAACATTAATGGGTTTTCTTCGAGATAGTCACTGAAAAGAAAAGAGATTTATATATTGAAGAACTATTAGGTTGGTGCAAAAATAATGAGGTAATAATGTCGTTTTTTGACGTTAAAAAATACGTCAAAAAACGACATTATTACGTCGTTATTTTTGCACCAACCTAATACAAATATTTTACAAATTCAATGGCCGAATGTTTTATAAGATTTATTTTCCATCCAAACTCAGCATGAAATATATTGTATCCTCAGCCAACAGCTATTTGTTTTATAATCAGATTTTGGCACCTCGAGGTGATGTGATGGTTA
The DNA here is from genome assembly GCA_963932145.1 of Acanthosepion lycidas. Classification (NCBI taxonomy): domain Eukaryota; kingdom Metazoa; phylum Mollusca; class Cephalopoda; order Sepiida; family Sepiidae; genus Acanthosepion; species Acanthosepion lycidas. The sequence continues at coordinate 17,641,872 of OZ010615.1, read as the reverse complement.
GCAAGCTGTTGTTTGTTGTTTTATCCCCCGTCCCACGACATACGACGATTTGTACATATGGGGACTATTTAGAATTTTTCATCGAGACAATGAGGTATTATGGTGGATGTAGCAAGAGAGTTTAGTAGGAATGTGTTGTTTTGGTGTTAGGGTTGGGGTTTGTTTGTATGTTTGGGTCAGTGCTTGTGGCTAGCTCAGTTTAAAATTAAGACAGACATGAAGACCGTCCTTCTCCCATCCCCCTTTTTAGGCCTTGTGCCACATTTTCTGTATTTTCACAGAAATAAATATCGTAATGGTTAGCAAGCTTGTCTCGCTAGAACAATTACGACTGAGTAGTGAGTTCGATCCTCACTTGGTGCCCCATAGTTTCGGCCTTGTGACGCATCTGAACTGCATTTGGAAAATCACTATAATCAGATTTCAGGTGTTTTTTATATACAAGGTGTATGAAAAAATACTTTTTGCAAACTTTAGGGGCGAGTTCCTCATATCAAAACAAGCTAACAGGACCATATAAACATATATCCGCACCTGTCTAGATTTCTGAGATGAGGTATTATGTACACTATTTACATTATTTGAACTATTGTCCTCATCTTTGCCGCCATATTTATTACAACGTTTCTGCCCTTCAGTATCTGTCTATATTTCTGAGATGAGGTATTATGTACACTATTTACATTATTCGGACTATTGTCCTCATCTTTATCGCCATATTTATTACAACGTTTCGGCCGTAGTACGCTGCGGCCTTCTTCAGGTGGTTGGAATGTCGAACTGAACCCATTATTTCACTCACTGGGGTAGACTTTTCTAGTTCCACGTGCCATGTTTAATGGATGTCAGTTATCAGTTATCTCCTATTAATTCCACTCTTCAAGGACACATGGCACAGTGGATAAAGCCGTTGGTTAGATCCAGTGACAGGAACCAAAGAGTGTGAGTTCGATACCCCGTTAAGGCAGTGGAGAACTTTCAGATGGAAAATTAACAGACGATAACTGATAACTGACATCCATTAAACATGACACGTGGAACTAGAACAGTCTACCCCAGTGAGCGAAATAAAGGGTTCGGTTCGACATTCCAAGACAATTGATTTTTCAACTGAAGATTTTAATGATGAATGCAGAGCTATATTGGATGGGCCTTATGGATGGGATAGAGGTTGCACCAATCATTAAAATAGTCAACAAAGATGACAGAAAACATTGGGTACAGGCATCCAAAGGTTTATGATGATATCAAGATAAATGTATAGAATTAATTGAAGTTTGTGGACATTTTTCTTTGAGTAGTATACAGGTTGCAAGCAAGAAGCTTTAAATGAAAGATTATATTCATGCAAAAATACTTCTTCATATTCTAAAAAGCGAACTATTGTCCATCTTGCCTAATATGTTTGAAAGGCATCAAATTAATGGAATGTTCTCCAGCCTCTACAGATATTAATCTAATAGAAAATGTTTGAACTATATCTATATATATATATATATATATATATATATATATACAGTCATGACAGAATTGAATAGACGCTCACAGAAACCGTTTATTTTATTAAACAAGTAATTTATACAAATGAAGTAATTATAAATTGTCATAAATTTAATAACTAATTCTTGGTTGACATCCCTTTTGCTTTTTTTAATGCAAGGACCCTTCTAGGCATGCTAGCAGTGAGTTCACGAATATCATCTTGAGGGATATCTTGCCATGTTTGACGCAATAATCCTAAAAGTTCGGGCTTAGAAGATGGCTTCCTGTTCTTTTTGCGGAGTTTTCAATCTAATATGCCCCAAGGGTGTTCAATAGGGTTAATATCCGGGGACTGACTTGGCCATCGAAGTTTATTGATCCCATTTTGTCTCAACCAATGTTGTGTTGCTTGATCAGTGTGACATGGAGCTCCATCTTCCATAAATAGGGAGTTAACTTTGCTCATTCTAATACTTGAGAATATTGGAAGGAGCCCTTTCTTTAATATAGAAACATATTTGGTTGAATTAATGTTTCCTTCACACTCCACAAGCTCTGAGCGACCATCACTCCAAATTGCACCCCATACCATTACTGAAAGGCCCCCATTTTTCACCGTTGGCTGCAGTCTTTTTAAATCAAACTCTTGACTACAGAGTCTCCATACCCATACTCTTCCACTGTTGGAAAATAATGCGAATCTTGACTCATCAGAGAAGATGACAGTGGTCCAAAAGGTCGCAGGTCTCTCCACCATCTCATGAGCCCAATCCTTTCTGCATTTGATATTGGCTGGACGGAGAAGTGGTTTCCTTCTCGCAGCTCTGTCATAGTAGCCCAGCTTGTGAAGATACCTGACATCTGTTCTGGGACTGACATCAACTTGTGTTGCTATGTCAGAGGCCTTGCAACGTGGATCCTGTTCAATATTTCTTTCGACAAGACGCATGATTCTTTCAGAGTGCCCAGGGCGACCTGGATGAGGTTTTGTGCACTTCTTGCCTTCTCTGGTGAATTGTACGATCACTCTATCAACAGTAGAAAGGGGTATTGAAAGATTTTCAGATATTTTTCTTTGACTAAAACCACCTTCATGCTGGCCCACGATACGTCCTCGCTGAAATTCGGATAGGTCTGATGCTCCTTTGGTTCGTGGCATCTTCCAGTATTGTTATTTACAATTTTAATCAAATAATCGAAGTTAATTTATCGTGGTTATTAAAAATTTAAGTTAATTTATCTTATTAAAAAAAATCAGAAATAAAATTTATCTTCGTTTCTATTCAATGCTGTCATGTCTGTATATATATATATATATATATATATATATATATATATATATATGAATAAAAATGACAAAATTATGGTTGAATTTATTTCTATGTATGACTAGTGCATTAAATAGATTAACTAGAAATAAATTCAACCATAATTTTGATTTAAAAAATGCTACACACATAAAAAAGAAAATAACTCACTCAGAAGGAAAATTCTGGAGAGTGCCGCCATAGAAAATTACCCAAATATTAATCTACGCCCAGGTTTTTTCCCTATTTCACCTTTCTTAACAAAATTAATGCTCTTACAAACAAATATACAAAACAGATTCATAAAATGAAAAGAAAATGGTTGAATACATCAACACAGATATAATGACAATATTCTCCACACGTGACAATTACTGACGTTATTTTTCAGTTAAAAAATATGAAAATAGCGTTTCTCTACATTCCAGTTGCTAGGTACATTCTGTTTTTGTTTTTATTAGTTACTTTGTTCATTTAATTTCATTTTCGTATTTTGCTTTGATAAAGTCCACATTGGACGAAACGCGTCAGCAATTACCAGTTTTCCTATTGTCATTTTTATTCATAAATATTGTGTCTGTACTGGTTAATTCGGAGAAATTTACACATATATATATATATAGTGGACTCTCCCGTCGTATTCGACATATGAGGGTCAAGCAGCTCAATTCCTAGTAACCGACACCCCAGACACCAGCACATATGATTTGATTATAGTCCCCAAACGACCTTCCGTAGGTTTTGAATTCATATATATATACACACACACACACGCACACACACACACACATATATATATATATATATATATATATATATATATATATATACATAGATTTATATATATATATATATATATATATACATATATATATATATATATATATATATATATATATGTATATATATATATATATATATATATATATATATATGCATGTGGTCAGCTGACTGGTTACAACTCTTGGGTTCTGACCATGAAACCTGGGTTTAATTCTCACCACGGCTGATTTGTCAAGAAGGGGACTTCTTGATGTTATCGGCCTGCAGTTTTTCATATATATATATATATATATATATATATATATATATATATATATATACATATATTTTTTTTAATTTGGATTTATGTAGGGTTGCGTATATTGGTGTTTTTATGGAAGTGGGAGGAAAAATTGTCGTCGTGACTCATACTTACGCAAACATACATACACGCCCGTACACCCATTCAAGTACGGAGACACACACACACACACACACACACGTGCGCTCGCTCTCCGGAGCTCACACAAACATAAACATATGCGAACAGTATGGGACTTGGCATATATATGTATATATGTGCCGTTGTATACGTACATACGCATTTGATTACTGTATTCAGTGGTGGATTGTGTAGCGAATATGTTTTGCTTCTAGCGATGTCAACGTGCAGACTTTTTCTCTATTTTTATTCGCTGAATAATATTTTCTCGCATGCACGTATATACGTATGATGGTGTCTGTGTAAAACTATTATAGGTAAAATTGCTATTATTTTTAATTTTTTAAGGCTGTTTTGTTATTATTATAAAGCCAGTTATTTGCTTGTTTTGTGATTACGCATATGTAAATGATAGAAATTGTAATACATTTTAGTTTTTATGCGGTGGTATTAAATTTGTTGGGGGAGAGAGGAGTAATTTACGTTAATGATGATTGCGGACTAATACGGCAATAGTAATTGTGATGTGGTAGTAATGGTGGGGGTTGATGATAATAGCAATTGTAGTAGCAAATAGTTATTGTAAAGTGATAGAAGTGATTAATGGTGGGGGAATGATAATAACAATAAATGCAATTATTATGATGGTAGCTTGAACTAGAAAATAATTGGTGGCATTATGGTATCAGTGGTTTCTCTTTTCATGTTTATAGGGTCAATGGTGGTTTATGTTTTTTTTTAACCGTTTGGTATAATTTCTGATAATAGGTATTTATTTTCATGTCTACATTTGGAAATTATATCCAATCTTAAATCCAATCTTGTTTAGTAAATTCCTTTGTGATGTATGATATATTATTGCTACTTTTTCGTGTAGCAAATTAGGAAGTTTTTAGTAATGTTTTTTAAGGCTGGTTACTTTTTCAATATTTTCCAGCCTATTCTTGGTGTAATATTTGTGTCTTTTAAATGCCATATGTATGTGGATAGTGTAGTGCTGTTCGAGTATTTTCTGTTGGAGAATGAAAGGTTGTGGTTGTTTTTTCTCTTCTTGAATGGTCCCTCAGTGGCACCGATGTAGTACATTGTGCTGTTGTTTGCACTTACCTTGGCTTTATACATTATATTCGTTTGTTGGCAATTTCCTTGAAGTGGACGCGTTTTTCTATTTCTGCAGTTGCATTGAGGTGTCTTGGTTGCATCATTTTAGGTTGTTATTTTTTGTTGTGGCGTTTTATTATTTGTGTTATATTTTTGTGCAGCTGTAACTGATTTATATGTTATTTTCGTTGAATATTTTTGCTAATCGTCTTGTCCCAGGGAAGTGCTTTTCTAAATATGCTAGCTCTATTACTGAATGTGTGCGTGAGTATTTGTGTGTGTGTGTGTGTGTGATTTCATAATATCGCAATTGTTTAATATAATTGTTTAAAAGAGATTTCTCGCAAACGATAAACCAATTGAAAAATCAGGCCACGAGACAGAAGAATAACCCAGAGCATAGAAATAGCTTCAGAGAGTCATCTGGCTTGTTAAACAGTACGTTAGCATTTGAAAAATTCGTTTCAACAATTACGATATTAAAAAAACTGACATTTTGAGAATATATTATCAAAGCTAAATGTTAATCCTACATGACACAATTTTACCCGATATATATATATATATATATATATATATATATATATATATATATATATATATGCCGAATTCATAAATAATTGCATTGGTCATACTGCTAAATGCATATCCAGACGGCTTACATTACACCTATCCGACCACAGTTGTATAAGAACACATTTAAACGCACACACACAAACTTACCAGATTCCAGCAGAAACATACTAGTAGAAAATACAAACATAATAACCTAAAAAGATTTAAAATAATGGAAAACTTAATAATAAAAAAGAAAAAAGCCAACACTAAATAATATTAACTACGAACACAGCCACAATGTGCTGACTGTGTTCGGAAAATAAAACATTCCTATAACTCCAGAAACATACACACAACCTTATACACCCAAATAAAAAGTAAAAATAAAATCATCCTTGATAATAGCTAAAGAGTATAGCCGAAAGCGCTTGGAATTACAGAACATTTGGACAGTTTCAACACACTCTGTGGCCAGAAAAAAATAATCACTTAATCGTAGTACCTTGTCTATCGCCTTTAATGAAAGGTGTATATATATATATATATATATATATATATATATATATATATATATATATATATATATATATATCAGATGGCGAAACGCGTCAGCTAAGAAAAGTTTTCCTTTTATCATTATTCATATTGTCCTTTGATCATATCCTGTATACTGAAATTTTACCCCTCCACATATATATATATATATATATATGTATGTATGTATATATATATATATATATATATATATATATATATATATATATATATATATATATATATATATATATATATGGCGGTGCGCGCGCACATGCGGTGTATAGCAACAATAGCAAATATTTTTCGGCATGAAATTACCAGGATATTTCTGGAACACAACGTTTTTAAAACTAATGATATTTGTATATATATATATATATATATATATATATATATATATATATATATATATATATATATATGTTTGTGTGTGTATGATAAAAATATAGTTTTATGCTATGCTATATCTATGGTTAAATGTGTTCAATAACAGGGATAGAGCCTATGTAAATATAAAAATGTCTGCTGAGGCCCGCAGATTACATTCAGGCATGAAACAGACTGTCGCCACTCGGTGTTTATTACCTGCAGAATATGTTTTATCCCGCAGGTGCATTTATGTTCATATTGCTGATACATTATGGGCTTGTGCCCCAGTTTTATAAACAGTGCTATAGTGGGCAGCTGAATTTAGGAGGGGAAGAAAGAATCTTGAAGATTTCCGAAGCTCTGGACGTCTTGCAGCTATCACTAGCGAGGAAAGCAGTGATCGTCTTCCCCACATGATGACGAGCCATTGACGATAAATTAAGTACCCAATGATGTTAGTATATCCCGTGAGTGGGTTCAGAATATTTTGCACAGTGGAAAAAGGTCTCTGCTTGGTGGGTGCCACGTCTTCTGACACATGATCAAAAGTGTACCAGGCTGATCTAATCACGGGAAAATCTGACGTCGTTTGAGGCAGATCTGACTGGGTACCTTGACCATTTCCTTACCCAGTATGAGTGTTGGGTTCATCGCATTGAGCCAGAAACAAAGATATCATCCATGATGTGAAAACACCCCTCCTCTCCTGCTCAAAAGGCCAAGCTTGTTTCAACTGCACTGAAGATGAACGTGTCAGTTTTTGGGGTTGCAAGATGTGTTTTGTTTATTGACTGTCATTAAAAGGGCCAACACTTGTTGAGGTTGTTACGGAAGGCTGGCAAGGCCAAACACCCAGGAAAACTGACGAAAGGTGACTTGTTCTATCAGAACAATGTTCCAAGAAAAAATCCCTTAGTTTCAATGTCTGCTCTTCATGACTGTAACTTTGAAGCGGTAGATCACACTCTTTATTCTCCGGATTTGACTATCATCAGTTCCCCAACAGGAAGCAACACTTGGCTGGGAGCCAGTATCAGAGTAAACATGACGTCATATCTGCTGTTGTTGCCTTGTTTTTACAACAGGATGACCAGTATTCTTTCAAGAGTCACATGTCAGTTTACCTAGAAAGAAACAAGTTATTAATGAGAAGTGTTAAAATGAATGCATTAAAAATCTCACAGCTATAGAATTATTCCTTCAAAGTCAGTCTCTGAACTTTTCAGCCCAGAGTCGTACCTGGAAAGAAACAATGCAGTTATTAACAAGAAGAGTTGAAATGAATGCATGCAAGGTTTCACAGCTCTAGCATCACTCCTTTATAGTCAGCCTATGAATTTTTCATCCCACCCTCATATGTGGAAAGAAACAATGCAGTTATTAATAAGAAGATTTGAAATTAATGCATGCAAGATTTCACAGCTCTAGCATCTCTCCTTCATTATCAGCCTATGAATTTTTAGCCTACCTTATTATATATATATATATATATATATATGTGTGTGTGTGTGTGTGTGTGTATGTATAACATTTTTTGTATGCTTTGTAGCTGATATCCAAACTTGACATAGACTTTCTTACATTATACCTTCTAATGTACATTGATGGATTTGAAGCAGATAATTTTTTTGTTTAGGTTTTGAACCAATTTTCTTTTTTCAATAATACGATCTTTGTTCTGCAAAGACTGCATGTCTCTTCATCTGATTCCTTCAGTTGCCAATTCACAATGTGTATTTGCAAGGGAATTTCCAAACTGACACTGTCATCAAGTTTCTCTTTCAACTTGCATTGTCAGCCCGACTCTCTATTGAAAGCGTGCTGATTTCTGTTTCATTTGAACCACGGAATGAACTTCGAAATCAACAAAATACGATCGTTGTTGTCATAAATTTGCTGAAATGCATCTACAATGATCTCTTACTTTAACCAACTTCCACTATAAAAACTAGAGGAAAGATAAGATCGAGGCAATTAGGAGACTCTTTAGACAAGTAGTTCTCAACCATTTTATTCATGGACAACTTTTACTGTTAATTATTTTTGGTGGACCCACATAAGCATTCAATTAAAAAAAAAGCTTGATTTTTTACTAATAGATAAGTCTAGGAATTTTATTATAGAAATAGTAAATGTATCTGCTTTATTTTGAAGTAAAACTAATTCAATCAAAAGAAATTTATATTTAACAACTAAATTCTATCGAACATTTATGTACAGAAGTAAAATAATTCTCAATAAACCATTTTAAAATCTGAAACATCCGGCAAAGTAAAAGGGACGCCAATTTACATATCTTGATCTCATTTTCTGATAGTTTTAGAACTGTTTTTCTATTTTGAGTATTTTAATATATCATAGATTACTGTAGAAATTCCAGTTCTCAGTTATAAGTGATCCGAAATGAAATTGTTCTATGGATCACTAAAATATTACATCCAATTTACTGTTTTGTGTTGACCCCTAGTAATGTTACATGGACCACTGGATTAAGTTAAACATCAAAAGTTTTTATTTCAATAATCTACTTGATTTGTGACATATCACGAAGAGCTCTGTATACCTTTTTTTAAAAATTAATCTATATGTAAGAGCAAAAATAAATAAAATAAATGATAAATAAATAAAATAAAAATTGAGAAAATTACAAAATTTCGGCTACCGCAAGCAGCCTTCGTCAGTGTTTGATATTGAATAGTGATTTTTGAAATGGATTAAATTTAAAATCCAGAGGACGTTAATGATCTCAGTTGCGAGAATTGCAAACCCTTTAGTCTGTACAGATATATTTAAGATTTTTCTTGTCTCTTCCCGATCCTGTTACAATCTGTTACAATCTAAACACCCGGTACAGTAAAAGGGACGCTAATTTACATCTCTTAATATCGCTTTCTGCTAGTTTTAGACTTGTTTTTTCTAGTGTCAGTATTTTAATAATGCATAGATTATTGTAGAAATTGCAATTCTTAGTTGTAGCGACCGTTCCGAGTTGAAATTGCATTATGAAACATTAAAAATATTACCGTGGACCTGCAATTTGCTATTTTTTGTGCGGGCCCCCGGTAATGACACATGGACCGCCACGGGCCGTATGAGGCTCGGTTGAGAACTACCACTTTAGACAGTATACGATATTACTATAAAAGAATATATAGCCAAACCTACAAGATCCCAACTGAAGATTTATTCACCTACTATGAGACTAGAAGCAACTAACCCAGTAAAGCAACCATATTAAGGTATTTACTAAAGTTTCTCTTTGGACTTGTCAAACGTTCTATTCTTTGAATGTCTTTTTTTTGTTTACTGGAAATTCCTAAAACCGACCTTGGGAGGTATAAAAATACGGACATCTTCAGTGCCAAAGAGTTAGTATTTTAAAGTAGTAACTGATAAGCTAAGATTCCGAGTTTATTACAGAGGTTATCCAGTTCATAGTTTTCATGGTCAATTAAGACGACTGGCTCCATTACGCGAATCGGACGGAACTCTCTTGAGTTGTATGCAATTAGAGGCGCAAATGGACTCCATTTCCGGTCACTGTCCCGTTCACGTTTTTCGGCCATTTTGAAAGCGATGCTGAAGATGAAATATGATGGAACGAAGAGATAAGAAGGATAGAAGGAGGAGGAGGAAAATGAGAGGAAGTTGAAGAACAAAAGCGAAAAGAGAAAGAGAGGAGAATAGTGAAGTGAAAAATGAATCGAAATAGTAAAAAAAAAAAAAAAAAAAAAAAAAAAATCCGATCCACCCAGAATGGCATTTGTTAACAATCCTGGTTGTTTTTTTTCTTCCAAGGATTGCAATATAACAACGACCCTGGCTCATTAGGTACTTGTTACAGCGTAAAAGGCTTGTGACGTCCCCCCGGTGTCGCTGCGCCAAATGTGACGTCTGCCTAGCCGCGTCAGTCGTGCTATCCTGTCCCATGACGACCAACTGGCCTGGTATTGGTCGCGGCACCAAATGTGACGTTCTAACCTTTTGGTGATACGGATGGGAATCTGGTTAGATTCGGTATCAGCCTTGTCGTTCCCAGCTCGCCTCCAACGTCTGGTTACCGAAGTAACTGTTTTGATTTCCAGTCTAACCTACCCACGTTGTGAATTGATCTTAGGCAGACGAAATCAATCAGTCGCCGGGCCGTAATGGAAGCCGAGTTCGATCAAGGGTAACACCGCATAAGTATATGTAAAATAAAATAAAATAATAACTCGAAAAATTCAAATGTGTTAAAAAAAAGGATAACAATATTTTATATCTGGTTGCTGAATACAAGACTGCGTCTTCTTCCCAACCCGCTATATGGATTCGTGACACTTTGTGTTTGTTAGGCGAGTCTTAACATCTTAAGTTGTTTGTTCTTTAAGAAACTGGTTCTTGGTGTATCTTCAGGCGATATTCGTAAAACTTGTTTTGGTGGTATGAGTCTAAGGCGTTCTTCAACAATAATTTGTTCTTGGCTAGAAGTTGAGTTCGGAATTGCGGGAATATTAGTCAGCTTCTGCGAGGCGGGTCTTCAGAGCTCTCAGCTCACTGCAACTGCTTGCCTGTCTGTCTCCAACCCCAACTGCTTTTCACTCGCTGCGACTCTGCTTATATGGACGCCGACCAAAACAGGGGTGGGCTTGTCGGTGTTTGAGGTTCCTTGATAATTCTTAACCCACAATACACTTCTTTGTTTTCCACTCCTTCTTCACATGATTATCTCCGCCTAACGCTCATGCCACCATTCAGTCAATCGGCGCTCAGCAGCGTGGGTGTGGCCAGACTAGCCTCGGTTTAAAGAATCTTGCTCAAAGAAAAAAAAAAGTTATCTTCCCTTTTTTTTTCTTTTCTTTCTTTTATTCGAGGAGGCCTCACACCCTAGACTCTTATCTTAACCGAATCACCTGGAATTCGTCAATCAGATTTTCGCCAGCATCAAGTGGGTGGCCATTTGGACGTATTTGAATTCTTGGTGCCAATTACTGATCCGATAAAATAGTTTCGCTATCATAGCCAGCCCCGACGATAAACAGATGCTCCTCTTAACGATATTCTGCATATAGACAAAGGCATAACCTTTCCTTCATGGTGGTCAGCGGACACTTTTGTTTTTCTCGGACAGTGCGTGCTTAATTAATTTTTATTTTTATCTCTTTAGAATTCTGCGGGAGGTAGCTTGTCCAACTTGAAAAAATCTTTTTTTTATCATTGGCATGGGCAGATTGGATATATCTTACTCGCCGCCCCGTAACATAAATCAGATTAAATTCTGTGTTTTACCTTCTCGACAATGGAAATAAAAATCTTACCAATTTTCCCCGCCAGAAAAACAACACCACTCAGTGTCCTTTTCGTGATGGCTTCTTATCACCTAAATTTAATTCTCGCCTTTCTTTTTTTTCTTCTTTCTTTCTAGCGACGTAAATAGTGTCACAGGCTTATTGGCGGGGAATTTCGAGATTTTTTAGTTCAATATTAAGGGGTATGGGGTAAGTGATTATGAGACAATTATCGGGGAGGGATATGAGACACGTGAAACTGAGTTCCAATTTTAAGAAGTACAAAATTTGATTATAACAAATAAATAGGACATAATAACAAGAATAATAATAACAGATAAAATATAACGTAACATAATAAGATAAAAAATAACATAATAACAAATAAAAAGGACATAATAACAAATAACGTAATAAGATAACAAATAACGTAATAAAAAAGGACGTAATAACAATAATAATAACAAATAACATAATAACATAAATAACATAATAACATGAATAACAAATAAGAAGGACATAATAATAATAATAGAAACAAATAACCGAAGATAACAAATAACATAAATAAAAAGGACATAATAACAGCAATAATAACAAATAATAAAATTAATTAACATAATAGCATAACAAACAAAATAACATACTACCAATAATAATAACAAATGACAATAAATAAAAGTCATAATAACAATAATAACAAATAACATAAGAAATCGAATGGTCATAACAATAAAAATAACAAATAACATGAGATAAATAACATAATAAAAAAAGATATAACAATAATAGCAAATAACATAACAAATAAAAAGGACATAATAGCAATAATAATAGCAAGTAACAATAAATAAAAGTCATAATAACAATAATAAAATAATAACATAAGATAAATAACATAATAAATAAAAAGACATAACAATAATAGCAAATCACATTAGAAATAAAAAGGACATAATAACAATAATAATAATAAATAACATAAGATAAATAACATAATAAATAAAAAGACATAACAATAATAGCAAATCACATAAGAAATAAAAAGAACGTAATAACAATAATAATAACAAATAGCATAAGATAAATAACATAATAAATAAAAAGACATAACAAAAATAGCAAATCACATAAGAAATAAAAAGGACATAATAACAATAATAATAACAAATAACATAAGATAAATAACATAAGAAATAAAAAGGACATAATAACAATAATATATTATATAATAATATTCAAATCACATAAGAAATAAAAAGAACGTAATAACAATAATAATAACAAATAGCACAAGATAAATAACATAAGAAATAAAAATGACATAATAACAATAATAGCAAATCACATGAGAAATAAAAAGGACATAACAACAATAATAATAACAAATAACATAAGATAAATAAAATAATAAATAAAAAGGACGTAATAACAATAATAGCAAATCACATAAGAAATAAAAAGGACATAATAACAACAATAATAACAAATAGCATAAGGTAAATAACATAATAAATAAAAAGGACATAATAACAATAATAGCAAATCACATAAGAAATAAAAAGGCCATAATAACAATAATAATAACAAATAACATAAGATAAATAACATAAGAAATAAAAAGACATAATAATAGCAAATCACATAAGAAATAAAAAGAACGTAATAACAATAATAATAACAAATAGCATAAGATAAATAACATAATAAATAAAAAGACATAACAATAATAGCAAATCACATAGGAAATAAAAAGGACATAATAACAATAATAATAACAAATAGCATAAGGTAAATAACATAATAAATAAAAAGGACATAATAACAATAATAGCAAATCACATAAGAAATAAAAAGGACATAATAACAAATAACATAGACGGAAAAGAAAATGAAAAACTATGTTATCTTTCGCCACTCATCCGAACAGGGTCGGGAAAAATAACTTTTTGGGTGCACAACTGAGTAAAAGGAAATACGAAATAGAGAATGCACATAGAAACTGTTTGCATTAAATGCAGACACCTCATTCTTTATGGAAATAGAATAAACAGAGAGGTAGATAAACCTGATACTGTTTATGTTGGGTCAACGAGGAATCGCCCCACGGCTTAGTGCCACATCCTACCTTGTGGGGAGCTTGGGTAAATACCACTTGTTTCGACTCGGGAAGTTCGCTGCCGGGTTCGCGATACACTTGTCAAACTGTCTAAATTCGCGCAGAGATGAATCCAGACGAGGCTCTCCCTACGGGCAGAGTATCGTCTGGTGAGGTAGACAAAGCCGACCCTGACCCATGTAAAACCGGCCACATCTTGCCTTGTGGGGCGGACTAGGTAAATCCCAACCGTGTTGGAGTCAGTCTTCATACGAAATATACTGCTGTTGCGGTAATTACCTAAGTATTACGTATAGAGAATATATAACGAATTACATTATAACAGGTATCAGTGCGTGTTATAACAATAACTTTATATTAGGTTGGTGCAAAAATAATGACGTAATAATGTCGTTTTTTGACGTTACAAAATACGTCAAAAAACTACATTATTACGCCATTATTTTTGCACCAACCTAATAATAAGTTATAATATATAGGTATATATAGGTATAATATAATATAGGTTATATATATATAAATATATATATATATATATAGGTATATATAGGTATAATATAATACAATATATTAGTGATACGGTGTAAGATGGAGAGCCTCGAAACCACCGTGGCTCGCAACCGGTTTTGATGGGCCGGACACTTTACCCGAATGCCAGACATCAGCCTACTCAAACAAATTCTCTTCTCGGAGCTTGCATGTGACAAGAGACCACGTGGAGCCCCACGTCGTCGATTCAAGAATCAGCTCAAAGACTCCTTGATCAGTACAGAAATCAATCAGATTACTTGGGAGGCGGTAGCTGCAGAAACAACCAATCAGAAAATCACATTATTTACATTATTCGGACTATCCTCAAGGACACATAGGACAGTGGATAAAGGCGTTTGTTAGATCCAGTGACAAACCCAAAGAGTGTGAGTTCAATACACGGCTAAGGCAGAGGAGAACTTTCAGAGGGAAATTAACAGGAGTTAACTGATAACTGACATCCATTAAATATGGCACTTGGAACTAGAACTGTTTACCCCAGTGAGCGAAATAAAAGGTTCAGTTCGATATTCTAACCACCTGAAGAAGGCCGGAGCGTACAACGGCCGAAACGTTGTAATAAATATGGCAACAAAGATGAGGACAATAGTCCGAATAATGTAAATAGTGAACATAATACCTCATCTCAGAAATATAGACAGATATTTAAAGGTCGAAACGTTGTAATAAATATAGCGACAAAGATGTGGACAATAGTCCGAATTATGTAAATAGTGTACATAATACCTCATCTCAAAAATATAGACAGATATTTAAGGGCCGAAACGTTGTAATAAATATGGCAACAAAGATGAGATCAACAGTCCGAATAATATAAATAGTGTACATAAAATCTCATCTCAGAAATATAGACAGATATTTATAGGCCGAAACGTTGTAATAAATATGGCAAAAAAATGAGGAGAATAGTCCGAATAATGTAAATAGTGTACATAATACCTTATCTCAGAAATATAAGCAGACACTGAAAGGCCGAAACGTTGTAATAAATATGGCAAAAAAGACGAGGAAAATAGCCCGAATAAGGTAAATAGTGTACATAATAGCTCATCTCAGAAATATAGACAGATATTTAAAGACCGAAACGTTGTAATAAATATGGCAACAAAGATGTGATCAACAGTCCGAATAATATAAATAGTGTACATAATACCTCATCTCAGAAATATAGACAAATATTTAAATGCCGAAACGTTGTAATAAATATGGAGACAAAGATGAGGAGAATAGTCCGAATAATGTAAATAGTGTACATAATACCTCATCTCAGAAATATAGACAGATATTTAAAGGCCGAAACGTTGTAATAAATATGGCAACAAAGATGCGGACAATAGTCGGAATAATGTAAATAGTGTACATAATAGCTCATGTCAGAAATATAGACAGTTAGAAAAGAGCAGGTTGCGAAAAGAAAAAAAAACTCCTTCGAAGAAACCAAAAGACAGATAAAAGAATTGAAGAGTGTGCAAAGTCAGAGCTTCTCCATCACCTTAAACCTCCTATCCTACAATACGGTGTCTGCGGACCTCTCTTCAGATACAATTTAGGACTCATTTCAAACAAGGAAATGTCGATGAGCATCTGAATACCCGGCAAGGAATTCTGCGAACGACGACGACGACGATACTATGTACCAATTGTAGGTATTCCTTGACATATTCCAATTTTTCATCCTCTATTTTTTATTTTATTGAACTTTACAAGTGACTTATATATATATATATATATATATATATATATATTTATTACTGTCCATTTTTAACCAACATGATAACGACCACTGTTGTGGTTACTTAACATTTCTGGTAATTCATTCAAGGATTCTGATATCAGTAAAATGCCGTCAACAAATCGTCTCTTTAGATCCAACATCGGACTCCTTTTACACAAAAGGAAAAGTCGATGAGCACCCCAATACACGGAATCAGATCAAATTCACGTCCTTTCTAGCAATTAAAGATAAAACCTTGTATGGAATATTTATACGTATTCTTCTTACATAAACATAAGCATATTAAATTATTGTAACTAGCTTTATCCTAATTATAAACAATTGTAACAAATAACTTATTGTATGTGAGTAAAATGCCTTGGCATCTCTGAGGATAAGTGGGTGCCATCAATCAAATTAAATTACATTACCTTATCAGAGTATGTCTATATTTCTGAGATGAGGTATTATGTACAGTATTTACATTATGCGGACTATTGTCCTCATCTTTGTCGCCATAACAGCAAAATTGCAATATGACCACTGGTAAAAATGGTTGCTGAAGACATTAGGTTTATAATACCCAGAAATTCATACCCAGATGTCCTCAAGGACACATGGCACAGTGGATAAAGGCATTGGTTAGATCCAGTGACAGACCCAAAGAGTGTGAGTTCAATACCCGGTTAAGGCAGTGGAGAACTTTCAGAGGGAAAATTAGCAGGAGATAACTGATAACTATCAAACATGGCACGTGGAACTAGAACAGTCTACCCCAGTGATCAAAATAAAGGGTTCAGTTCGAAATTCCAACCACTTGAAGAAGGCCGGAGCGTAAAACGGCCGAAACGTTGTGATAAATATGGCGACAAAGATGTAAATACGTTACCCTATCACCTTTAGACTCAAAAGAGTATCTTCCCGCTTGATTGTTTTATATATACATATCTATCTATCTATATATATATGTATATTTGTTTGAATAAAAACAGACCACTTTAAGGTTCCATGTAATAAGTTATTTCACCACAACCCTTTTAAAGGGCTCTGGATCATCAGACTTTACTTCCAAAGGTTAAAATGAAAAGAAATTCACACGTTTTTGATGGACCTCATCAATCATATGTAAAATTAACGAAGTGAGGAAGTAAGGTGGGAGAGAAGATAAGATATGAGTGGGTTAGGTGTACCATTTCAATTCCTTATTCTTAACCCCACTGTCTGTCGGCTAGACGTTGCTTAAGCCTAACACGTCTTGTCTCTAGATATAGATGGGTAAGGGGTGAAGACCGACATTAAAGGAAGAATCTACAACAACCCTAATAAATTACATTCCACGAGGACAGGTTTCATTCAAATTCTTAGACGCTGTTAATTCGCGTTACTTTAAAGGGATTATTTGAGAGGTTAAGGTTTGATGTAAATCTAAATGTCTAAACAATCTACGAAGAATTTAATTTGAAGTTTGTTGAAGTTTTGGGCATTTTCTATGAAACAGTCGATTAGAGAAACTCATAGACAGTACATTGAAAGAGTGATCCATTTTATATTTAGTAATCTTTTTTTAAAAAACTTTTGTCTTATTGGTTGTTAAGTTGACATCTATTCGTTTGATTTTTGTTCATTAAATAAACTCGTGGTTGTTTTTAGGTATCAATTATCAACGGTTATTCCAATTTAAATAATTTTATCATCAACAATGGGGTAGTATATTTCAATTTGAATTAAATTACCAATTTAAACTTTACCTCCGTGCTATCCAAAACTCACTTCCAATTGGAGAATATTAGAGGAGAGATTTGTATAAAATGTCACTAGGAGAAAATTAGGTCCTTCTTTTACAATCTTTTATATATCCATACTCATATACACTTCTACACATGTCCTAAACCCCTATCTATATCTACATACCTATATCTCACTATATACCTATGAGTTCTTATATACACCTGCACACACATCCACACCAAAAACTATATGTATATTCCCATATTTACACATATACACCTGCAGAGAAACACATACCCACATATTTACATACATATCTCCACATGCACTTATACTTACGTATATACATATATACACATAAATTCACCTGCATATCCATATACATCCTTGTACATACGCACATATACATTTACACACATATATATTTATACACATATACACATACACACACACACATACATCTATGTATACATACATACATACATATACCTACACACACATACATGCATATACATACATAATATGCAGCATATCTACATACACATATGCGTTAATCTGCACGTACATATATATACACACGTACATGTCTCTATCGTCATGTCCACCCATACACCCACTTATGCCGGCATTCTAAGACTATATCAGTATTTGATTACATTATGGCTACCCAAACCGTATAATTATCCATATCTTTACACATATATTACCCTCTCTTTCATATCTATGGCAAAACATATAGGTACCCATCTGATTGTACACCTCCACACTCACATAAAAAAAAGACCTGGTGTGCCTCTTTTTCCATATAAAAACATATATATGTACATATCAACAGATGCATCAGTGTTCAAGTACATTACCATAGTTGTATACATATAGTCATGTGTTGGCGCTCATGCGTGCATAGTAATATTTCTAAAAACAAAGGGAACAAAAATCACTCAATATTGTTCTTCCCATATAATTATTTCTCAATGTATTTGCTTAGGTTTAGGTTGTTTTTGTGCCGGCATTTAAAGACTAGTTCATTGTGTCTATTTAGTAATATGTCTGAATCTTTATGTTTGATTATGAAGATTTTCTCCTTTATGCATAAGTTGCATCTGTCTCTGAAGTTTTTTGGAGTTCTGACTCTTGATATTATTTTCCACTTTATTTGTATAGGAAAATTAAAAAAACTTGACAACAAAGTAAGGTTATAATAGCTATTCACAGCTTTAAAGTTGGGGTTATACTAAAAATACTAAAATCGAATTTATTCTAACCAATAAGTATTAAATTATATGATAAAATTTGAAATTAAAATAAAAAATAAAAATTACCCATTTTAAAATCTAAATTTAATCTCTATTAAGTTTAAAATTATAAAATTACCGAGGAAAAAAGTAAAAATACACATGTTATTCTATTTTGATTGAAATATATATGACGTCACACATTATGAAATGGACAAAGTCTGACAATTATTTTAAGACATTTTTATGTTTATATATTCTTTTTATAGATACAAATATTTAAGTAAATGTTCTGTTTATAATGAACAGTATTAAACAATATTTACTGGCCTGAATGTCCGAGAATTTTTCACAGAAAATATTCGTCCTCCGACAGGATTACGAACCTGTATCTTATACGGAACCGTCATTTAGCTTGACGTGCCTTTAACCGATTTGGCCACAGAGGACCGCTCGCGCAGCAAGGTCCAATTTACTGTATTTAAACTTCAATCTTCCATGAATCTCACGTACATTCATCTCTGCTCATGGCGTATCAAATGTAAACAAATGACGTCATACATTATGAAATGGACAAAGTCCGACAATTATTTTAAGACATTTTTATGTTTATATATTCTTTTTATAGATACAAATATTTAAATAAATGCTCTGTTTATAATAAACAGTATTAAACAACATTTACCGGCCTGAATGTCCGATGAATTTTCACAGAATTCAGGCCGGTAAATGTTGTTTAATACTGTTTATTATAAAACAGAGCATTTACTTAAATATTTGTATCTATAAAAAATGTATAAACATAAAAATGTCTTAAAAAATATATATGTATATAGAACAAAGAAGCAAACATATGTATGTGTGTGTGTTATTTAATTCCACCAGCAAGGTCTGCCTTCAATTTTTTTATTATATTATTACAATTTTAGAGGTGTACTTCATTAGGATGGCTGTGGATGTCTCTTTAGATCCAATATAGGACTCATTTCACACAGAAGGAAATGTCGATGAGCACCCCAATACTCCTCACCGAGTTTCGCCATCGACAACGACGGTATGGTGTATTTTTTATATCACATTTCCTTTTAGTTAGTTGCGCGCGCAAAAAAAAAATAATTTTACTTGGTCAAGTTCTGATGAATAAGGAACGATAAGCAGGTTAATTTGCATATATATATATATATTTTCATTATCTTCTTTCGTATTAAAACACCCTATTTGTTTTCTCTCTTTTCCAATAATTTAAAAAATTCTTTTCCGTTCTGTTTGCTATAATCGAGTTGGAATTTGAGGCATATGCTGTTCGGAGTTGGCCGTCTGTAAAATCACCCGACATCCTTGCCAAATTCGTCAGAATCACGAAAAGTCTGTGGACAGGTTGGAGGATTAATTCCCTATTAATGATATGCTAGTCATATACTAAACTACACTAGTTATTTTCAACCCTACTAACGCTTTCCCCCAGTCCAAATGTTTTTAAACTCTGGCTGCTCTATTGCTATTTTCGTGTTCAATGTTCAGCTATACATTCTTTAGATTTACCCAAATTCAGACCATCATGGCTAGGTCATGCCATGTAAACGGCGTGAAATCATTCTCATTTCCTTCCTATTCCATTAGCAAGGAGGAATTTCTACCTAGACTGCTACATCCCCGCGGCTGTGGAACAGGTTACCAAGGAGATGCTTCACTGATCAATACGATCTTAACCTCTTCAAGTCTAGGCTTAACCGTTATTTATCCTGCCTATAACCATAATATTCACTTATTTCTTACTCCTTTATGGACTTTCAACAGCATTATTCCCTAGCCCTCTATCTTGAGTGACTCTTGGGCTTTGTATTGTGGAAAAAATTTTATTAAAAAAATGGCGCACCAATCGTAATGATCTACAAGATTGTTTACCGTGAAACTACAACAAGGTTTTTCTGATAATGGTATAATTTAAACAGATACTACCTGTATCGGGTTATTGAGAGAGGATTATCTTGTCAGGAGTTTAATCCCTGGATTAGACAGTGAAGTACCAGTTCAGCAGGAACGAGCAATAACTGACATCACATGAACAGAAATAACACAAAATTCAGCAGTTACCCCATATCAGCCAAACAATGGACACCTGATGATAACCAGAGGGTACTTGGTCGAAACTTTGTATCTATAATAATAAACTCTATATCAATCAAGTTATGACCAATATCTGTTTATATTTCTGAGATGAGGTATTGTAATTATTTACATTGTTCGGACTGTTGTTCATAAGTTACATTATGTACATTGTTCGTACTGGAGTAAAAGCGTTAGTTGGATCCAGTGACTTGACCCAAAGAGTTGTGAGTTCAATATTTGGCTACGGCAGTGGTGAACAAAAACTTAGAATGTTGATTTAAAGGGAGATAACTGATACAATCAGAAGAGGCATTTTCGGTGGGTGAAATAAAGGGTTTAGTTCGAAATTTCAATCACCTGAAGAAGGTCGAAGCGTACAACAACCGAAACGTCGTGAATATGACAGTAAAAATGAAGACAACAGTCCGATCAATGTAAATAATGGAGAACAATAGTTTGAAAAAATTCAAGTATACTGAGTCGCTGAGTTTGTATTTCATTATTCTAATATAAATACCCCACAAATTTTATTCGAAATACCCCCAATTTTAATATAAATACCCCCAAAATTTAGTATAAATACCCCCAAATTTCAATATAAATCCCCTCAAATTTTAATATAAATAAACCCCAAATTTTAATATAAATATCCCAACAAAATTTAATATACATACCCACCACCAAAAAAAAAAAAAAAAATTTAATATAAATCCCCTGCCGCCCCCCAAAAAATTAACACAATTTTTTTTAAAAAAACGATACTATAATGAAAAAGCTCCAATTTTGATAAAACAATTTTTTATCGTCAAAATTTTTTAGTTACTATTAAGAGAAAAAACGAATAAATTATTTTATTATTGATTAAGTTTTTAATCCTTTCTGGCACGTTCGAAATTTTGGACAAAAATCTTGTTTTTCTTGCCTCAGTGGTGGGCCAAAGATTAGTAAGAGAAATTTAGCGTTTTTTTTTTTTTACGGTAAAAATCATATTGTTTTGGAAATTCTTGAAAAAATCAACAGATTGTCGGATTTTAAGTAAATTAAAGTACGCATAAATCGTGTTTTTTTCTTTTTAAAAACGATATACTTAATAAACACGGACTTCCCTGCCACTCCTTTGCCCTGCGCCTCTCCCTCGCTCAATCTGTCTCCCTCACACTCTTTCACTTAAACAATTCTTGTTGCTCAAAACTGTCAAACTTATTTAATTTAGCTTTGTGTGTCTATGGAACCCTGGTCGGGGACTTGCCCCTAAGGGAGACGGCGGACTTCGTGATTTCAAAGACGTACACGGGGTCCGCGGTCTCTGGTTGATAATGTGATATCCTTCTTAATCGTAATAACACTTGGCGATGGGATTGCTGTTGGCAAGTTGCATTTGTCCACAGCACGTAATGTGACCCTTTTGAGCCCTTGTGTTTCAGACTCCTAATTTAGCCGCCCCCTTGTTGAATATACTAATCTCCATAGCTTCACTCCGGATCAGCTCAACAAGCCAACACTATTTACATTATTCGGACTATTGGCCTCATCTTTGTCGCCATATTTATTACAACGTTTCGGCCGCTGTACGCTCCTGCCTTCTTCAGTATATGTCTATATTTCTGGGATGAGGTATTATGGACACTATTTACATTATTCGGATTACTGTCCTCATCTTTGTCGCCATATTTATTACAAAGTTTCAGCCGTTGTACGCCCCGGCCTTCTTCAGTATCTGTCTATATTTCTGAGATGAGGTATTATGTACATTATTTACATTATTCAGACTATTGTTCTCATCTTTGTCGCCATATTTATCACAACGTTTCGGTCGTTGTACACTCCGGCCTTCTTCAGGTGGTTGGAATGTCGAAGTGAAAACTTTATTTCGCTCACTGTGGTAGACTGTTCTAGTTCCACGTGCCATGTCTAATGGATATCAGTTATCAGTTATCTCCTGTTCGTTCCACTCTCCAATTTCTCCACTGCCTTAGCTGGGTATTGAACTCACACTCTTTGGGTCCTGTCACTGGATCTAACTAACGCCTTTATCCACTGTGCCATGTGTTATTGAGTGAGTTCAATACCTGGTTAAGGCAGTGGAGAACTTGCAGAGGGGAATTAACAGGAGATAACTGATATAAATCGTGTACATAATACCTCATCTCAGAAATATAGTCAGATACTGAAGAAGGCCGGAGCGTACAACGGCCGAAATGTTGTAATAAATATGGCGATAAAGATGAGGACAATAGTCTGAATAATGTAAATAGTGTGCATAATACCTCATCTCAAAAATATAGGCAGAAATCGTTTGAAATTTCGAATGTTGGCAATATATATATATATATATATATATATATATATATATATATTGAATATAGATGACAAAATAGAGTGTCGATATTCAGATTGAATATAAATTTACACATGAATAAAGAAAAGAAAGAAATGAAGGAATATTGGAGAGATATTAAAATTTCAGGGACAATGGCGTGGAACAGTCTCGCCTAGCGTTGGTTGAGCAACGGTTATCGCGTCTGTCAAAATAAGAGTTTTATATATTTACCATGAGTGTCATATAATAATAATAATTATCATAATTATAATAATTGGTTCGACCTTTGGAAATTCCACGGATGTTGGCAAATGAGATATCACCTTACATATAGGTTTCTATAATGGCTGATTAAATAAGGTGACGATATGCAGATTGGATACAAAATGAATAAACAAAAGGGTAGAAAAGGAAGGAAGGAAGGAAGGAAGGAATGAAGCAAACAAAGGTAGGAAAGAAAGAAAGAAAGAAAGAAAGAAAGATAGAAAGATAGAAAGAAAGAAAGAAAGGAAAGAAACAAACAAATAAAAGGAGGAAAGAAAGAAAGAAAGAAAGGTAGGAAAGGAAGGAAGGAAGGAAGGAAGGCGAGAAAGGTAAGAAACAAAGGCATTAAAAGAAAGAAAGAAAGAAAGAAATGTAAAAAGAAATGTAAAAGCGCATAAGGCATGAAAAGAAAAAAAAGAAAAACGCATAAAATATGAAATGAGAGAAAGAAAGAAAGAAAGAAAGAAAATACTGAAAAGAAAGAAAGAAAGAAACTACTGGAAAGGAAATGAAGAAGAAAGAACGAAAGAAAGAAAGAAAGAAAATACTGAAAAGAAAGAAAGAAAGAAACTATTGGAAAAGAAAGAAAGAAAGAAAGAAAGAAAGAAAGAAAGAAAAAAGAAAGAAAAAAGACAACAACAAACAAACAAAAAACAAAAAAGTAGGAAAAAAAAGAAAGAAAGAAAATTAGAAAAAGAAGGAAGGAAGGAAAGAAGGAAGGCGAGGAAGTTAAGAAAAAAGGCAGTAAAAGAAAGAAAGAAAGAAAGAAAAGTAAAGACACATAAGGCGTGAAAAGAAAAAAGA
The DNA here is from genome assembly GCA_963932145.1 of Acanthosepion lycidas. Classification (NCBI taxonomy): domain Eukaryota; kingdom Metazoa; phylum Mollusca; class Cephalopoda; order Sepiida; family Sepiidae; genus Acanthosepion; species Acanthosepion lycidas. The sequence continues at coordinate 17,617,202 of OZ010615.1, read as the reverse complement.
AAAAAGCATGAGACATAAAATGGAAGAAAGAAAGAAAGAAAGAAGCAAATAAAAAGTGTGGAAAAAAGAAAGATAGGAAAGGAAGGAAGGAAACAAACAAGCGTAAGAAAGAAAGAAAGAAAGAAAAGAATCAAAAGAAAGAAAGAATGAAAGAAAGAAAGGAAGAAACAAATAAAAGTAAAAAAGAAAGAAAGAAAGATAGGAAAGGAAAGAAGGAAAGAAACAAACAAACATAAGAAAGAAAGAAACAAACAAAAGAAAGAAAGAATGAAAGAAAGAAAGGAAGAAACAAACAAAAATAAAAAAGAAAGAAAGAAAGGAAACAAACAAAAAAAAGAAAGAAAGAAAGAATGAAAGAAAGAAAGGAAGAAACAAACAAAAGAAAAAAGAAAGAATGAAAGAAAGATAGGAAAGGAAGGAAACAAACAAACAAAATATAGAAAGAAAGCAAAGTAACAAACAAATAAAAGAAAGAAAGAAAGAAAGAAAGAAAGAAAGAAAAATAGGAAGGAAGGAGGGAAGGCGAGAAAGGTAAGAAACAGGAGATATTAACATTTAAGGAATAATGGCGAGCTAACCTTCCGTTGTGTTGGTTGATCAATGGTTACCGAGACAAAATACAAGGACCTTGAAATTCAAAATACAAAGAATTTTAAAAAGTGGCACATGAACACATCAATAATTAGATCGATGATTGGAGCCCACGGGTTGACTATAAAAGACTCTGATAAACTCATTGAAGGCATCTCATGCCTTAATATTTTGAGGGTTGAACGGTGGTAGAAAAATGATTTAATGTCCAGCCACCGGTTGAACGGTGGGTAAACACTTATAACTATTTTTTATATGTACCGTGAAACAATATATATAAATTATTTGCGAATTTTGACGTAGGAGCGCAGGCAGAAGGTTTAAATTGTTCAGGAACGCTGGGCTCAAATGGTTAAAGAAATACAAAAAATGTTTTTACAGGTAAAGCTCTCACCTTACGAACGGCTTTATCTATGTAAAATGTGCATGATCTTAGGTTAAAAAATGTTTAGCAAAAATGCCATGATGCTATTTCTAATCTTAGGTCTCTGGTTGGGACCCGGAAGAAAATGTCTATACAACAGAAATCAAAAGAAATAATAAAAATGATGAACAATATGACTTTTTTTTTTGTATGTTGCATTTTGTAATTTCTGCCATGGCAAATAAATCGAGCAGATATATAAGATTAACAGGGGAATCAACACTAAACAAATATCAAGCGTTCTGCGTTTAAGGACGCGTTGATTTATCGCAGAGTTCCAGACAACTATGTTTGGATTATATGGAGGAACACACAGATACTATACCGATCATAGACAGAAGTGCCGATTGAAATAATCTCGTCATTATTCGCGGGTACTATGATAGTAAAATAAAATATTTAATTTTTTAAAAATCATTTCATCCCATACAAGGCAGTAAAGCCACTAAGGCATGAGAGGTTACTGAGTGTGAATGAATAAGATAACATTGAAAGATAGGGAAAGAAATGAGAACAACAGAAGAGTAACCAAGAAGCCAGTAGATAACGATTGACATTGCATTTACATTGTTGAAGATAAAAGTTGGCAGGAAAGCATGAAACCGGAAAAGAGTTCCACAAGCGAGAAGCGAGAAAAAAAAAATAGAGAAGAGACCTCACTGCCAATCAAGTACTGGTCTTAAATTCTTAAAGTCTAGGTACTATATCGAAGAGTTCATCTGAACACTTACCATGAAATTAATAAGTGAAAAGTCAAAAAGTTAAAATACATTACAGCGCCATGGGTAAGTGACTGAAGACGAAATGTCAGATCAGGACCAATAGATATTAATTTGTTATCAATTGCCTTATGATCATTATTAAAATTGTATTAGTCTGGCACATGGCAAAAAGTATTGAGCACTCAGTAAGTCTCAAAAAACTTTACAGTAGTAATGCACGCTCAATGGCAAATACAAACGTCATTAATATTCAGTCATATTGATTTCATTTTTAGGCGCTATTGTGTTTTAGGTTAGTTTAGGTTACAGCCTAGGACACAGGGCCAGATTATCTAAGTTATTATAGAGCCCAGGGCCGGATTATCCTTTAGGCTACTACAGGCTACAGTCTTGGGCGAGGGCCTGATTATCATTTAGTCTTGTACAGACTACAGCCTAAGGCCTAGAGCTGGATTATCCTTTAGGCTAGTAAAGATTACAGCCTAGGACCCAGGGCCAGATTATCATTTAAGCTATTATAGGGCCCAGGGCCGGATAATCATTTAGTCTAGTAAAGGCTGAAACCCAACGCCCAGGGCCAGATTATCATTTAAGCTATAATAGGGCCAAGGGTTGGACTATAATTTAGGCTAGGATAGGCTAAAGCCTAGAACCCTGGGCCTGATTAACATTAAAGCGATTATAGGGCCCAGGGACGGATTATCTCTTAGTCTAGTACAGGATGAATCCCAACGCCTAGGGCCAGATTATCATTTAAGCTATTATAGGGCCCAGGAAAGGATTATCCTTTCCGCTAGTACAGGCTACAGCCTAAGGCCCGGGGCTGGATTATCAGTTAGGCTAGTATAGGCTACGGCCTAGGACCTATTATAATTTAAGCTATAGGGACAACTGCCGGATTACCTTTAGTCTAGTACAAGCTGAAGACCCACGTCCAGGGCCAGATTATCATTTAAGCTATTATAGGGCCCAGGGCCTGATTATCCTTTAGTCTCGCACAGGCTGAAACACAACGACGAAGGCAAGATTATCATTTAAGTTATTATAGCGCCCAGGGACGGATTATCATTTAGTCTAGTACAGGCTACAGCCTAAGGCCCAGGGCTGGATTATCCTTTAGGCCAGTATAAGCTAGAGCCTAGGAACCATGGCCAGATTATCATTTACGCTATTATAGGGCCTAGGGTCTGATTATCATTTAGTCTAGTAAAGGCTGAAGCCCAACACCCAGGGCCAGATTATCATAAGCTATTATAGGGCCCAGGGTAGGATTATCTTTTAGGCTAGTATAGACTACTGTCTAGCTCCCCATCAAGCTTTTATAAAGCAATGATTTTAATTTTCTAGATGTTATAACCTCTAAATAGTTTCATAATCTGAAATGATATTAATAAAACGAATTCATATTTATTTGACTTTGCAGGAAGCAAGACAAAGTAATGTTTTTGCGCAACTTACAGATTTCTTGATTAATTTACATCCGCTGCTGTTATAATATAGTCGACTGAATGGTGGATCATTGGTGTAGTCAGGTAACAGGGATTACAAATTTGAAATTTGCCTTCAAATATCAAGATGGAGGATGGCTCTAAACAGTCTTTCTAACTCACATTTCAACATTATTTTAGTCATCTAAATAAAAAATATTTTCAAAAAGAAAGCAAAGAAAAGTTAAGAAATATAAAGAGGAAGAATTGAAAGAATGTGACAAAAAAGCTCAGCGAGTGGACAAAGAAAGAAAAGATAAAAATATGGAAAAGAAAAAAGAAATAAAACTAGGTGGGTGGAAAAAGAAAAAGAAAGAAAGAACGAAAGAAAGAAAGAACGAAAGAAAGAAAGACCTGTATGGGTAAAGAAAGAAAGAAAGAAAGAAAGAAAGAAAGAAAGAGCTATATGGGTAGAAAAAGAAAGAAAGCTGTAGACAAAGAAAGAAAAAGAAAGAACATGGAGAAGAAAGAAAGAATTACGGAAAAGAAGGATTAGTAGTTAGAAAAAGAAAGAAAGAAAGCTCTGTGAGTAGAAAAAGAAAAAGAAAGCTATTGGCAGAGAACGAAAGAAAGAAATAGCTGTATGGGTAGAAAAAGAAAGAAAGAAATGGCTATATAGGTAGAAATAGAAAGAAAGAAAGCTGTAGATGAAAGAAAAAACGTGGAGAAGAAAGAAAGAAATGTGAAAAAGAATGCTTAGTAAGTAGAAAAAGAAAGCTCGGTTGGTAGAAAATGAAAGCTTTATGGTCAAAGAACGAAGGAAAGAAAGTGCTGTATGCGTAGAAAAAGAAAGAAAGAAAGAAAGAAAGAAAGAAAGAAAGAATTGTGTATTTGGAGGCAAAGAAAGAAAAAGAAAAAACACGGTTAAGAAAGAAAGAAATATGGAAAAAAATGCTAAGTGGTTACAAAAAGAAAGAAAGCTGTATGACAAAGAAAGAAAGAAAGAAAGAAAGAAAGAAAGAAAGAAAGAAAGAAAGAAAGAAAGATAGAAAGATGGGTTGGCAAAAAAAGAAAAGTTAAGATGCATGGGCAGAAAACGAAAGAAAGGAAGAGCTGCATGCACAGAAAAAGAAAGAAAGAAAGAAAGCTGTATGTGTAGATAAAAAAGACGAAGAAAAACACGTATAAGAAAGAAAGAAAGAAATATGGAAAAGAATACTGAGTGATTAGAAAAAGAAAGAAAGCTGTATAAGAAAGAAAGAAAGAAAGAAAGAAAGAAAGAAAGCTATATGTGTAGACAAAGACGAAAAACACGGAAAAGAAAGAAAGAAATATGGAAAAGAATGCTGAGTGGTTAGAAAAAGAAAGAAAGCTTTATGACAAAGAAAGAAAGAAAGAAAGAAAGAAAGAAAGAATGAAAGAAAGAAAGAAAGAAAACTGGGTGTGTAGAAAAAAGAAAGCTGTATGGGCAGGGAACGAAAGAAAGAGCTGTATGAGTAAAGAAAGAAAGAAAGAAAAAAGAAAGAAAGAAAGAAAGAAAGAAAGAAAGAAAGCTATATGTGTAGACAAAGAAGAAAAACACGGAAAAGAAAGAAAGAAATATGGAAAAGAATGCTGCGTGGTTAGAAAAAGAAAGAAAGCTGTATGACAAAGAAAGAAAGAAAGAAAGAAAGAAAGAAAGAAAGAAAGAAAGAAAGAAAGAAAGAAAGATAGAAAGATGGGTTGGCAAAAAAAGAAAAGTTAAGATGCATGGGCAGAAAACGAAAGAAAGGAAGAGCTGCATGCACAGAAAAAGAAAGAAAGAAAGAAAGAAAGCTGTATGTGTAGATAAAAAAGACGAAGAAAAACACGTATAAGAAAGAAAGAAAGAAATATGGAAAAGAATACTGAGTGATTAGAAAAAGAAAGAAAGCTGTATAAGAAAGAAAGAAAGAAAGAAAGAAAGAAAGAAAGAAAGCTATATGTGTAGACAAAGACGAAAAACACGGAAAAGAAAGAAAGAAATATGGAAAAGAATGCTGCGTGGTTAGAAAAAGAAAGAAAGCTGTATGACAAAGAAAGAAAGAAAGAAAGAAAGAAAGAAAGAAAGAAAGAAAGAAAGAAAGAAAGAAAGCAAAGTAACAAACAAATGAAAGAAAGAAAGCTGTATGTGCAGATAAAAAAGACGAAGAAAAACACGTATAAGAAAGAAAGAAATATGGAAAAGAATGCTGAGTGGTTAGAAAAAGAAAGAAAGCTTTATGACAAAGAAAGAAAGAAAGAAAGAAAGAAAGAAAGAAAGAAAGAAAGAAAGAAAGAAAGAATGAAAGAAAGAAAGAAAGAAAACTGGGTGTGTAGAAAAAAGAAAGCTGTATGGGCAGGGAACGAAAGAAAGAGCTGTATGAGTAAAGAAAGAAAGAAAGAAAAAAGAAAGAAAGAAAGAAAGAAAGCTATATGTGTAGACAAAGAAGAAAAACACGGAAAAGAAAGAAAGAAATATGGAAAAGAATGCTGCGTGGTTAGAAAAAGAGAGAAAGCTGTATGACAAAGAAAGAAAGAAAGAAAGAAAGAAAGAAAGAAAGAAAGAAAAAAACACCAACAAAATAGATAGCCATTGTCAACGTGCAAAAGCGTTCCATTTACATCCGGGCCAAACGTCCTTCCTGTGACCCCTCGGCACGCTTCTCTATCTCCTTTGCCTATAATCATCGCCTTTTGTACGCGTCAAACCGGATGACCCCATCGACAACGCATGCGCACTTGCTGTGTTGCCAGGCTTCTTACTCTTCGCTTTTTGCATTATCTGGCTTTCACTCTTACTCCTCGACTCTGACTAAATATTCATCTTTTTCAGTGTGTACGGACCTCTCTCCTCTGCACCCTCTCTCTCCCTCTCTCTCTTTCTCTTCGTCTTTTTAATTCCTTTTCAAGATTTTCATTCATCCACCCACGTCTTTTTCTTTGTATATCTCCATTTTTTCTCCCGTCCTTTCGATTTGGTTTCTCCCTAGTTATCCATGGAAGTTTCATCAAATTTAAATTTGGCTTCTTTTGATCTATCTATCTATCTATCTATCTATCTATCTATCTATCTATCTATCTATCTATCTATCTATCTATCTATCTCAGTCTTTTTCATATCTATCTATCTATCTATCTATCTATCTATCTATCTATCTATCTATCTATCTATCTCAGTCTTTTTCATATCTATCTATCTATCTATCTATCTATCTATCTATCTATCTATCTATCTATCTATCTATCTATCTATCTCAGTCTTTTTCATATCTATCTATCTATCTATCTATCTATCTATCTATCTAATCTTTTTTCTTGTGGAAGTTCATATTTTTTACCTTTTGCACTTTCGATCCTGGTGTCATTGAGAAGAAAACAATGCATTTCTGACATGTTGGCTTGGAAAATGGCGTCCCTAGTCGCTTTTCCTGTCGTGACAAACGCTTGAAAAACACGCATTTGCAAGTCAGACCAAAACATGGTGCAGTATTTATTTATTTATTCACTTGAGTTTCTGTCGAAGGCAGCAATTTGTAAAAAAGGCCAGAAGGCGCGAAAAAATAAACAAAGAAATAAAAGAAGCTGAAAATGAAATGAAATAATTTTCTTAATAAATAACAGAAAATTGGAATTGTTGGCGGGAAATTAGAAACGTCAAGGGAGATAATCGGAAAAGTGCATTTGGGGAAAAAGCAAAAAGATTATGCTCTTTACAAATAACGTGAAATAATAACTACCAGCCTTGTTTGTTTTATTTTGAAATGGGCTTAGGGTTGTGATGCGTCGGCAAATGATGAAATATAAATGATTTGATTTGGACGCATTTTCTGCGTACATTTAAACAAGGTAACATTTTGTTTTGGCTTTTGTTGTAGGCAACGTTCGCAACTGTTAACATTAAGGAGAAGAGAAAAAGAGGCAAGAAATAATTTTGTTAAGCGTTCTTTTAGAATTTTGATGAAATAATCGTCCTTTAAAGAGAGTAGTAACTTTGGAACAAGGAGAAGTAAAGGAGGAGGAGAGCAAGAAAGAAGAATAAATAGGAGGAGGAAGAAAAAAAAGAGAGAGAAAGGAGGAGAAAGAGGAGAGAGAAGGCAAAGAGGAGGAGGAAAAATAAAAAGAAAAGGAGAAAAAAAGAGAAGAGTCAGACAAGAAAGAAGAAGAAAAAAAGGTGTAGGACAAAAAAGAAGAAAAAAGAGGAGAGGTAGAAGAAAAAGAGAGAGAAGAGGACGGAGAATAAAAAGAAGAGGAGAGGGGGGAAAAAGAAGAAGAAGAAGTTTTTAATATTACTTATTGCAGTATAACTTATTATTTTATCTATTACGCATTCACTTATTTATTACAACAACGATATACTAATATAATCAATGTAAAGGGCTTTTAATTTTGATACGTACACTTATTGTTCTTTGGACTTCTTTCGAAAATAATTTAATTAATGAGTTTTAAAATTTCGCGTTACGCCAACCATCTTTTCTCGGCAGACCAATATGTCGCAACTCACTATTTGAAAATTCACTGCTCTAATGAAAGACGTTGTTAATTCTTTGACAATCTATTGACACAGCCGTTTCTGTAACTGCCGAAGCCAATGCTTCTGATTATGCCATAATTGCCGCAATAAATTTCAAAATGGACGTCTTGTTACGTTCTTTCCTCGTATTTTCTTTGGTAATAAACAGAGGCATTCAAAAGAAAAGAAGCTTGTGCCATAGTTGAGGCCTTACGTAAGGGGTGCTATTAATTCAGTGGATGACATTTTCCAACATAACGGGTCTTCCTGTTCAACATAAAACCCGCCAGTTAGATCAAGAATGATCAGGTTGCCTTCTGACGCAATAAGCTTTCATGATTTAGGAGTCCGGCCTGTCAAGGTTTCGTTTGCTTTGTTTTGTTTTACGGCATATCAACCTCAATGGGTCATTTAATGTAGACAACTTTTTTTTTTCTTTTCCTTGTAATATTTTTATTTTGTCAAAAATCTATTTCTGGAAATATTTTTTCCTCAAAATTGTATAGCTGATAATATTATTTTCAAAAAAGTAATGCTGGTAATATTTTTTCTTTCAAAAACGTATTGCTGGTAATAGTTTTTTTTTTTAAATTTATTTCTGGTAATAATTTTTTACAAAGTATTTCTGGTATAAAACACTTATTTTTACACTTTCAAAATGCTTTTTACCTCAGTTTGGAGGTTAACTATTTTCCCATAGCTAGGACCCTAACAGGTGCTACCACCCCGGGTCAGGGTGGATCTGGGAACACCAGCAATTAAGAGGTGGTTCCATGCTCTTCAAAACCTCCTGATCAAAGGGTTTGTTGTTGAACGCAGTTTATCGTCATACCCAGGACGCGGATGTAGTCTATCGTCTTACCCAGGATGCGGATGTAGTTTATCGTCTTACCCAGGACGCGGCTGTAATTTATCGTCATACCCAGGACGCGGATGTAGTCTATCGTCATACCGAGGACGCGGATGTAGTCTATCGTCTTACCCAGGACGCGGATGTAGTTTATCGTCTTACCCAGGACGCGGCTGTAATTTATCGTCATACCCAGGACGCGGGTGTAGTCTATCGTCTTACCCAGGACGCGGGTGTAATTTATCGTCATACCCAGGACGCGGATGTAGTCTATCGTCTTACCCAGGACGCGGGTGTAGTCTATCGTCTTACCCAGGACGCGGCTGTAATTTATCGTCTTACCCAGGATGCGGATGTAGTTTATCGTCTTACCCAGAACGCGGATGTAGTTCATCATCATACCCAGGATGCGGATGTAGTTTATCGTCATACCCAGGACGCCCGGCCTATCAAGTAACACCTTCAAGCAGATGACCTGAAACGTAGATGCAGTTCTACTTTTGGCAAAGAGAAGCTGAACACTTCACAAAAAACAGCCTTTGCCACTCAAGAGTCCACTGCATAGCCAGCATTTTACGCCGCTTTATAACTCTTTATGTAACGCCATTGAGTTTCTTCATCCGTATCGCGTTTTATTAACATCTTTACTCATTCAGGAGTCTTGCGGCCGTATCACGTTGAAACACCGGTTCTCGCACGATCACCGAAATTTAACAATGTCGCGCCTGCACTGTACTTAGATGGGTTACCGATTGGTGGTACCAGGTTAGCTTGCATGTGCGACTGGTTCAACAGATAACGGCTCTAAATTAGAACTTGGAGAACAGAGTTCCAATTCCAGCCGTGTTTATTATATTCACTTAAGCACAAATATCCTTGGGAAAGGGGTGAATACGTCTTTTCTCCCCCATATATGAGTTAATTAGTAATTTTGTTTAGTGGTATATCAACTTCAATTGGTTATTTCATGCCGAAATCTATTTTTTTTATTTTTTGGAGATAATTTTAGTAATACAAGTCTTACTTAGTTGGGGGGAGAAGAGGTAGACTCATATCTTCCCCAAGCGTAAGTGAATTTAATGAACCTGAATGGAATTGGAACTCAGCACTCCGTTTCACAATTCCGAGCCACTATCCATTATACCATCCGCTTACAAGCTTGTAGCATCTGGCATTCCGAAGCGGTCACCCATCTAGTTACCCACCAGGATTAACGTTCCTTAACTTCGGTGAACGTATGGGAACCGGTATTTGAACGTGATGCGACCGTAAGACTTAGTTAATTAGAAGAAGCTGTATACGTAAATCATGATTATCTCCAAAATATTCTTGGAAGCTAAAATATTTTCTGGCTTTAAATAACCTGAAAAAATCAATGAAATAATATTTAGCTACAAAGGCAAGTCTTTTAGATTTATTTACATTCTCTGGGGTATAAAAGATAGTATTCAAATCATTTCTAATGCATTCCTATAGTAAAATCATTTGTAATGAATTTCTATAGATGCTTTTAGTATTTGCTATATCACTAGATATGGAATCATTAGAGGGAATGAAAGTTTGGATGGATTTCTTTCATAAATCCTAGCCATAATATTCCAGGTTCCATAAAGAGCTAGTATTCAAATCATTTCTAATGCATTCCTATAGTAAAATAATTTGCAATGCAATTTCTATAGATGCTTTTAGTATTTGCTATATCACTAGATATGGAATCATTAGAGGGAATGAAAGTTTGGATGGATTTGTTTAATGTGATATTGCCATAATATTTCTTCTTATATAACATGATATTATATAATAAAAGCTAATCTATATTTCTCGTTCTTTAAATAAATGTCTCAGTCTACTAAGATTCCAGTCTCCTCCGACATATAATTTTGAAATAAAAATGTAAACTGCTAGTTTTCGTTGCATATAGACGGCTTGATTTAAAGCAACTAAAAAAGAAATGATCGTAATTTTCCAGCGAAACAAACGTGTCTGACATATTAAGCAAATGTTGTCTCGTGTCGAACGTCTAAAAATTTCAGTCATTACGACGAGTAGCAGACGACATTCGATGCATTCGTGTTATTTCGTGTCCTTCCGAAAGTAGTCTATTTAGTTGAAGGAGAAAAAAAAAAATGATGGCGTATTTATATGATGGATTTCACTAATAAATAGGTTGATTTTTCAAAAAGAAAATGTTAATTTGTTAAAATGCTAAATTTGTTTTATTTATTTATTCAATATTTTTTTGTCGTTTTTACTTTCTAGTTTTGTCTTGTGACTTTTCGAACAATCTGAATACAACAGTTTAAATTCTGATAACGAAGAACGAAGATTGGAGAAGGACGTTAAAACTATCTTCAATGTCCAATACGTCGAATAGAAAGAAATAGACATTAAAAAATCAGTTCCCGAGATAAGATCTATTCAAAGTTTATATATATATATATATATATATATATATATATATATTTATATATAACTACTGGCTAGCACATGCCAGTAGATTATCATCGTTCGAGGAGACACATTTGTACTGTTGGAACATAATTGCAATTGTGTAGCGATTTTAACATGTTTTTCTTTTAATATCAAAAATAAATAATATTTAGATCTACTTTGTACTGACCCCTTTTTAAAATTAAATATTACGGACAGTGGACTTATACTCCATTTGTTCTCATTTTACCTGAATATTTATATATATATATATATATATATATATATATATATATATATATATATGAATTGCACATAAAGCGCTGGTGTTAATGAAGCAGTGATAGTTGTTATATAAGAGAGCTGTAAAGAATATATATATATATATATATATATATATATATATATATATATATATATATATATATATATATATTCACCCACACGGTTAGGCAGCATATCTTCAAACATGTTTCATTGAATGATATAGACATATTATATCTATTTATTTTAAATTAATCCTTTCCAGTTCTCTAATAAGTTTCTTTATGTTAAGATGGAATTCATCAAGGAAGGTGCCGTAGTTTTTTACTATCCAAGTACTTTCGATCTCTTCCAAGCTTCCAAGATCTTCCTTGGGGTGAATTAGAAAGACAAACTTATTGTAACTGTGATAAAATCTGTATTTCGTTGTGATGGTGATTTTTAATAAACGCTAAATACATTTTAAATTGACGGATTGTCCATATATATATATATATATATATATATATATATATATATATATATATATATATTAAAAATCACCATCACAATGAAATATATATATATATATATGTATATATATATATATATATATATATATATATGTATATATATATATATATATATATATATATATATATATATATATATATTCATAATCATCAGTTGTTCCAATGGTATGATTTTTGCGTTGTATGGTAACGGTCCTTATTCGATTATCAGAGTCAGTAGAGCATGCGCATTTTTTGCTCCACACCTCCATGTTCATCACCCTCATGTCTCTTTTGCAGAAATCCTTGAAGTGTAGATGAGGTCGCCTTCATGCCAATCTAGTATTGCACTTAAATTCATAGAAATATAAGGTACCATAGTGAAAAATTCATCAGAATAATTACGATGAAATTAAAAAAATAAATAAATAAAATAAATAAATTTTTAAATTCCCCACTATTTTTATTGTTATTTTAATCAATTCACACCAAACGTCAGAATGCGACTAAGACGCAATGGGCTACTTGGAGTGAAAGAGAATAAGAAGACTTTAGAAGGAACTGGAGATCCAATCCTAAATGGGGAGCAAGGGGTAAATCTCTACTCCTGTTCAAAAGACCGGCGATAATACCACGAAGACAAAATGGGCTGCTGGAAGTGAAAGAGGTGTTCTGTCAATCTGGTATATATGTGGCATCCATCCGTCTCAAGAGACCCCATGGATCTGCGCTCAGCTTGTGGCGCAGCATCTGTCATGAGTGTACAGGCCCAAACTAGAATGGCAGTTTTGATTGCAATGAATGCATGTGAAGACGCTCCTCACCTGATGTCGCCGTGTTTTTGTTCTTTCCGTCGATCACGCTTCTCCCCGGCTTCGTTTCTCTTCTCTTCGCTGCAACCCTTTGTGTACATCTCGTCTTCAGCGTGGGCGATCGTTGGTGACATCTTCCCATCTCTTGATGTCCTTGTCCATCGTCTTCATCGTTCCTTTGTAAATGTCCTTGAAGCGAAGATGAGATCGCCTTCGAAACCTCTTGCCGGTGTCCAGAAGAACCTATTTTGTATACAGATATGCTATATAACGGTTTTGTAACATATATACAGGGTGATGGCAGTGCAAAATCTGTTATGGCTGTACAGGCCTACACGGGAGTGACAGTCTCAGTTTCAATGAATGCATGTGGAAACGCTCTCCTCTGACGTCGCTTTGTCGTTTTCTTTCTATCAAGTGTGCTTCTCCTTAGCAGCAAGCCTACGCTTCTCTTCTCGTTCAAGCCTTCAGTGTAAATCCTGTCTCCACCGTGAGCGATCATTAGCAACGTCATCCCACCTCTTGATATCCGTGTCCATCTCCTTTCTGTAGACGTCCTTGAAGCGATGATGATGTTGCTCTCTTGACAGTGGCCAATTAACCGTACAGAAATGACTTTGGAATCCTCTCATCCGGCATACGGGTTCATGTCCAAGCTAGCAGAGCCGGCGTTTTTGAAGAATAGCAGAGTTCTCACCCGTGACTAATGACTAATGGCCTGAGGATGTTCTTAGGCAAATCATTAATAAAAATCAGAAAGTAGTTAGGGCCGAGGAGTGAGCTTTGTGGGATGTCTGCATTAATCTCAAGGGCTTCAGAAGCCTGAACATTAACAGTAACCAAGTAACGTGTTACTGATAGGAAGGACTTGATGATTGTAAGGATTCTTCCTGAGAGTCCATAGCTGGAGTTTGTGTAATGAACCCCTATGCTACACCTTGTCAAAGGCCTTTGAGATATTTAATGTGATAGCTCTTATAGATTTATTATAGAACACCTTGCTGATTCTTTGTGTTATCAGGACATCAGCAGTGGACATAGAAGTGTGAAATTCATACTGTTTGTCGCTCAGGAGTTGTTTCTGTTGAAGTGACCGCCATTCTTCTTGTTGGTCAGACTCAAAGAGTTTACTGATGACACTGTAGAGATTGATGGGTCAGTATTGAAAAGGGGATGAATTATCCAGCCCACTCTTAAACATTGAACACTAGTCACTGACATCTACCCTAGCATATGTCAAATACTTTCAAACAATATGTATATATGAAGTGGGTGCTGAAAAGTTCTCAAATTAAGCAAACAACCCTTCTAAAAAAATTCTGGTGTTTGGTCATTTCATCTAGTGGTCGGCAACATACGTCACGCGTGCCAAACAATTTCCGATGGCATACAGCCGCTAACGACATCACGAAATCTGAAATCTTATCGAGTGCCTTGCTGATTCTTTGCGTTATCAAGACAATTTCAGCAGTGGGCGTAGAAGAATGAAAGAAGGCATAACGAGGTTTCCTAGTTGCGACTCATAAAGAGGACTTCGCTGATTTTAAAAAAGGAAAGTTGTTCTAGGATATCAGGTTTACTTTGAAGTGGACTAAGGTGACATTGCTCTAGGAAGTCTACTTTCTCGTTAATACTAAATCTCCGGTTTATTTTTGGACACAACTCGTAATTTTGAAATTACCAATTTGTTATCATACAATTTCAGCCGATGCACTCTTCAGCCATCTTCTTTGTCAGGCTGTTTTCGTAAATGAAATGGCGAGAAAAGATATTGCCTCCTCCGTTTTTTTTTTTTATTGTTATTGGTTTTACTTAGGGCCGATTCCCGACAGCAATCATCGAGACCAAGAAACCACTTAAGTCAAAATGTAATAACGGCATATACAAATATATTTATGTAACTCAAAGACATAGATAGATCGATAAAGTGAGAGAGGGAGATTGATTGATTGACTAATTTGTTTTTTACAGCTTATCAACCTTCTGTAGGCTATTTAAAGACAGAAAATATTTTTTGATTCTAAACATTTTTGGGAGATAATACTGATTTTTACTGATACCATTTCTATTAAGCACCTGATATTCCCAAGGGCTCACCCATCTAGCCCATCTAGTTATTGACAAGGCTCGTCGTTGCTTAACTTCAGTGATAGTACAAGAACCGATGTTGAGAGGAGAGTATGTGTACCAGGAAATGGTTAAATACATAACGTATATTTACAAAGAACAGACAGTAATTGTAAGCGAAAAACTTTTTATAAGACCAATTATTTTGTCTTACTGATCGATTATGAATTACCTGTATATAACGATTACTCTATTCATATTTACTCTTTTCTCCTTCCTCTCCATCTTTCTCGATTTATTCGGCTACATTCAATAAAATTGCATTTACATATATATATATATATATATATATATATATATATATATATATATATATATATGTAAACGCAAATTCATATATTAGTCACAGGATACGCTGACGTCTCTTTTTCCTTCGTTTTTTTTTTTAAAGTTATGCAAAAAAAAAAAAGCACCAATAAAAATAACCTAACAAAAATCTCCTCTTTCCAAACGAAGATTTGATTTGCTTTCCCTGTTTTTTTTAAATGATAGCAAATCAATTATGTGTACCCATAAAAATAACGTTTATAGTAATATATATATATATATATATATATATATATATATATATATATATGTGTGTGTGTGTGTGTGTGTGTGTGTGTGCGTATAATTATAATGTATCACACATATAGTGCTGGTGTTGATAAAAAAGTGCTCGATGTAATACAACAGAGCTACTGAGTATATATTAATAGATATTCATATTATCCCACATCGATAACATAACTCGGAGTTTCATTCACAACCCAATCTCTCTCTCTCTCTCTATATATATATATATATATATATATATATATATATATATACATCTATATATATCTATATATATATATACATATACACGTACACACACACACACATATATATATATATATATATATATATATATATATATGTATCGCACGTATAGTGCTGGTGTTGATAAAACAGTACTCGATGTAATACATCAGAGCTATTAATAAATATACATATTATCCCTCACCGATTGTATAAGTTGGCGTTTCACGCACAACGCAGTCTTCAGGTACTGAGGATAGACTGACCGTCAAGTTATTTAAATTTTTAATGAATACTCATATTTTATTTCTGTCTACGGGCCTTCAATATTCGACTAATCATATTAAAGAAATACGGCGTATTATCTGGGATACGTTAAGTCGGTTGTCCAGCTCTTGACACACACGGTGTAACATGTCCTGCGCAACATTCCCTAGCGCCCAAATCCATCTCTTCCCTTCTTCTCCCCGCCTAGCTATTGGTTAAATAGCGCGACAGGATTAATCCTATAGCCATGGGGGTTGTCTAGAAGAACTCTGAATTCAAAACATGTGATGACTCGTTCGGGGACCTTGTGGCACAGTTTGTTTATCAGTTCTCTTCCAAAAAGGTGTGGTCGATTCTGCACAAACCTTCACCACTAGAATCAAATGGATACAAATATTTAAGTAAATGCTCTGTTTATAATAAACAGTATTAATAATATTTCATAATGTGTGACGTCATTTGTTTACATTTGGATACGCCATGAGCAGATATGAATGTACGTAACAGAATCATGGAAGATTGAAATTTAAAGGTAGCAAATCGAACGATTGTCTGTGGGTCGATCAGGCTAAATGACGGTTTCGTACAGGATACAGGTTCAAATCCTGTTGGAGAACGAATATTTTCTATGAAAATTTCTCGGACATTCAGGCCGGTAAATGTCGATAATACTGTTTATTATAAACAGAGCATTTACTTGAATATTTGTATCTATAAAAAGAATGTATAAACATAAAAATATCTTAAAATAATTGCCGGACTTTGTCCATTTCATATATGTGTGACGTCATTTGTTTACATTTGGATACGCCATGAGTAGATATGAATGCACGTGAGAGAATCATGGAAGATTGTAGTTTAAGGACAGTAAATTCGAATTTGCTAACCGAACGCTCCTCTGTGGCTCAATCGGTTAGCGCACGTCAGGCTATATGACGGTTCCGTATAGGATACAGGTCCGATTCCTGTCGATGGACGAATAATTTATGGAAGTTTCTCGGACATTCTGGCAAGTAAATGTTGTTTAATACTATTTATTATAAACAGAGCATTTACTTAAATATTTGTATCTTTAAATAGAATGTATAAACATAAAAATGTCTTATATATATATATATATATATATATATATATATATATATATATATATATATAGGTAAAAAATCCGTGGATAAGTAATCCAAGTAGATCCTATTAATATAAAATATTGAAACTAATCCACAAAATGAGCTTAATATAATTTTTATTATAGAGCATATAAGCGAATTACAATTAATGTGATACAATCGTTTGGATCTCATTAATTATAATTGACTCTCTCTCTCTCTCTCTCTCTATTTATATATATATGTATGTTTGTGTGAAAATATATAGAAAATAGGAAAGAACTGGTTAGGTAAATAATCCAAAGTTCTTTAGTATTTTTGTTATTATTTTTAAAAAATAGTGCTCGATACAAAAGTAGAGCATAAATATAATTATTTATTTAAAAATATGATTCCAACACGCTATATAAGAGTTCTCATGTTTCAAAACAAGAGCCGAAAACTTCAATATAATTATTTGAATTAGATTGAATTAAAGTAAGCTCTGTTCCATCTTCAAGCGAAATTTTTTTTTTTGGAATAACTTATTTCTGAAATTTACGTGTTTTAATAGCATATTCATTATTGAAATCAAAATTTCCATGGTAACGGCCAGCGCGATTGTTCATATAGAAAGGGTGCAGGGTGTTAATAATTTATATCAGTATAGAGTTACATTCATAGGTGTCAAGTCAGGGTAAGTTTGGTGTGTCTAAATTTAAAACGGAAGATGATTTCGTCTTGTCTGGTTTACGTGTCTTTCTATATGAACAATCGCGCTGGCCGTTACCAGGGAAATTTTGATTTCAACAAAGCTTACTTTAATTCAATCTAATTCAAATAATTATATTGAAGTTTTCGGCTCTTGTTTTGAAACATGAGAACTCTTATGTAGCGTGTTAGAATCATATTTTTAAATAAATAATTATATACATATATATATATATATATATATATATATATATATATATATATATATATATATATATATCGCATTGCTCTTCAATTACGAATTGAGCGCTCTTGGCTACTGGCGTTTGTATGCATCACGTATATAACACGTTAGAATTTCCTTTGTTCTGCCCTGCACCGATAGTTTAGAGGTAGAATCTCTGAAGCCGAATCGGTCGAGTTTCGAACCCGACTTGAAGCAATCGGGCGTCTAGCCACACTGATAAGCTGTGATACAGAGAAACAGGCGCGTATGTGGATGACTATATGTAATAAATCAATAAAAAGCTTAAAACTCACTTTCGGTTATAATTTATTTCATGAATATTTTCATATTCATTATTACATATTGAAAGTTTGTTTTTTTATAGAAATGGAAGCATTCCGTTCAAATAGCTAGAAATATAGAGAAGAGGAAAAAAAGAAGAAAAATAAAAAAATAAAAAGAACGAAAGAAAGAGAGAGAGAGAGAAAGTGAGAGATATAGAGAGATAAATGGAACTATCCCCCCCCCCACACACACACACATATATATATATATATATATATATATATATATAATGATAATGATAATATTTAGTAATCCGTATGGATATTTCCAAAAGGATATAAATCCAGGGAGAGCTTAATGCCAAAAACAGAGCAATAATAATTATTATTATAAAGAAAACGAACTCTTAAAATACCAATTTGATATTTATTTCGTTAAGATTGAAAAGTTCCGACCTCAACTCATCAGAATTGAGATCGGAATTTTTCGATCTTAAAGAAATAAATATCACCATGGTATTTTATTTTAATATATATTTATTATACTCTTAGGCTAGTATAGTCTGCAACCTAGGGCCCGTCAAGCTTGGATATAATGCTGGTTATAAAGATCTATTTTTTATTTATTACGGTTGTGTTGAAATATGTGCTAATTTGGTTTGTAGTAAATACTAAAATATTGGTGCTTCTTAAATATTGGTACTTAAATATTTTTGACAAACAAAAGATAGCTATTCTAGTTATTTTAAAGAATTTTCATTTTCTTTAACTTTACTTCAAAATTCATAAATGTCGCTAAAATATATCGTAAGTATAAAATATTCAAGACGTGTACGTGCAAGTTGTATATATATAGAATTAATATGTGTCAAAAGTTTTCCTCTTAGCTGATTGATCTCACCTTCAGCATCCCGACTCCAGTGTTTCGTAGATGGAAACTTCGAGAATCACTCCATCCACTCGTCAGGGGGTCTTACGAAGAGGAATAGTCAAATCTTTTCAGTACCCCTTCATGTTATTCCCCCCCCCCATGTATTCCTGCTATTTCTTTCTGGGCTTTTCTTTAAGCTGTATTCGTCGGACTAATGAATCTTGATACTTACCCCATCGAATTTAATACACAAAACGCTTCCAACAGGTGTTTCGTTCTCAGATCGACAAAGATGGACATCGTTTTTGGTAGATGAGAAAGTCTCATTCTATGGGACAAGATACAACACTGCTGAGATTTAAAATTTATTTTGCCTCGGCAGAGTGTGTCACAGAAAGAAATTCTTATTGCTTTTTTCTCTTCTATCTAGCGACCTAATTAGAAATGGCTGTAGGGAAATTTATCTTCGATGGGCAAACCTCGTCTGTTTAAAAAACAAAACAAAACAACTCAATATTCGTTTAATATCCAACAAAAATACAAAAAAAAATGAAGCAAACTAACTAAAATAACTCACACACACACACACACACACACACACACACACACACACACACATATATATATATATATATATATATATATATATAAAACTAATACAAATAAAAGGCTTGTCCCTTAGCTAATTGATGTCATCTTCAACATCCCGACTCAAGAATTTCATAGACAGACCCTCCAGTAATCACACCGTCCACTCGTCAGAGGATATCAACAAATGTCTGCTTATATTTCTCGATTTTTCTTTTTTATATGAATTTTTCTTTGATGCAAGTTTTTTTTGATAGTGTATGTATGCGTGTATGTGTGTGTGTGTGCGTTCGCGCCCGTGTGCCCATGAATCCTTCCGTGCGTATGTGCGTATGTGCGTACGTGTAGTGTGTGTATGCGTTCAATGTGTTCTAACTCAAGAATAACACGTATATTTGTGTACGTGATGACCAGTATTTATTGATTATATAATTAAAAGCATATATTCATAGATATGTTGATCATTATTAAACCATTATGTGTGTGTGTGTGTGTGTGTGTGTGCACAAATATATTGATAAAATAGGAAAGAAGCATTAGATTGATGATCCGAAGTTCTTTAGTATTTATGTTTTTATTTTTAAAAACAGGGCTCAATACACAAGTAGAGCCTAGATTAGAATTATTTTTTAAAAATATGATTCCATCGCTACACAGGAATTACCATGTTTCAAAATCAGAAGCTAAAACCTCCCAATTCAAGTACAGAAATTAAAATAAAGTACTTAGTTCTGTTTCATTTTTAAGCGATATTTTGGAATAACTTATTTTGAAATTTACGGAGCTTTATAAGCATATACATTTGTAATATTAGTTTCTATAGATATGGAGAAAAGCAGTCATTTTAATAAAGGGAAGAAAGGTATTTATTTTCACTGACAACTATTGTATCAATATATTACTTACTTTCGAAAAGATGTTAAGTCAAGGTAGGGTCGGGGTGCCTTTTTTCAAACGAATTATGGCATCCGTTCAACGCATGTCGTTTGGTCTTTTTCTAGGACAGAAAGTAATGTTGGAAGTAATAAAAATGTTAGGCTAAAAATAGAATCCATTAATTCTTTAGAAATTGCTTTCTTTACTTTTCGGGTACGAAATGGAAGGAGGTATGGACTTTCGCGAAAAGTAATCTGATCTAAGAACTGTGCTTTCCTTAAAAAGGGAAAATAGAAACTGGCCGCACTGTGACACTCTCCGTGGCTGAGCGGTGAAGCACGCTGGATCAAAGTGGGGTGCAGGTTCGATCGCTGGCGGAGAGCACATTTTCTTTATTAAGATTTTTCGAGGCCGACGGACGTAATCAGTCAGTTAAGTGCCATACGCAATACACACTTGGGTGTACAAGTTTCTTTCGATTCATGGCTGATTAGGCAGAAAACCTTTCTACAATAGGTTGCCATTCCTTTACGAGCTGCCGTACATTCGTAATCACCATTAGACTCATCCATCTCTTTCTGAATCCTCTGCACTGCACTCATATTGACACCGAAACACTCTGAAATGTTCATATTTGAGCTCCTAGCACGAATGCCAAGTAGTACAGCATGTTATTTCCAAATTTCTGGCGGGGTGAATTACATCATGGCGGTCTTTTTCTCACAACTGGTGCCCAACTGACCATACTATACTGTGCAGTCGATAAAATAGAAAAATAAAAGCGCATGCGCGAAATAAAAAAAAAAAAAAAAAATGTAAAATGACGACAATTTACCCATCGCACGGTTTATATATACAAGGTGCGATGGGTAAATTGTCGTTATATATATATATATATATATATATATATATATACATGCTCATTCGATACTAATATATGTTAAGTATAGATTAGATAAATTAAGCAAAATATAAAAACATTTTATCAAAAAAAAAAAAAAATGGAAACAAAGACTATTGATCGATTTCTCGATGCCATTAGAATTTTCTTTCTCTTGTTTTTTTTATTTATTTTAGGGTGGATGTGTGGAGAGAGAATTTTCTTATCGATTCGGCATTTTAAATCTTGACGACAAGATAGACTTTGACATTAAAAAAAAAACAACTTAGTCCATTCTTTGCGCCTCCCCCCACCACTTTTATCTTTTCTGTCCTCCTCTACCTTCTCCTACTAGTCCCTCCCTTATCGCTTCTTAGCCCGCTCTCTCTTTTTCTCCTCTTCCAACTCATTTTATTTTCTTTCTGTCTTTTGTCCAACTCCCACCCTTTCAAATCTCTCCTCCTCCCTCTTCATTTCCTTTTCAAATCGTCTCTCCTCTACAATCATACAGATTTTATTGATTTCCCTCCAATCACATTCCTCCTTTTCCTACTCCTCTTTTTAGGGCCTCCTGCCCCTTATTTTAATATTTAAATTTCTTTCTCCTCTTCCTACTCCTCTCACCTCTTCTTCTTGTTTTTTTCCTCTCCTTTTTCCCATTTAACTTTGCACTTTCATCGTCTGACATTTCCACGTCTTTCTTACTCTCTTTCTCATTCCTGTTCTTTTATTTCCTCTATCCAGTTTTTTTTCTTCCTCTTCTTCATCCTTCTCTTTCTCATCTTCTTCATTTTTTTATCACTCTCGGTTCGACTGTCTCTCCTCATGTTATCTTTTATAGATCTAAATAAAACACACATAAACACACACACACACATGTATATCTAATTTATTCGAAAATTGCAGCATAAATACGTTATGAAATTATTACAAAAGTAGCCATTTTGTTTCAACACTTCTGGTTTCTTATCAAGAAATGGTATTGAATGTAGAATAAACTCTTTATTCTACATTCAATACCATCACTTGATAAGACACCAGAAGTGTTGAAACAAAATGGCTATTTTTCTAGTGATATAACGTATTTATGTTATAATTTTCGAATAAATTATATTTGCCCTACTCTGTATTGATCCTCTTTTAAGAATAGGATTTTTTGGTCATTGGAATTTATTCCGTATACACCAATCCTATACTTGGGTATATATATATATATATATATATATATATATATATATATATATATTTCCTACTCCCTTTCGTTTTTTTAAGCATTGTATTGTATCACCTCAAGTTCATGAACTTACCTGACTTTTCCGCTAACCTGATGAATATTAATGCCCACTCCGATACCAAAAGGCTAATAGGATTTTTGCTCTTGTATATAAATACTTGTCACAAAATAAAATCCTTGCATTTGCTTCGATAAACTTCTTCAGAGGACGAAACGCGTTGGCTAGAATAAGTTTTCCTTTAGTTTTCATTCATATATATATATATATATATATATATATATATATATATATATATATATTTATGTATATATATATATATATGTGTGTGTGTGTATTTATTAATACTTGATATATATCATGTATTAATAAATATACATACATATATATATATATATATATATATATATATATATATATATATGAATGAAAACAAAAGGAAAACTTAGCCAACGCGTTTCGTCCTCTGAAGTTCATATAAATATGATAAATATCATGTAGTAATGAATATACATATTATCCCTCACCGCTAGTACGACTCGGAGTTTCATGCACAGTGCAATCTTCAAGCTCTGAGTTTGGATATATATCTGGTTATCATAATATTGGCCTAGTTGTATATTAAGCTGCGATTACAGTTTTTTTTTTAATTTTAGATTATATTTAGCAATTACAATAAGCTGGAATTTATATATATATATATATATATATATATATATATATATACAGGATGTCCATAAAGTTCGTGTGCACTTTAAAAAATTTATAACTTTATTTGTAGTTGTGATAGAAATAATCTGTAAAAAATGTTATAAAGTTTAATGTCCCTAGTTTTAAGTATAGCTAAAATAACTAATGTGATTTCAGGCATAACTGTAAATCAGTTGGCAAATGTATTCTGTGAACTGCAAAATCATATTACCCTTTGTATTGCTAATGATGGAGGACACGTGGAAACTTAAATAAGATTTCAATAAAACCTTAAAAAATATAGATTTGCTTCTTTCAAATCCTTTTTTACAAATTATTTCTATTGCAAATACAAATAAAGTTATAAATTTTTTAAAGTGCACACAAACTTATGGACACCCTATATATATATATATATATATATATATATATATATATATATGTATATATATATGTGTGTGTGTGTGTGTGTGTGTGTGTGTGTGTGTGTGTAAAAAAAGAAAGTAAACAGCAGGTTTACGTCTGTGGCTCGGCTCCCGGAAGGTTTATAGTCTTGGAAATACTTGCAACAGCTAAGTACTGAGGTTACATTATATAAAAGAGTGAATTAGATAGCTAACATTATAGTGTAAGGACTCAACATACAAATCCACGACCCTATTAGTCAAGCAAATGAGGTGACAATCCAAGCTCACCTGAGTGTGGGCGTTGAATTACATTCATCTTGGAAGACGCACATGTATTTTTCAGGGTATTTTTTAGGATAAAAAATGGTGCGTTTTGTAAGTCGATAAATACGGTAATTTAATTAGTTTTGAGAATGCTGTAAATTATTTTTTTATAAATAAACAACTTAATGAATAAATGTTATCATATTTTGCAAATTCTCAAGAGCTAAAAAAAAATGTAGGAATTCACTTTCATCATATGTTTAGGTTTATGACAATTTTAATCAACACCTTTGTTATGTGTGACGTATAGCAAAAAAAAAAAAAAGTACTCCGTGTATAGTGTTTGTATTTTATTTATAGGAGTTTCTTCGTCGCCACTGTTATGCTGTGGCAAACGAAAAATTTTTTCTCTTCCACCGAATGAGTTCAAATCGCTCGTCGCCACTGTTATGGTCCGGTTCCTTGTACCACTGCGATAGTCCAAGGTAGAACCAATAAAGAAGAACTCGAAGGCGGATATGGAATAACAAAGATATATTAGAAACAGGAATATATACAGAGAAGTAGAAAAGTGTTAGTACGAACAATCAGGTTTAGTAGGGAGAACAGTGTAGTCTCGACCAGTATCACTATTCCAGTGTCTTGCAGTAATTGTCTGAACGCGACTCTGTTTCGGACTGCCTCTGACTCGACTGACTGACTCGCTCGCTCTGACTGACTGACAGACTTCTGATGGACTTCACTCCAGACTTCAGAGTGAACTCTACACTTCAGACGGAACGGTATTTAGTCACCCCCACCACGAGGGCATCATGTGGCACAAGGCCGGTTTAATGTGGGATCTCCGAGCCCGTGGGCTCGGCCAAAAATATGCCCTTTGAACCCGTGTAAACGGGTTCAGGGTCGGTTTACCTCCCCGAAAGAGACTCCGCCCTTCGGCGTAGCCTCGTTCGGGTTCCTCCCCGTCCGAAGGCAGAGCGTCAACCGATCAGCCGGTCGCCCGACTTCAGACAGAACTCCCTGCTTCCTCTCGAGGCGCAGTATTTATTACGTATGGAATAGTTCATTATGTTATTATGGGTAAGGTCTCATAACAACCTTTTTAAAACAATAAACATTGCCGAGGCGTGAAGATAGTTAAAATAATAGTGGTGCGAAAGGAAAAACAGTTCTTTTTAAGCACCTATTTTTTTTAGCGGTCACGAATGTTAAAACTCAGCGAATATGTACTCTCTGGCAGGAATCGAACCTGCGTCCACCTTTGTAGGCGAAACCATCGTTTGATCTGGCATACCTTACTCCTCGGCTACGACGGACTTCACAGTACAGAAAAGGAAATCTTTTCATGGTGGCCATGCATCACATAACACATTCGTTCTGTCCATTATTTATTTCGTTGTAAAAATCTGCTTGTAGTGTAACGGTTTGCGTCTCGAAAAGAATACACCGAGATCATTACGTTCACTTTTGCATTAATAACTTTTGATAAGGTGATAAATCTATATCCCCCCAGCACATCCAGGTAAGACGATCCGTCTGGAAAATTCTGAATTCAAAACAAGTCTGGAGAGGGATGGGCTTCGTCAGACTATCTTGTCCTAGATCAGGAGTTCCCAAATGGTGCGGCGACAGAGGATAGACGGCGAGGCGGAATGACTGAAAGACAATCAAAGATTTAGAAACAATTAAAAAAAAACTCATATGTCGAATATAAATGGAATTTGCATGCCTGAGTCCCAGTATAAATAGTTATAAATAATTATTGACCAGTTTTATCATTGTGATATTTTTGCATTACATCAAATGTTAAGAATATAGTAACTAGGTTCTGTAAATTGGAGGAGAGAGTTATCAATTGTCCGCGGTTATCTCCCTTTAACGAAAAAAAGAAATAAAAGAAACATATCAGTAACCTGAAATTCTCCATTAAGATATTCCGTTCTTAAGGTAACACGAGACATGTTTACTTATTAGTATCGAATAAGGCGTCTTATTATCATAGGAACGAAATATCTCATTCGGAATTTCGAGATTACTCAAGAAAGAATACCGGATGTGATAATTGAGAATAAAGTAAGAAAACAACTTGCATTTTGTGGGGTCGTACTATGGACGGGACAAAATAAACAATATGTAAAACGAGAAATTGGAAAATATCATGACTCTGCCCAGGGGACAGAGAAAGATATGAAATATATCGTTTTGAATTGTGCCCTTAATGGGACATGAACTTGGAAGCATTCCAAAAAACAAGAGAATCAAGATTAGTCGAGTTAGAAACAACAGGATCGCTTGAGGCTGTATTGATCATAGTTTTGCTGGGTTTTGTTTTTTTTATTATTTTTAAATGTACTTTTTATCAAATAAAATTGGGTGAAGTGCGAGCAAACTTTCATTCCGAAAATGGGCCACAGAAAAAAAAAAAGAAAAAAAAAGTAAGTTTGGGAATTACTGTCCTGGACAGACTACTGCTACTATGGTTGTAGTAGCTGTGGTGAATCTAAGACACTTAGGAACCCCCTGACGAAACTCTCTATAAGGTTGGTGCAAAAATAATATCGTTTTTTGACGTTAAAAAATACGTCAAAAAAAGATATTATTTTTGCACCAACCTAATAGAACTTGTTTAAAGCTAAGACTTTGAGCGCTCTCAAACGTCAGTGTCTGGCGAATACCCTCCCTCTCAAGTGGATAAGAAAATCACTTGTCTGTTCTTGTTTAACCCTTGTGTGCGATAGATGTTGGGGTATATATATTCAGAATAGATAGGTTTGCTTACCTTCTAGTTCAAACCCCTCCTCACTTTTTGAACAGGAGTAGTGGTTTATCCTGTTTAGTATTAGCTTTCTGGTTTCTTCAAAAATCTTTTCATTCTCTTTTACCCTCAGTAGCTTCTTGCGTCTTAGTGGCATTATCGCCTTGTTTGAGGTGAACTGATAAAAAAAAATAAATAAAATAAAATAAAAAGAAATAAGTATTTTAGTAACAGATCTTGGGTTTGAAACCTTAACAGCAATTGGTGAACGTTGACGACTCGCATTTAACGAAAGGGTTCTTTCGCTGCCGAAATTAACTACAGAAAACGGAAGACATTTTGTTCTCATGGGTATATCGTGCGTTCCTTACGGGTGGATTAGGTACATGGCAAAAAGACTTTATCACCTTTTGACATTATTACAAATTAGCATCGCTTTAAAAATAATTGTTCTTTTTCCGATCAATTTCCTTTGAAAGCAACACCTGCAGTCGTAAATTCGTTTTCTTTCTTTCTCCTTTTTCTTTCTTTCTTTCTTTCTTTCAACGTGAACCGGTTCCGGAAGTTGCTGGAGGTTCCTCAAAAGTAGAAGTTCGAGACATGCGTAGTAGCAGGTGTATACCGGAAGTTTAAAGTATGCTGCATGACTGGAGATAAAAGGAAACAAAAATGAATAAAATGAAACCAAGAAACGAAGAAAGAACATGAAATACACACACACACACACACATGAAACATACATACACACACACACACACATGAAACACGCACACACACACATATACACACACATGAAACACACACACACCACACTGCAGATGGCGTTTTCTTCAGTAAAATCTTTGCCGCGCATGCGGGGAAGTGCCCCGCGAGGACATTTAAAATTAAACTTAGAATCATATGACAGGCTTTCTAATTCAATACTAATTTTGTTTGGACGTAAAAGTTTGACAAAGTTGAAAATAAAAATAACACGAGAGAAAGAAGAAGAGAAAGAAAACCCGTAGAGAAAAAAAAGCTGAAGTAAAATTTGAAGGAATATTTTTATAAAGAATTAATTTGTGTTTAAAATAGTAAGTCTTTATAATAATTCGTTTACAACAACGGTAAAAAAAAGAGACTGGCAACATTAAAATCATTTACATTTCTTGCATGAATAATGTAGTTTCTATTTATTTAAGAAAACAACACTATTGTTGCATGTCTGAAAAATTCAGATTTATAATAAAACATCCAAAGAAAATTGATATGAAAGAAGAAATAAAAGACACGTATCAGTAACCTGAAATTCTCCATTATGATATTCCGTTCTTAAGGTAACACGAGACATGCTAACTTATTACTATCGAATAATGCTTCTTATTATCATAGGAACGAATTATCTCATTCAGAATTTTGAGATTACCTAAGAAAGAATACCGGATGTGATAATTGTGAATAAAGAAACTTGCATTTTAGGGGGTCGCGCCATGGACGCGACAAAATAAACAATATGTAAAACGAGAAATTGGAAAATATCATGACTCTGCCCACATCCGACGAGTTACAAACCAGAGGAAAGCTTGAGGCTGAATTGATCATCGCATTGCTGGGGTTCGTTAGGATGCTGAGGAAGGTGCTGGAGAATTTGGGAAGCTTGTTGCAACTCAATCTTCAGGGATTAATACCACATTTACAGTGTGAATACATAAATGTATGAATAATAATAATAATAATAATAATAATAATAATAATAATAATAATAATAATAATAAAAACAAGAACAGCAAAATAGTAAAAGGAGAGGAGATAAAAATACAGATGTACTGATACCAGGATTATTTCTATGAATCTTCCAGTCGCAAAAGACGTCCTAGAGGCACTTGGTATCATTTGGAGTGCGTAGGTGGCATCACTGCTTGGAACAGCTCATGTGCTGAGGGAAGTGTTGTGTCTTTAGCCAGTTGAATCATCAGCAAGTTGGAGAAGATTTCAATTCAAATAATAATAATAATAATAATAATAATAATAATAATAATAATAATAACATATTTTATGGACATGTTCTAGCTGCTGGACGTATAAATGTGCTTTTAGTGTTTCATTGCCTTTTAAGAATTCCTGATAAATAATGCTCTGACAATCCAACCTTACACACAAACTGTTAAGATATTTTATTAAATCAATTCACCCCAAGCAAGGCGTTAATACCACGCAAGGGCTGAGTGAGAAACAATAAAGAGTTTACAAGGAACTGAAAACCCAATCCTAAACAGGAAACAAGGAATAAAGCTTTACTCCTGTTCAAAAGACCTGGGAAGAGTGTGTACCATATGGATAGGTGGACCTATCAACGCCTCTTGAGGAAATAAATAGCAAATAAAATTTTAGTTTAAGCGGAGACGTTAGAAGCGTAAAGTTGAAGTTAACTTTAGAAGGAACCTGAAATCCTAAACAAGAAACAAGAGGTAAACCTTTATTCCTGTTCAACTGACTTGGAAGAAGTGCGAACCATATTATAGGCGAACCTATCTGCTATTGAAGGGGAGTAAATAATTAAACTTTAAATAAAATTTCAAAGATTATGCAGAAACATTAGAAGTATAGAGTCGAAGTAGATTTTAGAGGCAAGCAGGAAGCGGAAATCAAATCCCAAACAGGAAGTTTCTGTAGTTAATTTCGCCAGCCAAAGAACCCTTTCGTCAAATACCAGTTCGCCAATTCCTGTTACGGTTTCAAACCCAAGATCTGTTACTTAGAGCCTTATTTTTTTTTATTTCATATTTATCAATTCACCCCAAACAAGGCGATAATGCTACTAAGACGCAAAGAGCTACTGGGAGTAAAAGAGAATGAGAACACTTTTGAAAAAAACAGAAAGCCAATCCTAAATAGGATAAACCTCTACTATTTAAAAGACTGGGGAGGAATGTGACCCGGACAATATATATTTAAGAAACGTTTAGTGAGGATCCTACATTCGGTGTTATTGGTTCCATATGGCTCAACTTAATGGAAGATTGTGAAGCGTCCCAAAATATTAGAAACGAGACTGGGAAAAAATAGATATTCGAGAAAGGATTCAAATTGTCCAGTCCATAATGAGGACACTAAGAAAAGTTTGAAGGGATTTGGTGACATTAATTTCCAGTGAATACAATTAGTTATCTGGTTTGACTATGTAAATACTTGGAGCAGCAGCAACAGCAACAGAAAAAAATAAAAAAATAAACCCCTATTCTAAGACTTTCGCCCGGACCCCTCAACCTCTGGCATCTTACTCTCGGGGTTGAGGTGTCTACTCGGCCTTAACCGAACTTAAGGGAATGGCCATAGGTCCCCTGAGCATACGTAGATTATTCAGCCGGTCCGCTGGTTTAATCCTGCTTCCTGCCCACGTTGTGATTTGTTTGATCCAGAAAGCAGAAGGGATCTCCGTCCATTCATGGTCGACTAAAGATGTAGACACTGCTGGGGAGTCTGCGCTAAAAATTTAGAATGCAGCAAAAAAAAAAAAAAATAAAGTAAAAAAAAATAACAATAATAATATTTGCAGAAAGCCGGACAAACATCGATTCAATGGTTGAATTGGTAATGTCTTTTATATAGCAGAAAAGAATAATAGAGAAGAGAAACGGGTTACAGAAAAGAAAAGTAAAAAAAACCCTCATACACTGGATTCTAGACACAGAGAGAGAATGTATGTGATTATCTTGCTGTTAAATCATCTCAGAATGATATATGACTCTTACGATGAAGGGATAAAGATTTCTATATGGGGCTTAAAGTTATAGTGGTGTCCCCCCGCCCAAACGCTCGCCCGGGTCAATTCTCTCTTCTCTCTTCAAGAATTTTCTCCCGTCTGCCTTTTTCAGCATAACTACGCATTTATATAGATAAACCCGGCTGATTATAACTGACCCTCGGCCCTACTACTTCGCACGCGATTATCACGGGGTTCTGGCTGCTTCAACCAAAATCATGTGAATTACAAAGTTCCTTCTAGCTTACTAAGCTCTATTTCAATTTTTAATCGAAAAAAATTATTTCGAATATTTCAATTGTCTTCTGATGACTCAGATTCAATGGGTACAACTTCTATCATATTTCCCCATCAGTAAACAAAATGCTCTGATTTAATTTCGCTATTCAAATCTACTCCTATTTCACTAAAAAAATATACGTGTGTGTGTTTCCCAGACTCTCTCTCTGTCACATATTTATAAAACCTCTTTCCCTTACCAACATGCTTTATTGGGACTCACTCTGTGATATTCTTTTTGACACGCCCTTAGACTGACAGTATACAAAAGGCACTTTCTCTCCTTTCCATCTTTGTCTTCAATGACTTTAATGTTAACCACAACGGGGCTGAAACAGTTTAAAGATACTGATATTGCAGGTAAACGGGCATTAAATTTTTCCATTGCCCAATCTCTCATTCAAATCGTGGACTTCCCTACTCGTTTCCATAGCTAAACCGAGCAACAGGCTTCTCTACAGGATCTATTTCTTACCTCCTTTCCTCGCTCTTACCGAGCTTCGCAATACAGCTCTCTTGGTAACACGGACCACTCCGTGGTAGCTATTGATAGCTAGGGGTAATCAGGAACGCTCTATTCATAAAACTTTCCGTTACCAGCACGCTGATTGGGACTCATCCCGGGGTTTTCTTCGTTACGGCCTTTGGACTGATATCCTCAAACTCCCAAGTAAAAAAAAAGTGCTACTGAGATTTCTTTCATCCCTTCTCGGATGAAACTGCAGTCCTCTCCATGGTTTACATCAGCATGCTCGGCTGGCATAGCACACAGCAACCACTATTTCGGCTATGCCAACCTGACAGCTCCCGTCATAACAGGTGTCTATTCGTTGCTGTTCGTAACAAATGGAAACGAGTCCTCGAAGGAGCTAAGTCCCTGTTTGCTGAGAGAATGAGGCACCGCATAGCCTCTAACAACTTTAGCTTTCGTGCTTACTGACATCTCTGTAATATGCTACTAAATAAATTCAAGGTCTTTATTCCTACCCACTTCCATCAATTTGAGGTGTTAACATCCTCTGCTGATAAAGCTGAATGCTTTGCTCGTAAATTCTCCTCACGTTCTACTTTTGACTCATCTGGAGTATACCTGCTTAACTTTCCAATTAGAACTTATTCTCTGTTGAGTGATATATATATATATATATATATATATATATATATATATATAACCACTCCGATTTCCTTCTGCTATAATCTCTAGCCAAGATCCTCACAAAGCATATGGACCCGATGGCATCCCTGTAAGAAATATTAAGAAGGTTCCTTCCGAACTAGGTCTTGTTCTCTCGAAACTCTATAATGCATCCTACATTTCCTGCCTTCTGGAAGTAATTTCTCCCTCCCTCCCCCCTCTCTCTCTCTCTATATATATATATATATATATATATATATATATATGAAGAAATATAGTTTTAAGGTGTGCTATATTCATGTATTATTTATATACTCAATATCAGAGATAGAGCGTATATAAATATAAAAGTGAACATTGAAGTGTTGATTTCAATGTTCACTTATATATATATATATATATATATATATATATATATATATATATATATATGGAGAGAGAGACAGAGAGAGAGACAGAGAGACTAGCAGTGTAGTGAGAAAATAGTGCAAGTTGAGGGTGGCCCTTGTGTTCTTTTTAGGCATGTTTGGAAGAGTCTTGAGAAATCTGGCAAAGAATTTGGAACTTTAATAATCGGAGGAAGACTCCAAACCACTCCAAACATTGTCTCCAGTATGGGCATTGCTGAGTAGACTTGCTGTCACTTTATTTCTTGTGAAACTCACTAATTATCATTATTATTATTATTGTTATCTTTATTCGTCTGAAAATTAAATAACTACATGTATAATACGATTATTTAGTGTTTATGTGTTAATATATATCACCTTCATTTCCTAATAAATTTAGTGTTTTGAGGGAGTGTTATTTCCTTACAAGTCGGAGTCGGCCGAAAGACATAAAAAGACTCCTACATCAAGAGGAGTAGCAGGAGTAGCAGTAGCAGAAGTAGCTTTTGCTGAAACCAGTCATTCATGGCTAAACATTTTCTTCCCTAGTTTCTACTCGACATCACGTTTCCCTGGGCCAAAAGGTAATAAACTTGTTAAACCAATTCCGGTTTTCTTCTGTTGTTGTTTTTGATAACTCAACACTTAGAAATATGCGTATATATTTTTTACAATTATATGTACTCTGTACAAAACCCAAGAGCCACTTGAGGTAGAGGTTACATAGTAAGAGGCACAATTTATGGGGAAATATGGAGAAGTTAATGGTTAACCTTAGGTTAAGATTATAGCGATCGGGGAAACATCCTCTTGGGAGTCAGTCCCACAAAGCAATGGTTTGTGAAAAGAAGGCGTTTGAGGGGAACTGTCATCTCACGAACGGAATACGAAGGCAATGGGGGGAGTGCTTCGCTACAATGTGCCTGGCATGGCGGACCTTAGCTGTGAAGGCTATAACTGTCGTTCGTTCGACCACTGTCCAAGGAAATAGCGATAATGCAGCGAGACTTTTGCGACGTTTCGCCTGTGGGAAAGAGGTTGCAGGGTGGAAAATAATTCATCAGCCACAAGGACGCAATGATGGTTGTAGACTATGTCGAAAGTGGAAAGTGAAGATTGGGCAATTCCTGTCTATGTATGGCAGCAGTACTCTGTTTTTCGGTCTTATCTGACTCTTATAAAGGTAGAGGATAGCATGCGGAGTCAGGTACTTACTGGAGCGGTACAGCATCTTTAGCGATCTATGTTCCACTTGACTGTCTAGGTTGAGGTCCCAATAGGCGTTCACTGTACGGAGTAGCTTTGAGAGAACAGTTGCTCATCGCGAAAGGTGAACATTCAAGCAGAGTAAAATCTTGAGTTGAAGAACTACACCCTTTTGCAAATTAATTCAAAGAACCGCTTTAAGTTGTTTTCTTTCGCCATACGGTCAGTTTTAAACCCCCTCTGAAGTGACAGGGTCTAATCGATTTCTATTTTTTCCTCAGATTAGGTCATTTGCAGTGAGGTACAGTAACATGAATCTATTTTCGGAGTGCATGATGAAATTTGTTTGGACTTGAACAATTTTGCGTCATCCGTGATTGCATCAGATTTTTATCACGCCCAGGCACTATTGTCTCGACTGTCGATTAGTTTTCCTACGGCCATTGTCTGCGATGGACGTTATTCCAAGGAAGCGTATGAAAATTGTAACGCTGCACGAACACGCTGGCAAGCATTATCAGTGAGCAAATCAAAGTACTATCGACTGGCCCGAAAACTCTCCTGATTTAAATCCAATCGAAAATCTGTGGAATAACTTCGTGGAATGGACATAAGAAGTACTAACATGTGCACTCGTTCATGTTTCATTGGAGAAATACGAGTAAAAAAGGAAATAATAACGGAATTATTTGGTTTGTTTCAATTAATTTACACAAGGGTATAATGATCATAGCCCTCCACATCTTCCTGTATATTTTATTTGCAGAATGGTATACTTAGGGGGAATCTCCTTTAAATCGGATAAATCCATATTTCGGAAATGTTTCGTAGATTACCGCATTTGTTAAATCCAAGACAGTACAGAAAATTACCAATGTCAGGTAAAATTGTATTAAATATCAAATAAAACAAAGGCACACCATTTTTTTGGCTCATATTAACAGGATGTTTAGTAATGGTACTGCAAATGTAGACTGCGTTGTAATTTACTTTTTACTTATATGTAAAGCTTAGAAAATCAGGGCTGCACATTAAAAGACAGGTTGTAAACAGTATGCCAGTGTCTGTTGCCTTAAAATCGATATATCAGCCAAGCAAGTAAAAGCTATGAAAAAAAATAAAAATAAAATAAAATAAAATAAAAATAAACAAAACAATTGAAACAGTCTATATACCTTTACTAAAACAAGGTTTACAAAAACACTTGTAATCTAAAATAGTACTCATTAAATAAATCTTACGATAGGGATGATCGTTTTCGTTGAAGGAAAAGATACTATGCTGTAACTACGCACGCGCGTACTAGAATCGTCCTCCCTAAAATGATTTTTTTAGTGCACTCACCAGAGCGACTTTGGCTACACATTAAGATGGGGGTCTATCTCACTTTCTTTATCTGTCTCTCTCTCTCTCTCTCTCACACACACATACGTACGTACAAACTGTTGCAAAATAGCGAAAATTATAAGGAAAACTGTCTTTACATCGACAAGATTTCTCATTTCCAACTTTGTAGCTAACAAGATTGACATGTAATTAGTAACTTATTACAAACACGATGAATGATTTGTTCTAACATTTATCTGAGTAAGTTTAGTACGAGTAAAAATTACTGAACCACAAATAGCTACTCTAGAGCGTTGGTAAACAAGTTCGTTTTGCAGATCAATTATTGTTTATTGGGTTCAATAATCAATTTCTATAGCAATCTTATAGCAATGTGCTAGACTAAAGTACGCTTTAAAATTAGTCATGACGCGTCGAGTGACGGTAATTCGTTTAATCTTTTCGATCAGCCTGGAGATCTCCAAAGACTCGTTAAACTGTTCTATAGATCGCCTCCTTATAACGTTTATGCGACACAATGAATTTATAGAGCCATATTTAGTAAGCCAAACTTGAAAGCCTTTCGCACTGTCTTGAGTTTAATCTCTAGTAGGAGCCCTATTACATAGCCTTTGACAGATTAAACTGATAAGTAAATCATTAGCGTATTTGGATAGGTAGTGTCTTTATTCTAGCAGCTGTCTTCGATTAACTGTGAGCGCTTACTATTGCAGCCTTGTGCCAGAACAACCAGAGATATATAAATCGTTACTGTATTTGGAAAGATATTTTTGCAAATTATTCCAGCAGTAGCGTTATCGATCCACTGTATGAAGCCAATATTTTGTCCTTGTGTCAGACTAACCCGATATAAATCGTTTTCGTTTTCGGAAAGCGAGTTACGCAGACCGTTCTATTAGTAGCGTCGTCGATCCAATCTGAGCACCCACTATTTTGTCCTTGTGTCAGACTAACCCGATATAAATCGTTACTGGAAAGCGAGTTACGCAGACCGTTCTATTAGTAGCGTCGTCGATCCAATCTGGGCACCCACTATTTTGTCCTTGTGTCAGACTAACCCGATATAAATCGTTACTGGAAAGCGAGTTACGCAGACCGTTCTATTAGTAGCGTCGTCGATCCAATCTGAGCACCCACTATTTTGTCCTTGTGTCAGACTAACCCGATATAAATCGTTACTGGAAAGCGAGTTACGCAGACCGTTCTATTAGTAGCGTCGTCGATCCAATCTGGGCACCCACTATTTTGTCCTTGTGTCAGACTAACCCGATATAAATCGTTACTGGAAAGCGAGTTACGCAGACCGTTCTATTAGTAGCGTCGTCGATCCAATCTGAGCACCCACTATTTTGTCCTTGTGTCAGACTAACCCGATATAAATCGTTTTCGTTTTCGGAAAGCGAGTTATGCAGACCGTTCTATTAGTAGCGTCTTCGATCCAATCTGAGCACCCACTATTTTGTCCTTGTGTCAGACTAACCCGATATAAATCGTTACTGGAAAGCGAGTTACGCAGACCGTTCTATTAGTAGCGTCGTCGATCCAATCTGGGTACCCACTATTTTGTCCTTGTGTCAGACTAACCCGATATAAATCGTTACTGGAAAGCGAGTTACGCAGACCGTTCTATTAGTAGCGTCGTCGATCCAATCTGGGCACCCACTATTTTGTCCTTGTGTCAGACTAACCCGATATAAATCGTTACTGGAAAGCGAGTTACGCAGACCGTTCTATTAGTAGCGTCGTCGATCCAATCTGGGCACCCACTATTTTGTCCTTGTGTCAGACTAACCCGATATAAATCGTTACTGGAAAGCGAGTTACGCAGACCGTTCTATTAGTAGCGTCGTCGATCCAATCTGAGCACCCACTATTTTGTCCTTGTGTCAGACTAACCCGATATAAATCGTTACTGGAAAGCGAGTTACGCAGACCGTTCTATTAGTAGCGTCGTCGATACAATCTGGGCACCCACTATTTTGTCCTTGTGTCAGACTAACCCGATATAAATCGTTACTGGAAAGCGAGTTACGCAGACCGTTCTATTAGTAGCGTCGTCGATCCAATCTGGGCACCCACTATTTTGTCCTTGTGTCAGACTAACCCGATATAAATCGTTACTGGAAAGCGAGTTACGCAGACCGTTCTATTAGTAGCGTCGTCGATCCAATCTGAGCAGCCACTATTTTGTCCTTGTGTCAGACTAACCCGATATAAATCGTTACTGGAAAGCGAGTTACGCAGACCGTTCTATTAGTAGCGTCGTCGATCCAATTTGAGCACCCACTATTTTGTCCTTGTGTCAGACTAACCCGATATAAATCGTTACTGGAAAGCGAGTTACGCAGACCGTTCTATTAGTAGCGTCGTCGATCCAATCTGGGCACCCACTATTTTGTCCTTGTGTCAGACTAACCCGATATAAATCGCTACTGGAAAGCGAGTTACGCAGACCGTTCTATTAGTAGCGTCGTCGATCCAATCTGGGCATCCACTATTTTGTCCTTGTGTCAGACTAACCCGATATAAATCGTTACTGGAAAGCGAGTTACGCAGACCGTTCTATTAGTAGCGTCGTCGATCCAATCTGAGCACCCACTATTTTGTCCTTGTGTCAGACTAATCCGATATAAATCGTTACTGGAAAGCGAGTTACGCAGACCGTTCTATTAGTAGCGTCGTCGATCCAATCTGGGCACCCACTATTTTGTCCTTGTGTCAGACTAACCCGATATAAATCGTTACTGGAAAGCGAGTTACGCAGACAGTTCTATTACTAGCGTCGTCGATCCAATTTGGGCACCCACTATTTTGTCCTTGTTTCAGACTAACCCGAAATAAATCGATTCCGTTTTCGGAAAGCGAGTTACGCAGACTATTCCATGAGTAGCATATCCGATCCACTCTAAGCGCCCAATATTTGTGGCCTTGTGCCAGGCTGAATCGAAATAAATAGTTGTATTTGGAAAGCAATTTTTACACACTATTTCAGCATTATCATTTTCGATCCACTCCTGGGCACCCATTACCTGGGCACCCACTACTTTTGCCTTGTGCCTGACTAACCCGAGATAAACTTTTATCGTTACAGTACTTGGAAAGTTACTCATGCCAAACTGAACTGAAATAATTGCCGTATTTAGCAAGCGTATTTCGGTGTCAATTTATACCTTTGTGTATGTAATATTCAAAGGTCATCCCACTATTTTGGCCTTGTTCCAAACTAGAAAAATATTCGTTACGATTTCCTCAAAATTGAAGAAGAGACTCGAGGCGAAGGAGATGTGGTTCTACAGAAGGATGCTAAGGATACCATGGACCGAATGTGAGAGCAATGATGAGGTCTTGCAGAGGTTGAAAACAAGGAGGAGGCTTATACTTAACATCAAGAAGAGGCAGCTGAAGTTTCTTGGACACGTAATGAGGAAGGAGGGCCTGGAGAATCTGATACTCACGTGTCGAATCGAAGGAAAGAGAGACAAGGGAAAACGACGCATAACATGCCTGGCGGGCTTAAGTAGGTGGAGGAAGCAGAGGGAAGGAAGTTCTTGAGAGCTGCAAGGGATAGAGGGATGTGGAGAGCCACGATCGCCAACGTCCTGGAAGGACACGGCACATAAAAAAAGAAGTTTTTTGTATGAGCGTGTGAGCAATAATGAGGTTTTGGAGAAGATGCAAACGAGAAGGAGGCTTATACTTAACATCAGGTAGAGGACTCAGAAATTTCTTTGAAGGAGAAAAGAGGGTTTGGAGAATTTGATATCCACGGGTCGAATCGAGGGAAAGAGAGACGAGGGAAAACAACGCGTGATATACCTGGCTGGCTTAAGCAAGTGGATGACAGAACGTGGTCTGGGGGAGGTGGCAGAGGAAAGGAAGTTGTCGAGAGCTGCAAGGGATAGAGGAAGGTTGAGAACCATGATCGCCAACGTCCTGGAAAGACACGGCACATAGAAAGAAAGATCTTAGTATCTATACAAAGTGTACGAATTACTTTTTAAAGCTGTCTCTCGCTTCTCTGATTTGTTTTTATCTGAGTTCATGCGATATGAAATCGAGCAGACAAATATCGTATATCGAAGCGTTAAAAATTTGGTTAATTTCTTTCGAATGCTTTGCCTTACTCTTCTTTCCACGTTAGGCAAAGAGAACCTTGTTCGACATAGAAAAAAGTCAATGGGCCGTTTGAAATAAGCGTCTGGCAATGACGTAGCTAGACACAGCACAACGTTTGTTCGTCGAGCAACACCATTTTTAGACAGGCGCTACTGTCTGCAAGAGACTGACAAAAAAAAATAAATTAATTATTACGGTGTATCAAAAGTATTTCTGTTTTTTTACAGACCTTCACTTCATCGATAAGTTCATTATATACATTTATAGACTACCTAACACATCAGTCAGTTATGTGTCTTGCGTAATACATGCTTAGGTGATCATGTATCTCCCGATACATGACTGACGAAGCAGATATTTTCCCGCAGTAGGTTGCCGTTTCTTCCTGCCGTAGACAAGTTGTCATCCAAGAACCCGGTTTGTCTTTCTATTTACCCATAGCTGGGGGAAGAAGAA
This sequence comes from Acanthosepion lycidas, assembly GCA_963932145.1. Taxonomy (NCBI): domain Eukaryota; kingdom Metazoa; phylum Mollusca; class Cephalopoda; order Sepiida; family Sepiidae; genus Acanthosepion; species Acanthosepion lycidas. The sequence continues at coordinate 17,577,965 of OZ010615.1, read as the reverse complement.
GAGGATTCATACTCAGGAAGAAACGGCAACCTACTGCGGGAAAAAATCTGCCTCGTCAGTCATGTGTTGAAAGATACATGATCACGTAAGTGAATGCAATGGATCCGACTGGAATTCGAACTCGGCTCTCTGATTCCTCAATACGAGCCGCTATCCATCACTTTATTAATATTATTACTATTAACGGGGAGCTCTGCACCCCCGAAACTTAATATAGTCATTATGACACCCAATGTAAGAGCATTTCGATTTGGTCAGTAAAGACTGAATAGTGAGTTCGATCCTCATTGAATGCCCCATACTTGCGGCGTTGTGCCATATCTAAGCTTCGCTTAAAAAATCAACATAGGGTGCCTCGACGTGGTGCAATAGCAAGTTTGTCTCGCTAGATCAGTTACGACTGAGTAGTGAGTTCGATACTCGCTGGGTGCTCCATACTTGCGGCCTTGTGCCACATCTAAGATAAGCTTAGTAAATGATCATGACGCACAGTCTAATAAAGGTATACAAGGCATAACAATCGCAGCTAATTATTATTATTTCCTTTGGTGTCTGTTGTATATACATTTCTTTGCATGTCTCAACCAGAGACCTATGGTTAGAAATTGCATCATGAACATTTTTGAACCTAAGATCACACACATTTTGCATAGATAAAGTCCTGCGTAAGGTGTGAGTACAATATTTTGTATTTCTTTAAGGCATGGGCTAACAGGGATTCCTTCAATGAGTCTATCGAAACCTTTTCCAATTAATCCAAGGGATCCAACCACAGCTAAAATGATTGTTGTAATGGAATGTTCCACTTACCCTATTAACTACTGTAGACTGACTATAGCAGTAATATATGTAATGTAAACAGGACATACCAGAGTCTATGTGTCTGTCTATCAGTTTGACTGGCTTCGGGAAGTGTTAGTTGACTCCCTGTCTTTCAGTAGTGTATTTTCTTTTACAATAAACCTATCTTCCTTTCATCTACGCTTGTGTTACTGTTCCTTTCACTCGACTACCACTTTTGTCTGTTTGTAACATTCTTTAAAGATAGAACAATGACTAAGAATGAAAGAATCAGAGTAGAGCAATAAAAGAACAGATTTTAATGATTGGTATTACATTTAAGGTAAAGTAAATGTCCTTGCTTTGGGAATTACTAGCCTACTAACCAATTCCCTGTCTTTCAGTAGTGTATTCTCTTTTACAATAAACCTGTATTTCTTTCATCTGTGCCTGTGTTGCTGTTCTTTTCACTTGAGTACCACCGTTGTCTGTTTGTTACCTTCTTTAAGGATACTACAATTATTAATGTCTTCATTTGCCACATTCTTTAAATTTCAGGTTCCTTGTATTTTAAAGCTTTTATTATTATTATTATTATTATTAAGAAAGGGGATCCTGGCCATTACCTACATGGGAGAGAACTTGGGAATACTACGTGCTGTATAGATGGATGTACGGCATGGAATTGGATGCACAAGGATAATTAACCCATATATATATATATATATATATATATATATATATATATGAAGAAATATAGACTATCGCCTCTCTATGTATATGCATATGTGTGTGTGTTTGTGTGTTTGTGAGTGTGGTAAAACTATATTTTATCATATATATATATATATATATATATATATATATATATATATATATATATATATATAATAGTGGACTCTCCCGTCGGTTTCGACGTATGAGGATCTGACAGCTTAATTGATTCAGTTATAAAATTTTGTGCAATAATCTTAAGTGGCAATTAAGACTTCCTAGTGATTTACAAAGGAGGTCGTATATGGAACAAGAGTAAGGATTGTGGGATGGGATCACTGTTAGTTTTGCTGACATTTTAGATCTTGCTCTCACTTCTTGAAGAGGATTCAGACAAGCAGATTGAAAACTGCTGAGTCCACTAAAAAACGTTGATCTCCATTCTACTCGCTCCAAGTCTAAGCGCTCAAGGGTGTTATGTGGTATATTGACAGCTGACACGTTGCTTTTCACCTTTTCTTTGTATCTTAGCCATGGGCGTCCTACATTCCTGCAACCCTGATCTAACTGGCTGTAGATTAGGATTTTATATATATATATATATATATATATATATATATATATATATATATATATATATATATATAAGTTTCGTTAAAGAAGACTAGCAAGTTACTGCGATTATGGTTTTTATTTAATTTTTCTTGTCTTCGTCTAAGTGTCTTCTTTTCTGGACACAAAGTCTGTAAAAACTGTCTATATCCCTGAGATGAGGTATTATGATTATCTATATTATTTACATTATTCGGACTGATATCCTCATCTTCAATGCCATATTCACAACTGTAGCCTAGTACTGATCTCACAACTTTTTGTGAGCTCAATACCAGGCTATAGTTGTTTTGAACCAAAAAAACGTGGAGATTTAATTTAAAGAGAAATAACTGAGTCATCTGGAAGAGGCCTGGCACGTGGAACTAGAACAATTTACCCCGGTGGATGAAATAAAGGTTTCGGTTCGAAATTCCAATCACCAGAAGAAGACCGGTGCGCAAAACAGCCGAAACGTCGCGAATATGGTAATGAAGATAAGGATAACAGCCCGAATAATGTAAATAATGTGTAAAAACTCTATTTACATTATTCGGACTATTGTCCTCATCTGTGTTTCCATATTTATTACAACGTTTCGGCCGTTGTACGTTGTGGCCTTCTTCAGGTGTTTGGAATGTCGAACTGAACCCTTTATTTCGCTCACTGGGGTAGACTGTTCTAGTTCCACATGCCATGTTTAATGGATGGCAGTTATCAGTTATCTCCTACTTAATTCTCTCTCCAAGTTCTCCACTGCCTTAACCAGGTATTGAACTCACACTCTTTGGCACGTGGAACTAGAACAGTCTACCCCAGTGAGCGAAATAAAGGGTTCAGTTCGACATTCCAACCACCGGAAGAAGGCCAGAGCATACAACGGCCGAAACGTTGTGATAAATATGGCGACAAAGATGAGGACAATAGTCCGAAAAATGTAAATGATGTACATAATACTCCATCTCAGAAATATAGACAGATACTGAAAGGCGGAAACGTTGTAATAAATATGGTGACAAAGATGAGGACAATAGTCCGAATAATGTAAATAGTGTACATAATAGCTCATCTCAGAAATATAGACAGATACTGAAAAGCCGAAACGTTGTTATAAATATGGCGACAAAGATGAGGACAATAGTCCGAATAATGTAAATAGTGTACATAATACCTCATCACAGAAATATAGACAGATACTGAAAGGCTGAAACGTTGTAATAAATATGGTGATAAAGATGAGGACAATAGTTCGAATAATGTAAATAGTGTACATAATACCTCATCACAGAAATATAGACAGATACTGAAAGGCTGAAAAGTTGTAATAAATATGGTGATAAAGATGAGGACAATAGTTCGAATAATGTAAATAGTGTACATAATACCTCATCACAGAAATATAGACAGATACTGAAAGGCTGAAACGTTGTAATAAATATGGTGATAAAGATGAGGACAATAGTTCGAATAATGTAAATAGTGTACATAATACCTCATCTCAGAAATATAGACAGATATTGAAAGGCCGAAACGTTGTAATAAATATGGCAACAAAGATGAGGACAATAGTCCGAATAATGTAAATAGTGTACATAATACCTCATCTCAGAAATATAGACAGATACTGTGTAAAAACTGTTCAAAAGTTCTGCCTATTCGAGTGATTTCGGCTATTCTTTTAGTCATTATCAAGGACTATTTTTATTTTTAAATGAATGCGTGTTTTTTATGCATTTATCAGAAGTTATGGGAATGTTTTATTTTCTATAAAAGCCAAATACATGCTATAAGCAAGACAAATTTTCTTTTAGAAATATAAAGAACTACACCCCACCCAATCGACCAGAATTAGAACATTAAGTTTTACTATAAAAAATTTATAACAGGTAACATTATCAACGAAAACAGTTCACGTATATGATTGAAATGACAGAAAACCAATATTATTCATGAATTCAAATGCCCATTAAGGAACGATATTCCAGATCAAACCAAACTAAACTCATAAATGATTATATTGCACATACCACTACATGCCTATCTAGACGACTCACATTACAGCTATATGACCATAGGTCAATTAGGTTTCATTTAAACACACACAGAAACTTACCAATCTTCATCCGCAACATACTAGTAGAAACTACAAGTATAATATCCATATGTAAAAAAAGATTAAAAATAATGGCAGCCTTAATAATAAAAAAGAAAAAGGCAACATTCAATAACATCAATTATGAACACTGCCACAACGTTCTGGCCGTGTTTGGAAAATAAAACATTCCTATAACTTCAGATAAATAGATAAAATATACCTACATATTCAGTTAAAAATACAAAATAAAAATTGCCATTGATAATGGTCAGAAGAATAGCCGAAAGCGCTCGGATATGCAGAACTTTTGAACAGTTTTTGTGCCCAGAAAAGAAAACAAGAAAAATCAAATGAAAAGTTTAATCGCAGTACTTTGTCGGTCGTCTATAACTTCTAGTATTTCAAGATATTTTTATGTAATTTCGGTAAATATATCTGTTAAAATGAAATATCAGTATTATTTTCATTTTTACATATTTTAGACGACAATTTATCCAACGCACCCTGCATGTATGTATATATATATATATATATATATATATATATATATATATATATATATATACACACACACATACACATATATCTATTGAAACATTGTTAAATATAACAGACAAGGAATGTCTGTTATATTTAAGAATATGTTTTAATAATGATCTGCTGCGCCAATACACTAAATATATATAGATATCGATATAAGTGCGAACATAAACTAAAAAAACGAGGTAACTATATATGTGTGTGATAATGTCCATATACAGATGAGGAAATAAATATTTACTTAAAGTGTAAAGAAAACAGTGCTCAATGTAGTTAAAGCAGAGCTATAAAATATATATTACTAAATACATATATACGTACGTTTGTAGTGCAACTCAGAGTTTCACGGTTGCCCAAATTCATCAGGTACAAATTGTAAGTGAAATAGTTTACCATTTAAATGAAGTAGTCCATTTATCATTTGTACCTAATAGAATGTGTAACCATGAAACACTGAGTTACACTACAAATGCAGGTATATATAACTACACTCTTCTCGGAAAGCCTTCGGTTTCTTGATTTGCTAATGGTCAAATCAATTTCGAAGAAAAAAAGGTTTTTAAAAAAGAAGCTATGAACATGAACGCCTGTCGAAAATAATCGTACACCATACAGGTCCAAAGCCCAAAAAAAACAAACCCCTATACAGGTAATCAACTAACTTAAAGTGCTCAATACAAAAGTAGAGCAGACTCATATATATATATATATATATATATATATATATATATATATATATATATATATATATATATATATATATGACAATTTATCCATCGCATCCTGTATATATATTTCAGGATAATAACTGCGACATTGCTCTAATTATTGAACAATTTAGTTCATGCCACATCGAATGAAAAACTACTACAAAAGAATTCTCCAATTACCATATTAGTAAAAAACGCACTTAAATTATATATATATATATATATATATATATATATATATAAATGAACCTTAGCGTTGCGACCGCACGCACCCCCACCCCCAAATTCTTAACCGTTAATAATAACACTATTCTAAAAAACATATTTCGTTTCACATCTACTTTTTTTTGTGTTCCGTTATTACCTGGATGGACTAAAAACAAAAACAAATTAATTTCCATGCCTGACGATATCTGTATGAACAGATGAAAGAACTTGCAAACAAGACTTTATACCACCGGAATTTATTGAAAACAGGGATCATACCGTTTATCGAGAGATTCTTGGGTTAATGTAATATTAATAAATTTGTTCGCAAAGATGTTTTTCGACATTTATAGCATTAACTTTACTAATATGCTTTTTGTATGAATGATTCATGTAATATATATATATATATATATATATATATATATATATATAGAGAGAGAGAGAGAGAGAGAGAGATAGAGAGAGAGAGAGAGGAGGAAGAGAAAGAGAGAGAGGGGGTAAATAGGAAGATTACAAATAAAGTTGGGTTTGTATCCACACTCACCATAATAATATGACATTTATGTGTTTGTTACAAAAAAAAAAATAAAATAAAATAAAAATAAATAAATAAAATATATATATATATAAAAAAAAAAAAAATCACGTCAACATTGAAGGAGAAAAAGATTTGAAAAGATTATTGATAGCGTGGGGTCTGCATCTCTACTCACGATATGCAGAAGTTTTGGACAGTTTTTACACACCTCCGTATCTGTAAAATGGGCAACGTAAGAAGTGAAGAGTAAGGGAACAGAAGTTTCCAGCCCTTTTTCTTTGGATGAAAGACGAGAAAAAAAAAAAAAAGAACACAAATAATAACAACAATAAAGATCGGGCAAGTGTGTGCGTTTTCCCGCGATCAGCTGCTCTACGAAAGTGACACAACTCGACAAGCGCCATCTGTAAATTTGTGCACATGCGCATTAGTAATTTATTTTAGTAAAGATTATGACTGAATATCTATCTATCTATCTATCTATCTATCTATCTATCTATCTATCTATCTATCTATCTATCTATCTATCTATGTTCATATGTATTTATCTCTGTATCTATCTCATTCTGTTCATATCTATCTATCTATCTATCTATCTATCTATCTATCTATCTATCTATGTTCATATGTATTTATCTCTGTATCTATCTCATTCTGTTCATATCTATTTATCTATCTATCTATCTATCTATCTATCTATCTATCTATCTATCTTATTCTGTTCAAATCTATCTATCTCATTCTGCTCCTATCTATCTATCTATCTATCTATCTATCTATCTATCTATCTATCTATCTTATTCTGTTCAAATCTATCTATCTCATTCTGCTCCTATCTATCTATCTATCTATCTATCTATCTATCTATGTTCATATGTATTTATCTCTGTATCTATCTCATTCTGTTCATATCTATCTATCTATCTATCTATCTATCTATCTATCTATCTATCTATCTATCTATCTATCTATCTTATTCTGTTCAAATCTATCTATCTCATTCTGCTCCTATCTATCTATCTATCTATCTATCTATCTATCTATGTTCATATGTATTTATCTCTGTGTCTATCTCATTCTGTTCATATCTATCTATCTATCTATCTATCTATCTATCTATCTATGTTCATATGCATCTATCTATCTATCTATGTTCATATGCAGCTATCTATGTATCTATTAGGTTGGTGCAAAAATAATGTCGTTTTCTCACATAGTAACATATGTCCGAAAACGACAATATTTTTGCACCAACCTAATATCTATCTAATTCATTCTGTTCATTATCTATCTATCTATCTATCTATCTATCTATCTCATTCTGTTCATTATCTATCTATCTATCTCATTCTGTTCATTATCTATCTATCTATCTATCTATCTATCTATCTATCTATCTATCTATCTACCTATCTCATTCTGTTCATTATTTATCTATCTATCTATCTATCTATCTATCTATCTATCTATCTATCTATCTATCTATCTATCTATCTATCTATCTCATTCTGTTCATTACCTATCTATCTATCTATCTATCTATCTATCTATCTATCTATCTATCTATCTATCTATCTTTTCATATTTCTGACGCAATAACCTTCTCTCACGCGTCTGTCAATCAACCACCCTGGCAAAGAAGACCTCCTGAGACTTGCTATGCACCATCTGCAGCTGATGGTGCATGCACAAAATAACCTTATTCACCCATCAGTACGCCGCTGTCGATTGACTTGCTTTCTACTAAAAACCAGTTCATCCCGATCGCACCGGCTCACACCCTAACCCTGGACAGTCGGACGCCACGGTGACATAAATAAACCGTCTTTTCTCGTACGCATGACTCACCTAAATACTCCCCCCTCTTCTATCTCGCTGAACAGGTGTGCTATTGGTCGCCGTACCTTACCTGGTAATGTCTTCTTTTAGCAACGTTTTACGAAGTCTCAAAATCAACCCGGTCTCGACGTATTTCGATCGATGGTGTTAATTATGATCATCCATATCAGCCGCCTGCCTTTTTTTTGTCTTACCGCTTCACTGTATCTTATTCTCCCACCCCTTTGTAATTTCCAATATCCCCCGACGTTCATGTTGTTATGTAAACATACTTTAAATAATGTTGCCACATCTGGTCTGGTGCCCCTGCCATATAATAAAAAAATTCTTGATAAGCTAAATAAGAAGATGTTATTGGTTATGACCTGGCATCTCGTCTTCAGTCACTTTTCCAATGACGTAAGTATCTTCTCTGTGCCTTTTTCTATAAATACTTTCATGGTAATTGTTTGTAATATTACTTTCCGCTATGACACCTAGACTTTATGAATGTAAGCGCAGTACTAGATTGGCGGCAAGGTCTCATCATTGTACAGTTAAAATAGCGCAATGTAACGATAAAAACTACGCTAAAAGTTTTTTTCGCTCACACTTCTCGATTGTGGAACTCTTTACTTGCTTTTTGTTTACCAGTCATCTTTAGAACTTCGAAAATATAAGTCCAGTGCCAATCTTCCGTTTACTTAATTCCTCTTCTCTCTCCTTGTTTTTCTACGTTTTTTTTAACACTCAAAAACCCCTTGCATCTTAGTGGCTTTATTGTTCAGTGTGGGGTGAAATGATTACAAAACCAGATTGAATAACGTTTTGAAAATAAAGACTATTCATTATCTGTTTTTCGTCACTGGTATTCTCAGAATCTTTCTTTAGAGCCAGATCTCTTCTTGTCTAAAGTCTCTTCCTCGCCCATGAGAAAATTCTCTAGCATTCACTGGCATACAGGAGGATA
>OZ010615.1:17548999-17563999 GCA_963932145.1 Acanthosepion lycidas | reverse complement strand
TACTAAACGAAATCTAGCATATCCAACTTAATTATTCACAATAATTCTTCCCCCGCCCCCGTTAGCGATTTGCAAAAAAAAAAAAAAAAATAACATAGTTTACAAATTCAAGTGCCATTTGGGAGATTGTATCTTCAATGGATTAACTAATATTTATGTTGGTCACACCACAAACTCGCTTTCACGACACTTGACTCTACATTTGAATATTAACTAACATTTTTAGACATTTAAAACGATATGCCTGGCCGCATACACAATTCCGGAAAATCCTTGTTGAAAACACAACTATACTTAAACATGAAAACAATAAACAAAAACTAAAAATTCTTGAAGCTATATACATAAAACAGTTGAAACCTAACCTGAACAAAATAAACTACGAAATCTCCACAAATATTCTTAAAAGCCTATAACTGATAGCAGAAGCCACTGGTTTATACCAACGGGTTCCCATACTTAATATTTTCGAATTCACTCTCGCATGGTTATGTGTGACGTCACGAGCTGTAGTGCGATTTTCGCTTCCGCGTCTCGTATACATGAGTCTGTCGTTGCTTGGAAATCTTCCATGCAAACAAAAACAGACTATCATTATTGTTTTGTCCGTGTATTGTTTAATATATTGAAATGTAATTGTCATCTTCGATAATAGCTTATTTAATGAAACATGCATCAATATATATATATATATATATATATATATATAATCACTTTAAGCATAAATTCGCTTCAATAAATTTATTTCTGTTTAAACCGGAGCAGCATTCTTTAAGTCAAAATCATAGTCAGATATCTCATGATGAACAGTAAATATACTGAGTGTCGATTATATCGATTGTCTTAATCTTCAAGAAATACAAAAGTAATACACTACAGGATAATTAAAAGCAAGAACTACAAATGCAAAAGAAAAGAACAAAAAGAAAAGAAGAGAGAAAAGGTTAAGGAATGGGTGGAAAGTGAACAAAAAAAAAAAAACGACAAATAACCACGACATTCTGCATGGACGTACATCTGCGCAGAAGGGCGCGTATGAAGAAACGCGCACGTCCACTATGAACAAAAAAAATACTTGCACGAATGAAAAATGCACATAAAAAAGAAACAGCGATAAGTATATTGCTGAAATCCCCTGATGAGTGGACAGAATAATTCCCAGAGCCTCCATCTATCAAACTGTGGAGTTGAGATGCTAAAGGCAACATCAATCAGCTAAGTAACATTTTTACTTTTATTATATATATATATATATATATATATATATATATATATATATATATATATGGCCATTTTGGTCGAAACTAGTCGAGGAATCTAAATGAAATAAAAAATAAAAAAACGAAAGAATAATCATCTACAATCGAGTGTGTCTAAAGATTTTAATTTTATAATTTTTTTATTGTTCAATATATATATATATATATATATATATATATATATATATATATATATATATATACGTGGTATCGCAGAAATAGCTCCGATATATACCTCCCAGAAATACCAGAAGATATCAGTGACAATGGTGTCTTTATCTAGATAATGTCCTACCTTTATGTATTAGATATTTCTAGGAGGCATATGGAGGAGGTAATTCTGACACACCCTGCATATATATATATATATATATATATATATATATATATATATATATATATATATATATTTGGTTGGATTGCTGTGAGTTTGTGACCGTAGGTTTCACGCTTTTGCGATCGTCAAACAAATAGCAAAAGCGTGAAACCTTAGGTCACAAACTCACATCAATCCAACCAAATATGTTAGCTCTATCTCTGATATTGAGCGCTTTCTAATAAGTACTGCGCATATAATATATAAATAACAATAATATATATATATTTATATACACTCACTTTTCACGCACACACACACACACACACACACACACACACACACACATATATATATATATATATAATCTACAATAAATACGAAAAATAATACAACTAGAATAGTTAAAAACAATAATTATAAATGTAACTATACATAACTACATAACCCTAATAAACTTAATTCTGACCCTACTACACCGAGTGTTGACAGTCTGTCTTATCCTTGAACGCAATCTTCAGGCCTTGTGTGTTGTATTTTGACTCGACTATGTGTATATGCTCATGAATGATGTATCACAAGGTCTATTGTATTATCCTAATGGTTATAGTATGTTTCAACTTATTCTAGAGCCTACTGACTAGGAGTAATTGTGGCTTCAAATGCTGTTATTTGTAGCTATTTTATAATGTTCTTTGTAAGCTTCCCTTACTCATTACTTATAATTGATTACTTAATTAATTGTTACGAAGATGTATTGCAGGTATTTTTACCATATGAAAATTATACTTTTATAATGTTTTGGTCCCAGTTTCGGGGTTAACATTTTGCCCATTGCAAGGTGCTACCATACCGGACCAGGAACAACAGCAATTAAGAGGTGTTTTCTCCCTCCTCAAGACCTCCCTTGCTGCCGGGTGAAGTTTATCGTCATACCCAGGAATTATACTGTTAAGGAATGTCTTTGTTTGCTTGGAGAGTTCCAGTTGTTTTTCCAATGGTTATGAAGAGTCCTTTCACTCACGAGCGTCTGTCCTGACCTTTCCCCTTCTCTTTCTGCTTTCCTGGAACTAAATGGTGGAAGTCAATTTAGTGGGGGGGGGGTCCCTACGTATTTATAGCAATATCAGTAGATTTGACATCCATGATAATTTTTAATGGAGCTTTTCCGATGAGTGAAAATATTAGGCTTAAGCACGCTGGAGTCTCAGATGGCTGATAAGAATCAGCGCGCATGTTAGACTATTACGAGCTCTTAAGTAGGCCTAGCATAGCTATAGATACAGTAAACGGGAGTAAAATAAAATAAAAGAATAGATAGATAGATAGATAGATAGATAGATAATAAGAGAGAGGGCATGGGTTTAATCCTGATCTTTCATAGTCCTGAAACAGCATCATCAACTCATTTGGGTTCATTTAATGCCTAAATTTAATTTTCTTGAGAATTTTGAAGTCATAAAAATATATGTTATTCTGCTTTCACAATTGAATACATGGTAGATGATACTCAGCTTTTGTGCATATACATGTTTGTGTGGACATAATTACTAGAGGCGGTGATTATGTTTTTTAAGCTATATTTTGAAATAATAATAATAATAATAGATAAAATATGGGGAAAGAAAGATAGACGACGGTAGAGAAAGCCGAGCTTGACAGCAATGGAATCATCCTCAGCATCACCATCATCAGCAGCAGTAAAAAAAAAAAAGGGGGGATCAGCGGATGAAGGTGCTCATGTATGACAGGCATCAGCGTCAGGCATGCAAAAAGATCATTAAATTCAAGGTTCCCAGTTCTTGAGTAAGCATTGACATAAAACACGACAATAACCGATTAAAGATTAAAGCGTTGGTTTATGATTCTTATGGCATATTAATTGTGAGTTCAATCCTTGGGCCGGATAGTACAGATATTGATATGCCGATAAAATCACCCAATCGAATATTGCAACGATGAGCGTTACAGTAAAAACGTTTGGATCATTAAATGATCCGTGGGCAATAATTTGTTTTTTGAAGTTAGTATGACTTTGTATGGAATGTAGAAAACGTTAAAATAATGATTCAGACAGTAGAAACGTCCGTACCATTAAGTGAACTAAGCTACGATGAAATATAGCCGAGGAGGTTGAAGTGGAGGATTTTGGCAGGCGTCGCTTATGCGGGAGGTAGGTAACCAAGAAAAAGCAAATCAGTGTATAGTAGCAGGTGTAAATCAGCCCCCAGCGTACATTTGAAAAAGAGGCTATCATCTCAAAACGAGGTTTCATCAAACAACGCATAGAACGTGACCTAATCCCCGAGCGATAGAATTGCGGATAATCTTGTTTCCGCCACCAAAGTTTCCCGCCAAAAAGATCTTCGTTGCAATTTAGAAGAACATAATAGGATTTACTGGTTGGCAAATCTATTCAATCTGAAATATCTTTTAGGAATTCTTCGTGCGCACTGATTACATTAGCCCTCCCCCACTCTCTCTCTCTCTCTCTCTCTCTCACACACACACACACACACACACACACACACACACACACATATATATATATATATATATATATATATATATATACAATCCTTGACAAACTTTTATATATTCTCCCAAAATGTGATTGTCCTTGTGAATATTCGTAGGCATTTTTTATATTTATGATATATATATATATATATATATATATAATTATATATATATATATAAATGCGTATTTGAGTGTACATATAGATTTATATATATATATATATATATATATATATATATATATATATATCCAAGTATAGGATTGGTGTATACGGAATAAATTCCAATAATCAACAAATACTATTCTTAAAAGAGTGTTCAATACAGAGTAGAACAAATACAATTATTTATTCGAAAATTATAACATAAATATGTTATAAAAGCACTACAAAAATGTCCATTTTGTTTCAACACTTCTATTGTATTACCAAGTGATGGTTTTTGAATGTAGAAATATATATATATATATATATATATATATATATATATATGCGCGGTACTTTGTTGAAAGCGCTCAATATCAGTGATAGAACTAAATAAGTTGTATGAATATGAATTTGTGACACTGTGTTTCACGCTTTTGCGATCATCAGACAAACTCTTCCGAGATCATCTTCAGGGTTGTACGCAGTAATACACAGCTGTGTGTGTTGTTCACCTGTGGAAGTAGTAATACAAAACTGTTTTTTTTTGTTTTTTTTATATCCATTCCTGTAATTTTTCTTATTGATTTCAAATACAACGGTTTACGTTCACGATTATCGTTCATTAGAACATCATTGGTATTTGGGGAACGGGAAATAAAAGTGATTTTTATAGTTATAGCACATTTCTCATATCATTTAATTGCAATACGCGGAAGGTTATTCGTGGATAAGAAGGGATTTTTATAAAAATGAGCAGGCATAATATCTGTAATTTATTTACTCAGGCATGCAGTTCAAAAGTTTAAGGACACCCTCAGAATTAGCATGAGATGAAATTGACAGAAGTGTGAAAAAAGAAAGAAAAAATTCCATAGTGGATAATTTTGTCATGTTCCAATGAACACTAAGCAATGACTGTCAACTGTTGCATTTAAAAGCAAAAAGAAAAAATTAAAGTAAGAAGATGATCTTGTAAGAAGATCAAAAGTACTTGAGAAATGGGAAATAAAAGTTATTTTTATAGTTATAACACATTTCTCACATCATTTAATTGCAATACGCGGAAGGTTACCCGTGAATATAAGCCCTCTCGAATGTAGAATTTTTAAAATTGTTTTATATAATTACTATATCATCAGATTCTCATGAAAATTTAACCATATATATATATATATATATATATATATATATATATATATATATATATATATATATATATATCGATTTTAGGTGCAATTCAATTTATAATTACATGAATCATTCATACAAAAAACAAATATTATTAACCTCTATATTCGTTTTTTGTATGAATGATTCATGTAAATATATATATATATATATATATGTGTGTGTGTGTGTGTGTGTTTGTTTGTTTCTGTAATATATATATACCTTCTCGAATGTAGTATTTTAAAAATTGTTTTATATATTCACTATATCATCAGATTCTCATCAAAATCTAAACATATATATATATATATATATATATGTATATATATATATATATATATATATATATATATATATATACATATATGTATGTGTATGTGTGTTTCTGTAATATATATATATATATATATATATATATATATATATATATATATATATATTGACATCGACAGAAAGAGTGTTTCGCTGTATCACAGCTCATCAGTGTGGCTAGACGTTCGGTTCCCTCTAGCTATACACGCATATATGATAAAAATAAAAATGCTTTGTTTATGGATTACAGTGTTCAATATCAGAGATAGAGCAGTGGACATTGAGGTCAACAATCAGAAGCGACTGGACGTGTAACAGACCTTTCACCACACACACACACACACACACACACACACACGTACATATTTCCGACAATTATTTTAAGACATTTTTATGTTTAACATTCTTTTTATAGATGGTATTTATCAAAGCAGAGAGTTCGACAGACACCCGTCAACCTCCCCCAACGAAACCCTACCCTTCGGCGGAGCTTCGTCAGGGTTCTTCCCTGCAAGCAGAAAGTTCGACAGACACCCGACCCGGCAGCTCACAAAGCACAGATACTACACTTTGATCCTAGCCACCGGTCCGGGCGGGTATTCTTTTTATAGATGGTATTTATCAATCCACCCACGAGGATTGAATGTGGCACAAGGCCTTTTTAATGTGGGTATCTCCGAGCCCGTAGGCTGAGCCAAAAATAAATAACCATCTAACCCCCCCCCGAGGGGGGCCAGTTCCGTCAACCTCCCCCAACGAAACCCTACCCTTCGGCGGAGCTTCGTTAGGGTTCCTCCCTGCAAGCAGGGAGTTCGACAGACACCCGACAGATACAAATATTTAAGTAAATGTTCTGTTTTACAATAAACAATATTAAGCAACATTTACCGGCCTGAATGTCCGAGAAATTTTCATAGAAAATATTACTTAAATATTTGTATCTATAAAAAGAATGTTAAACATAAAAATGTCTTAAAATAATCATCGGACTTTGTCCATTTCATAATCTGTGACGTCTTTTGTTTACATTTGATATGCAATGAGCAGTTATGAATGTACCTGAGAGATTCATGGAAGATTGAAGTTCAAATACAGTAAATTCGACCTTGCTAACTGAACGCGCCTCTGTGGCTAGATCGGTTAAAGGCACGTCAAGCTAAATGACGGTTCCGTATAGGTTTGAATCCTGTCGGAGGACGAATATTTTCTGTGAAAATTTCTCGGACATTCAGGCCGTTAAATGTTGTTTAATACTGTTTATTATAAACAGAGCATTTATTTAAAATATACATATATATATATATATATATATATATATATATATATATATATATATATATATATATATATATATATATAACAGGCTAATGGTCACAGTTGAACCAGACTTAGAAACAGCAGTATTAAAATTGCTCAATACACGTGTAAAATAAAACAAAAACAGTTAAGAAGAGAGACATAGATATATTATGCTGAGATACGAACTATCATTGAACGTTTCAGGAAATCTATGCAGAGCGTTTCCCATGTCTCGCCGCCAATTTTATGCATGACTTGAATCCACTACACGATAAAAAAATAATGTAATTTTCTGACATTGCGTCTTGCATTGGTTGAAATCTTTGTAGCAAGTCGTGCGCGCGCGCGCACACACACACACACACACACACACACATATATATATATATATATATATATATATATATATATGCACGAATGTTCCTATATATACATTTGCGCACATGCATGCATTCATCTACCTCTTGCTTTGAATTAATTTGCCTACAAAGAAATATCCCCTCCAAAAAACCCTTCTTTCAATTCTTTTCTCCTTTTAAATGCCGTCTTATCGCTAAACTTGTTACGCCGACGATGGCCTGGAGGACGGCCGCGTGCTAGTCACGAAAATCGAGAATAGCAGACAGCGAAAGAAATGGTGATATATATATATATATATATATATATATATATATATATATGAAAAATGGCATATTTCTTTAGCTTCGTTTTTTAAACAATTTTTGAGGAAGAAAGCGGTTCCAACTTTATGCAACGAGAAAGTCCGTTGTGCCACGAGAGTTCCTCACGGGTAATCTCGTCATTCTTCTTTTCCCCGTGTGCTTCTTTCATTTCATCTGTTATTCTGACTTTCTTTCGAATGTCACCTACTTTTTCGACCATTTTCCCCATAAATTTTTTTCTTTTCTTTTCCTCGTTCGTTTTCATTCTTATTCTGTGAATTTATTTCTTCTTGTTTCTTCATTCCTCTTTCGCCTTTCCTCTTTTCACTTTCTTATTCTTTCCTTCTGTCTGTTTAAAAATTCTTTTTATTTGCTTTCTTTACGATTATCTTTCTTCCCATCTTATTCTTTCTTTGAGTTTCATATTTTTTCTTTCTTTCTTTTGTCTTTCTTTCTTTTTTCTCTCTTTTTTCTTTCTTTTTTCTTCTTTCTTTCTTTTTTCTCTCTTTTTTCTTTCTTTTTTTCTTCTTTCTTTTGGTTTAAATATTTTCTTTCTGTCTTTCTTATTATCTTTTATTTTCAAATTCTTTCTTTCTTTCTTTCTTCTATTTTCGACTTCTTTTTTCATTTTCGAATTCTTTCTTTCTTTCTTACTTTCTTTCTTTCTTTCTCCGTTCATTATCTATCTCAGTGTGTTCATTTTCTTTCTTTCCTTCCTTCGTTCTTTCTTCCTTTCTTTCTTTCTTTCTTTCTTCTTTCTTTCTTTCTTTCTTTCTGCGTCCATTATCTATCTCAGTGTGTTCATTTTCTTTCTTTCTTTCTTTCTTTCTTTCTTTCTTTCTTGTTATCTTCCATTTTTTCTTTTAGTTTCACATTCTTTCTTTCTTTCTTTCTTTATATATTTCATCTTACTCTTTCTTTTATTTTCGAATTCTTTCTTTCTTTTTGGTTATCTTCCATCTTTTCTTTTAATTTCTCATTCTTTCTTTCTTTCTTTCTTTTAACCTTTTTTTTTCTTCATATCCCCACTTCCCTCTAGCCATTGATTGTCAATATATTTACTAGAAGGATTCTTACCCGAATTTTCTCACTCCTCCTTATCAATTTCTCCGTGCAGTCATATCCAAATATGGACGAATACTAAGTGCAGAAAAGGTGCTAAAAAGCGAGCGGCAACGCACAGTAGATTAACACAATAGTATAGATCTCTTTCTACTCAGGAGAGTACAAAGAAAAGTCCAGACTGAACATTTTCAGTTTCTCCATTATAATAATAATAATAATAATAATAATAATAATAATAATAATAATTATTATTATTATTATTATTATTATTATTATTATTATTATTATTATGTTGTGCCTTTGCTTTTCACAGTATGTGTTGCCCTCAAGTCTCAACTAGAGGCTTCAAGAGAAAACAGATGAGGTACCATGCAATCAAAAAGCAAAATAAGATGTAATTGTGGTCACTGGATGGAGAGAAATCTACAGAAGATTTGGGAATCAAGACTGAGGATAATTTTCTTGTGATTCACATATTTTAGGGTTGATTACCTATTGACTCCTCATTTTGATATCGATTAAGTCCGTCATTTTCCTTTTCCTCTTTAAACGGCATTGCTCCGGGGCCGCTTGATGTATTGGCATCTCATCCTCGTCGCCAAGTTGTTGTGGTTTTTTTAGGGCCAGAAATGAAGACACGAGAGGAACTGAGTTAAACAAATATATTAACAGAAACAGTAATAGAAACATATACAAACGAGAGTGTTACAGCAAGAATGTTCGGTCCGACTGTTAGAACTGACTGCTGGAAACTTCTCTCTCTAAAAGGCAGTACCATCTTCCTATTTATAAACTGGGAGAGTCCGTGCGTGCGTGGGTAAATTACCATAACACCCCTCCTAATTATTAACTCCGCAGGAGTCTCAATACCTTTTTCTTTCGGTTAACGACGATTAATTCCGTCATTTTCATTTTCCTCATTAAACGGCATTGCTCCGGGGCTGCCTAAAGTATTGGCATCTCATCCTCGTCGCCAAGTTTTTGTGGTTTATTTAGGGCCAGAAATGAAGACAAGAGAGGAACTGACATATATATATGAACAGAAACAGTAATACAAACATATACAAACGAGAATGTTACAGCAAGAATATTCGGCCCGACTGTCAGAGCTGACTGCAAAAACTTCTCTCTTCAAAAGGCAGTACCTGCTCCTATTTATAGCTAGGAGAGTTCATGCGTGCGTAGGTAAATTACCATAACAATTTCCAAAATTCTAATAACAAAATGTCAGTCTTGTTGTCTTGATATTCCACATTTCTAACTTGAGGACCTTATGTCGATGTAGGATAAGCTGTAAATCCACGCAGAGCGTGAAACCCAAAACATACAGGAAGATGTAATGGAATTGGTTTAGCTAATAGGTAATTAGCATAAAGGGAGCTATAACTATAGCTCACGGGCAACTTTGAGTCAGTGTATGTAGAATCTCTACGGTTACTAAGTTTGATCATCATAACAGTTTACTATCTTTCTCAAAAACAATAATAATACTTATATGTGCTGCCGAGGAGCAGGCCAGTGGAACCAATTTAACTCCGGCCAGGATAGGGAAATCACAAGAAGAAAGCAAATGCAGGATGTGTGGACAAGAGGATGAGACAGTTAACCGCATACTCGTTGAATGTCCCAAGTAGACACAGAAAGACTCTAAGCAATGGTATGATTCGATTGGTAATCGAATCTGTTGGGTAGTAGGCCGTTAAATTGGTTTCAATGTGAAAACGAAATCACGTCACTGAGGCACGAAGACCCGACCTTTTGTTGTTGATAAGGAGTGTCAAATTATTGTCTTTGCTGTTCGATATGATACAAGAGTGGACTCCAAAAAACTGAAAAGACCGAAAGAGCTCATGAAGAATTGGAATTGAGACCAAGATTTTGCACCTCCAGAAATCTGCTCCAAGAACAGAATTTCCATTGACCAATATAATAATAATAATAATAATAATAATAATAATAATAATAATAATTATTATTATTATTATTATTCCCCTCATTGAATATTATACACTAGAGACCACGTGATAGAAAGCTTTTCCACTATGGCGGGATTCAATCCTTTGACTTTTCTGGTTGGTCTTGACATTTTTCCTGATTCCCAGTTCATCTTGCATTTTCCTGAAGTTGTTAGGTATTATTATTATTATTATTATTTATATGTTATGTTTCCTGCTTTGTATCCTGTAGAGCCGGCTCCAAACTATGGTCCTTAGATCCTATAGGAGAATTGTCATTTATAGCACTTTTCTTAGTCTTTGGAATCTTCTAAGGGTGATGATTATATAGGCAACTTATATGTTGATGTTACCTGGGACACTGTTAGTAAAGTTGTCCATTCCTTTTCTCACGAGGCCCAGTGCTCCGATTACTACTGGTACAGTCTCGGTCTTCATTCCCCACATTCTGTTAATCTCGATCTCCAGGTCCATGAGATTTTTATGAGATTTTACAATACATACACACAGAACAATCAAAGGTAATTGCCCAGATATCGGGATCAAAGACCACAAAAACAGAATTTTTTTTTCTTATTGACATGGCAGTCTGTCCCTGCAGAATATAATGTATCTTTGATAATCTTCAAAAACTATCAAAATACAAGGGAAGCGTAAATCTAAAAAAATTAGCACATGAGGGCATCCATCATTCTAGTTATAGTTGGAGCTCTCAGATTGATTGGAAAAGGTTCTGATGGATTCATTGAAGGGATTCCTGGAAGTCCATGCCTTAAAGAAATACAAAAAAATTGTAATCACATGAACAACTTTCACATTAAGAAAAAGCTAAATCAACTTAAAATGTGTGTGATCTTAGGGTCAGACTCATTATATATATATATTTATATATATATATATATATATATATATATATATATATATATATATATATATATATATAATAAAAAGCCTTAAACACTAATATTCCATGGTTATAATTTATTCCATTGGAATCGTAAATACGATCCAATTCATCAGACCTACAAATTAAAAAAAAGCATATATATATATATATATATATATATATATATATATATATATATATATATTAGCTCCTTATAAAATAAGTTGAGCTCTCTGTTGGATTACCTTCCATCGGAATACCATAAGGATCCAAACTTCCAAAAGAAAAATGGATAAATTTACACCGGACTACTCACTCAAGAACATTCCTCACCCTACTATTGAATCCTTCACCATGTCTTTGACGGAGAAAATCATTGACGTCATCAAAAGAATGAGATGGAAAATTTACTTCCACCTTAATCCCCATAACAAACCCACTAAACTAAATGAAGCCTTTTACTTTAAATCTCAAAACACTCCACCAAACAATAAATTATTACAACCCTTTGAAAAAGATTTAATTCAGTTAATTAAGAAAATATCCTTCCAGAAAAAATGCAACCCATTCCAATCCAAACTTAAAAAAGACATCACAAATATAAAAAATTAAAAAAAAATATGGATCAGAGCTGACAAATCTAAAAATATCTACAAAATTAATCCCTCGGAATACAACCATCTGATTCAAAATAAAGTTTCTGGTTCTTATAAGAAAGACAACAATTCTAAACACTTATCCTCCATACCCCCAAAAAACCCTGCGAAATTAGCATTTAAACATAATATTGCTGATAGAATGGGTACAACTCATCTAAAAGACGCCTACCTACTTTTTAAAGACCATAAACCTAACTTTCAGAATAATCTACAGTCCAGACTAATAAATCCCTCCAAATCAGAGTTAGGAATAAATTCTAAAAACATCTTAAAAAGAGTAAACACATCTATATTAACGAAATACCCGTTAAACCTTTGGAAAGACTCATCGGAAACCATTAACTGGTTCCAAAAAATAAAGTATAAAAATAAAACTACTTTTATACAATTTGATATCATCGATTTCTACCCCTCAATCTCTAAAGACTTATTAGAAAATAGCTTAGGTTTTGCCAAAATCCACACTGACATTACTGACGAAGAGATAAAAATCATAATAGATTCTAGACAATCCATACTAAAACTAAACAACACTACTTGGATTAAAAAAGACAGAAACAACTTTGATGTCCCAATGGGATCATTTGATTCAGCTCAAATAGCTGACCTAATAGGTATATACATTTTAGATATCCTAAGTAGATTCCTTGACCCTCAAAATATAGGACTATACAGAGATGACGGGTTAGTTGCTGTACCTGATACTAATGGTCCGTTAACATCCCAACTACAAAAGAAAATAATTAGAGCATTCAAATTTCTAGGGCTAAGAATCGAGATTTCTTCCAACTTAAAAATAGTAAACTTCCTAGACGTTACATTTAATCTGAACAATAACACTTATAAACCCTTCCAAAAGGAAAACCAATCACCCATATATATAAATATCCACTCCAATCGCCCGAAATCAATAATTAAACAAATCCCAAATACAGTAAATGCTAGAATAAATAAACTTTCCTCCAGTAAAACCATTTTTAACCAGAGTAAATCGGAATACAATAAAGCCCTATTTAAGAGTAATTTTAAACAAACTCTTAATTACATAGATAAGTCAGTAGATAAAAAATCCACTAAACCCAAAAATAGGAAAAGGAAAATTATATGGTTCAACCCACCTTTTTGTAGCATCTCCAATATTAATATAGGCAAATACTTTATAAAACTGATAGATAAACATTTTAGCAAAAATACATCTCTGAAAAAATATTCAACAAGATGAATCTAAAAATTAGCTATTCTTGCATGGCTAATATGGAGAGAATTATTAGCTCACACAATTGTAAAATGTTGAGAGAGCTTCATGATAATCCAAAACAAAACCAGGATACAACCAGAAGAGAAAAATCAACATGCAACTGCAGAACAGGAACAGAGTGCCCAGTTGAAGGAATATGCATGACAGAGAACGCAATATATGAAGCAACAATTTTCCCCAAAGAAAAAGTTGAGGAGAAAAAGATATATTTAGGAATATCAGCGGGAAATTGGAAGCACCGACTATACAACCATCGCCAATCCTTCAAAAATAAGTGCAAAAAGAACCAAACGGCACTATCTATTCATTATTGGAATCTGTTGGAGAGTGGCCTAACCCCACAAATAAAGTGGAAAATAATATCAAGAGCCAGAACTCCCAAAAACTTCAGAGACAGATGCAACTTATGTTTAAAGGAGAAAATCTTCATAATTAAACATAAAGATCCAAACATACTACTGAATAAACACAGTGAACTAATTTTTAAATGCCAACACAAAAACAATCTCAACCTAAGCAGATACATTGAAAAATAATCATATAATAAGAGCAATTTTGAGTGTTTTTTACTCCCTTTTGTTTTTTAGAAATATTACTATGCACACATGAACACCAACACATGACTATATGTATACAACTATGGTAATGTGCTTGAACACTGAGGCACCTGTTGATGTGTACATGTATATATTTTTATATGGAATAAGAAGCAGGTTTTTTTTTTGTTTTTTTTTATATAATGTGGGGGTGTACATTTAGATAGGTACCTATATATTTTGCCATAAATATGAAAGAACGGGTAATATTATATGTGTAAAGATATGGATTATGTAATTAAATACTGAGAGAGTATTCGAACGCAGGCATGAGTGGGTGCATGGGTGAACATGAGGATAGAGACATGTACGTGTGTAGATATGTGTAAGTGCAAATTAACGTATATGTGTGTATATGGATATGCTGCATATTATGTATATATGAATGTATGTGTTTGTATATATATGCATGTATGTATGTATGTATGCATATGTGTGTGTGTATATGTGTATGTGTATATGCGTATGTGTGTGAAAAAATACATATATATGTATATATGTAGGTGTATATGGATATACAGGTGTCTTTTAATGTATGTATATATATATATATATATATATATATATATATATATATATATATATATATATATATATATATGTAAGTATAAGTGTATGTGGAGATATGTATGAAGATATATGAATATGCGTTTTCTCTGCAGATGTATACGTGTAAATATGGGAATATACATAGGTTTTGTTTTTTTTTTGTTTTTTTTACTAATTAATAAAAGATAAAAATAAATTAATTCATAAGATTACTAAATATAAAATAGATTACTCTTTCAATGTACTATCTGTGAATTTTTCTAATCGACTATTTCATAGAAAATAACAAGAAACCACTGAATTTCAAATTAATTTCTTCGTAGATTATTTAAACATTTAGATACAGAA
>OZ010615.1:17458999-17543999 GCA_963932145.1 Acanthosepion lycidas | reverse complement strand
TATATTTCTGAGAAGAGGTATTGTAACTATTTACACTGTTTACATTGTTTGAACTATTGTCCTCATCTTTATTGCAATATTCTTGACGTTTTGGCCGTTGTACTCATTTTAAACATTGTTTTGGGTAATGGCTTGTATACCGATCATAGTTTAGACATTTCTGAATAAGTTGATGCTATGCGTGACATCCGTATGAGACACTAGATTGGACGCGGCTATTTAACAAGATGACTCAAGTTTGGTAATTAATATTTAGGTTTTGTAGCATTTTACGGGGTTGAACAAAAGTAAACCTAACGCTTCCTGTGTTCAGTTTCTTTATCTGATGCAGACACCGAATTACTTGAAGTGTTTAGTATTAATCAATTTCCCAATCTTTATTTTAAGGTGGATTTAGTAGCGTTTCCAATACTGCTTTCTTTCCACTCCTAGGTCATGGTTTTTGTTTTCGTAATATTTATTGAAGCACTTTATATCCCATCTGTATAAAAAAAAGCATGTACAGGAATCCTTCGATTAGTACGTGTAATGTGTACATTGGTCATTAAAAACAAATCAATTTTCAATGACTATGGTTAAGCTGAAGAATGTTTTACCATACTAATTAAGTATTATGTACGCACTAATCGAATTTTGGTGCAAAAATTTTAGTGGGCTAATCGAAAACGCATTAATCGAGAGATGTCTGTAATTCAAAAACTAATCTTTAATAAGCCAAATTCTTAAATCGTTGGATAGATTAAAAAATGTTGGAGTGACTGGAGGTCAAAGTTCAAGAACTGTACTTACACCCCAGTGCAAATTAATTGAAACAACTGCTTTAGTTTCCTTTCTTTCACCATACGATCAGTTTTTATTTTCTATTTTTTCCACAGATTAGGTGATTTGCAGTAATATGAATCCATTTGCGGGGTGTATGATGAAATTTGTTTGGCATTGGAAAATATTGCGTCAGCCGTAATTGCATTAGATTTTTTATCACGCTCAGACACTATTGTCTCGACTGTCGATTAGTTGTCTTACGGCTATTGTCTGTTATGGGCGTTGCTCCAAGTACGAATATTGTAACACTGCACAAACAATTCACTCTCGTGTGGTCATGTGTGACGTCATGAGATGCGGTGCGATTTTCGCTTCTAGCGTCTTATATGCGCGTGTTTATCGTTGCTTAGAAATCTTCTATGTAAACAATGACAGACTATCATCACTGTCGTGTCCGTATATTGTTTAATATGTTGTAATTGACATCTTTGATAATGGCTTAAGTAAGTCGAAAGCTTAGATTGTATTAAAAAAATATGGATCACTACTGGGAATTTCTTTCTTCTTTCAACGATAATGTTATTAAACTTATCAGAAGTTACGAAAAAAAATTACATAAAATAAATAGACAACACTTGTCTGTATTATTTAATGAAATGTGTATGAATGAAAAGATGCTGCCTAAATACACACAATATATATATATATATATATATATATATATATATATATATATATATATATATATATATTTCTGCCTTCCCTGCAACATATTTATTTCAGATGAGGATGGATCAATATTTCAATAGATTAACACAGCCTTCTTATTTATACCTTCTTCTTTTATGGACCTTGGCGATCATGACTCTCCACATCTTCCTTCATGTTTTTACACGAATTAACTTTTGACACTTTACCTTGCTTCTTTGTCGTTATTTTGCTATCCATCCTATCAAACACTTTAAATATTTTTATTCGCTGTTTTCCCGTTTCTCTTTCCTGTTTTCATATGTCTTGTGAGTGTTAAAGTCTCCATACTTTCTATCCTCATTAGTTGACCCAGAAATTTCAGCTGCCGCTTGTTGCAAGTACACGTTTCCATGTCGGTTCCTGTTTTATTTAAGACTTAGTTTCGCTTTTAGAAATGTTCATTTGGTACAGAAGGTCATTCTTAAGCAAACTTTGAGAGGCTTACAGTCATATCACGTTGAAACACCGATTCCAGTACGATTACCGAAGTTAAGCAACATCGAGCCTTGACAGTACCTAGAAGGGTTACTGCTTCGGTATACCAGGTACTGCCAATTTAGATGTGAAAGTTGTGTAATGGATAATGGTTCGGAATTGTGAATTAGAGAGCCGAGTTCTAATTCCAGTTGGGTTCGTTATATTCATTTACACGGAAATACCCATGGGAAAGATATGGATCGACCCATTCTCCCCCAGCTATGGGTTAATTAGTAAAACTTGTATCCCTAAATCATTATTATCTCCCACCAAAAAATGTAAAAATATTTTCTGGCTTTAAATAACAGGAAAAGGGTTGATAACCCGTAAAAAACGAATCAATCAAGGAAGCAAAGCAATAAAGACATATATCACCATCCTCATTGTCAGTACTCTGGCCACTTGATAGTTAAAAAGAGAGCTGGAAATTATCGATGGAACTGACTAAGGTTTACTCAGTCGATCATGAACTTCTGTACGGTTTTACGAAAAACAAATGCATCCCATTTTGAAGAAATATTGCAGTAATAACAGAAACAAAAAATGAATCAGATCAACAGTTATTGGAATTGTAATGACCATTCGCAAAATTTAAAGACACTATATATATACCTGAAGATGGTCGTAGAGATCGAAACGTTGCGGTAACAACAAAAACAAAAGAAAAAAAAAATGAGATCAACAGTCCGTACAAATATTGACATAATAAGACTATTCTCAAAATTTAACGAAGCTGTCTATGTATACCTGAAGATGGTCATAACGATCGAAACGTTGCAGTAATGGCACAAAAGACATAAAGAGTGAATACAGTAACCGGAAAAAAACTCTTGTGTTTATACAGTCTTCCAAAACTTGCAAAAGGCATACGTAAGCATTTCTTAAATAGCATTTTTATGTCGCTTTCATTCTACAACTGTTCTTGGAGCATATTTTCGAATGAACTTGGTGGAACCAAGGGACGATGCTGTGTTGTTTTGTTTACTTTTTAACTGACTTGGGGTGCGTGACAATTTGATCGTCAGGTTCTTTTTGATTTTATTCCTTCTTGCTCTCTCTCTCTCTCTCCCTCTCTTCATATTCGGCGTTCGTACGCAGACAATAATTATGAAAGTCTACAAAAGAAGTTTTCTAGCGCCAAGGAAAGAATCTGGAGATCGATAAAAAAAAAAAAAAAAAAAAGAAACCTTCCCAGTCATTTTTGCCGGTGGCGGGAAAAAAGTTTGGTAGCAGAGAGGAAGCTGACAATGGCAACGTTGAGAATGAATGATGGACATAAAGAAAATTAATAATAAAACACATTTAGCAACCCCCCCCTCACCTGCCACCCACATTTTATTTTGGATTTTTTTTTCTTCTTAGGTATCATTTTTCTAGCGTTTCTTCACTCGCATTATTCTAAACTCGTTTTGATTTCTCACCTTCTCACTGATGAAGAGGAGAATGGAGACAACAAAAAATATGGTTCTACAGGAGACTGCTGAGAATGCCATGGATAGAATATGTAATCAACGATGAAGTTTTAATGAAAATGAAAACAAAAAAGGACTCTTATAATTAGCATCAGGAAGAGACATTTAAATATTATAAATCACATAAGGAGGAAAGAAGGCTTAGAGAATCTGACACTTACGTGACATGTTTTTTTTTAATGATTGATTCTCTTTCTACGGTTTATCAGCCCTTTGCATGTTATTTACACTATTAACGTTGTCCTCGTCTTTGTTGTCATATGCACGACGTTTCGGTCGTTGTACGCTTCGGCGTTTTTGAGGTGATATTCGTTGGAATATGGAACACAAAAATGAGGACAACAGTACGAACAATGTAAATAGTGTAAAGAGTTACAATACCTCATCTCGGATATATAGACAGATTCTGGAGAAGGCCGAGGCGTACAACGACCGAAACGTTGTGAATATGACAATAAAGATGAGGGCAAAAGTCTGAACAATGTAAATAGTGTAAATAGTCACAATACCACATTTCGGAAATATAGACAGATCGTTTTGAAGGCCGGAATGTCCAACGGTCGAAACGTTATGAATATCAATAAAAATGAGGACAATAATCCGAATAATTTAAATAGTGTAAATATTTACAATACCTTCAGTTAGAAATATAGACAGATCCTGAAGAAAGCCAGAGTTTACAACGGTCAAAAAGTCGTGAATATGACAATAATTGGACATTTGGCCTATTAAGACAGATCATGGATATATATATATATATATATATATATATATATATATATATATATATATATATATATATGTTTCATTAAATAACAAAGACAAGTTTTGTCTATTTTAAGTAAGTTCCTTTCATATTGTCTGATAAGCTTAATAACATTATCATTGAAAGACGAAAGGAAATCGCCATATTGATACATGTTTAAATTTAATTTATGCTTTCGGATTACACAAGCTATTATCAAAGATGACAATTACTTTTCAATATATTAACCAATATACGAACGAAATAATAATGATAGTCTGTTTTTGTTACATGAAAAATTTCAAAGCAACGGCTAACTCGTGTATACGAGACGCGGAAGCGAAAATCGCGTCGCAGCTCATGACGTCACACATAACCACGCGAGAGTAAAAACAAGAAGCATTAAGTATTGGAAGCCGTTGGTATAAACCAATGGCTTCTGTTACCAATCATAGGCATTTAAGAACATTTGTGGAGATTTCGTAGTTTATTTTGTTCAGGTTAGGTTTCGACCCTCCGCAGGTTTTGAATTCAGAGTTGTCCTTCTCCTAGACCAGTTGCCATCCAAGACTATAGAACCCAGTCTGTCCTGCTATTTACCCATAGCTGGAGGGAGAAGAAGAGGATTCACACCTTTGCCAAGGATATTAGCACGTAAGTGAATGTAATGGATTCGACTGGAATTCGAAATCGGCTCTGCGATTCCTCAATCCAAGCCGCTATCTATTACTCCACCGTGCCTGCCTCTCTCCCTCTCTCTCTCTCTCTCTCTCTCTCTCTCTATATATATATATATATATATATATATATATATATATATATATATATATATATATATATATATATATATATATATATATATATATATATATATATATATATATATATATATATATATATATATATATATATTAGGTTGGTGCAAAAATAATATCGTTTATTGACGTTCAACTTTATGTGAGAAAACGACATTATTTTTGCACCAACCTAATATATATATATATATATATATATATATATATATATATATATATATTCCGTCGAGTTAAGTCATGAGTGTATCAAGCGCCAACTATCATGGTCCTGCACCAAGGTCTAAAGGTCACTAGGCAGGCATTCTATGTCATAACATAGCTGCTCAAAGTCGGTGGTTGGTAGTCGACCAACTTGTGTTGCTCCATAGCTAGAACAGTAGAGATCACTGGCGAGTTTTTGTCTTGTTCGCCAGAAGTGTCCTGTAAAGGGAATTCTCCGTTCGCGTAAGATTGTAGAAATACGGGGAATGGGTCCATAGAGCTGGGTCCATAGAGCTGGGTCCATAGAGCTGTGATTTAGTTGGATGTTGTCTCGGCGAAATGTTAAGTATAGCTATCAGCATCCGGATGTAAGTTCCATCAAGCTTAGAAAGAAAGAATATAAAAGACTGGGGGTGGGGGTGGAAAAAAACAATAAAAGTAATGGCTGGAAAAGAAATATGATGAAAAGAAAAAAGGACAGAATGAAAGAAAATTTGTGGAAGAATCATAAAAGAAAGAAACAAAGAAAAGGAAGAAAAAAGAAAGAAAAAAGAAAAGGAAGAAAAAAGAAAGAAAAAAGAAAAGGAAGAAAAAAGAAAGAAAAAAGAAAAGGAAGAAAAAAGAAAGAAAAAAAATGAAAGCAAAAGAAAGAAATAGAAAAAGAACAAAGGAAATAAAGAAGGAAAAAATGAGAGAAAAACGCTAATCTTTTAATGACGAAATTTCCCCTTGTGTCTATCGTGTTTGAAAGCAAAATAGATATTAGGTTGGTGCAAAAATAATGTCGTTTTCTCAAATAGTAATATATGCGAGGAAACGACATTATTTTTGCACCAACCTAATAGCTACTTTCGTAATACAAACCAATCATTAATTTATTTATGAATGTCTTTTAATTAACCGAAGATTACCCGCATGGATTTCTCGATTGTAGTAGTAGAAGTAGAAGTAGTAGTAGTAGTAGTAGTAGTAGTAATAATAATAATAATAATAATAATAATAATAATAATAATAATAATAATGATAATAATAATAACAATAATAATAATAATAATGAACATCTGAAACTGAAGGTTTTATTCTTGCTCCACAGGACCAATGCTTGCTATCTAGAAATTTCCAAGCACATATAGTGATAAATTGTGTTCGCCCAAAATGCAGATTTTGTGATAAATATCCAGAAATAATTAACCATCTTGTATCAAGTTGCACAGTGTGAGCAGCCACTGAATATAAAACCCGGCATGTCAGAGTGGGCGATTCTCTGTACTGGAAAATCTGCAATATTTACTAGTAAGAAATTGGTATGAACATCACCCAGACCCGATTATAACTATTTTATGGAATGTTACAATACACATACACATAGACAGAACAATCAAAGCTAATCGACCAGACATCTTGATCAAAGACCACAAAATCAGAATGTGGTTTCTTATTGACATGACATTCCCTGTAGATTGTAATGTATCTTTGAAGATCTTCAAAAAACTATCAAAATACAAGGTTCTAGAAGCAGAAATCTAAAAAATGTGCCACATGAGGACATCAACAATTCCAGCAGCAGTAAAGACATCGGGCTGATTGGAAAAGGTTCCGGTAGACTCATTGAAGGGATTCCTGGTACTCCATGCTTTAAAGAAATACAAAAAATTGTATTCACAAGAACAGCTCACATATTACAAAGAGCTTTAACTATGTAAAACGTGTTTGATCTTTAGGTTTTCTTTTAGACAAATAATCATTGAAAAAGTTATGAAGCCATTTCTAACCTTAGATCTCTGGTTGGAACCCGGAAGGAAATGTGTATGCAACGGAAACCTAGGAAATAATAATGATGTGGCAACAAATGTTCTAGCTATTTTTTATAATGCTTTGAAAACGTCTAAAGTATCTGATGTGGCCTGAAAAGTGAAAAATCTGAAATAATATGCCGTGATCGTTTTATTGAAAATATATAAAATATAGAATATGGGATTTGTAGAAAAAAACTGTAAAAGTTCTGATGGGGCCGGAGGAGTGAAAATATTTAAAATAAATGAAGTGACATTGCCGCGGAATAATCTATCTTCTTCTTCTTCTTCTTCTTCTTCTTCTTCTTCTTCTTCTTCTTCTTCTTTCCCCCTATCCTGTTTCTTCTGCTACTTCTTCTATTTCTTTCCTCTTCTTAACTAAAACGTCATCGTTGCGTTATATATATATATATATATATATATATATATATATATATATATATATATATATATATAATGACAAGCAGGCACTTAAAAAACATAGGTGATATTTTATTTCATTGAAGATGGAAAAATTTGTTCCAGGTTTAAAAATTAAGAATAGTGATTTCATATAGAGTGTAGGGGAAAGAAAGATATTAAGTTATCATCGTGAAGGAAGGTGGGTGGGGGGGGGGTGAAGATGGTGTATTGTTTCAGTTTTTTTAACACCCATGATGACTGAAATTGACATCCAGATTGTAGACAAAAATCGTTATATGAAATTGCCAATTGAGAATACATTTGAAAAAAGATTTTAAGTGTAAATTCAAAAATCCGTCTGAATCCTTCCTCGATTAAAATTTTGAAACATGAATTTAACTTTAAAAAAAACTGTTATAATTTATATTTAAAATAATGGTAGGCGAAAAACATTACAAAAATATTCAAAAGCTAGATAAAGATTTCAATTTAAATGTAGAGTATAACTGCACACACGTGAGACCCAAAAATTTAGACCCTATAATGTAATAAACGTATTAATTAGTACATATACGCGTACCTACGATTTGGCGTGCGACTACAGTTTCTCTGGGTGGCGTTCCCAATTCATCGGGCACACCAACACACGCGTACATGCCTGCTTATATTTGACCGTTTTATTTATCCACTGTACATCTATCTATCTATCTATCTATCTATCTATCTATCTATCTATCTTAGTCTGTTCATTATCTATCTATCTATCTATCTATCTATCTATCTATCTATCTATCTCAGTGTGTTCATTTTCTATCTATCTATCTATCTATCTATCTATCTATCTATCTATCTATCTATCTATAAACAAAATGAACGTCATGTTATACCTTAGGAACCCTTCAACCAACACTTTTTCAAAGGTATACGTTGGCAAATTGGAAAGCAATCAAAGACACACTCAATATAGCGAATGAGGAGGGAAAGTTGAAAAGCGATTAAAAAGAGACATAAATTTTAATGGCAAATAATTAAAATTTAAAAGGGGGTAAAAATAGCAAGTTCCACAGTAGTATAAAAAGGAAAAAAGACACTTACAGTCCCTCCAACAAGCGTAAGGAGCGTACAAAATGCTCCTTCTGTCTGCACAGGCGAGGCTGGAGAAATTTTATAAATACAGCCTCCAGGACTCGGAGATGATATACCGAGCGAGCACATTTTTTATTAATGAGAACAAAGTGTCTTCATAGTCGGTGGCACAAACATGCCTGTCGAACAAATGCTATATATATATATATATATATATATATATATATATATATATATATATATATATATATATGTGTGTGTGTGTGTGTGTATGTGTGTATTACTCTGTTTAAATACTGTTTGTTCAACACTTGCACTATATGTGGTATATGTTGTAATTTTATTGTCATATACCCATATATATATATATATAAGAACAATATCATAACTGAATCAACAAAGCTGTCAGATCCTCATACGTCGAAACCAATGGGAGAGTCCATTATTATTATATTATTACACACACACACACACACACACACATATATATATATATATATATATATATGTAACCCTCTAGTGTCGTATAGCCACCACATGTACTGCTGCAGCAGTAGCAGTGGTATTTCCTAGGCAAGACCGAGCATGACCCGCTTCAAAGTGGTTTTGAATTTTTCCTTCTCCTAGTCCGGTTGCCAGTCAAGGCTATAGGATCCAGTCAATCCTACTATTTACTTATAGTTGGAAGGTGAAGTGATAGATTCATGCCTTCCCCAAGGGTATTAGAACAATAATGAATGCAATGAACTCGACTGGAATTCGAATTCTGCATCCATCGGCACATCATTCCTCCGTCTCTCCGTCTCGTTTTCCATTTTACAAGTCAGTGTTAAGATAATTGTTACATGATTAGCTGTAATAGTCATAGTCGTGATGATTTAACTGATAATCGACCAAATCGTAACGTCTGTCTATTATATTTACTCGTTTATCTGATTTTTTCTGTCTTAATTGTCTTAAAAGAAAAAAAAACAACTTGTGTTTCGAACATAATTTCATTCCATGTTAGACAACACGTAATTAAAGATACGACAACATTACGAGATTTTGTTTTGATTTCTTTTTTGGTGAAGGATGTTGGAGGGGGTGATAAGCATTTTGATTATCGTGTTTTGTTTTCGGTTTTATTTCTGGTAATTTAGATATCTCGTTAATCAAGCCGATGCTCTCCGGAACTAGGGTACACACTGATTGTCGGCATAAGCCCTAATTATGGCGGCAGGGAAAGGGCTCGACCAGCCGATGGTGATTAATTGTTTATTTCTTGTTACCTATTCGTTACACATCTGATGATTGGGCTCTGTTTACTTTCTCTCCTGAAATGAAACACACAAACACAGACATATATATATATATATATATATATATATATATATATATATATATATAGATATAGATAGATATGGATAATAAACACACACACATGTATATATATATATATATATATGGATAAAACACAAACGCACAC
Organism: Acanthosepion lycidas; assembly: GCA_963932145.1. Lineage (NCBI taxonomy): Eukaryota > Metazoa > Mollusca > Cephalopoda > Sepiida > Sepiidae > Acanthosepion > Acanthosepion lycidas. Next base: position 17,534,028 of record OZ010615.1, on the reverse strand, counting down.
ACACATCTATATGGATAACACGCACACAGAGACACACACACACACACACACACATATATATATATGTGTATATATATATATATATATATATAGATAGATAGATAGATAGATAGATAGATAGATAGATGTGTGTGCATGGAATCCATATACACACATATATGGATAACACACACATATGCAGATAAAACACACACACACACGTATATATATATATATATATATATATATATATATATATATATATATATATATAGAGAGAGAGAGAGAGAGAGAGAGAGAGATAGATAGATAGATAGATAGATAGATAGATAGATAGATAGATAGATAAAGAGAGTGCGTCAGTGTGAAAGAAAGAGAGAAGGGGAGAGAGTCTCAGTGAGCGAGCGAGGTTTGGGTTCATGGTGAGTAAGTTTGTCTAGTAAACTCTTGTTATTTTGTAGTGAGTACGCTCTTCGTTTTGGGGTGGGGGCATAATTGGGGCCTTGTGTCAGACCAAACTCAGCTAAACTTAGCAAATACCTATATATATATATATATATGAAAGTTTAATGATTAGAGTTTAATTAGGCCAGGAAAGAGTAGTATTAAAAAGTTCTCAATACAAGTATTAAAATAAATATTATATAAGTAAAAATAGCTTGTAGAGCTTTTTTTTACAAAACCAAGAGATCAGTTGAATCCACTACCTTACCGCTCATTATTTTTTTTTTTTTTTTTTTTTTTTTTTTTTTTACTGTTGAAACCAAGGTAGCGGATTCAAATGATCTCCTGATTTTTAAAATATCTCTCTTTCTCTCTTTGTCCAGTGCCTTAAGTTTTTAGTCCAAAGAAAAAAAACCAAGCGACTAATAAACCTAAAACTTAGAGTGCTCAATACGCTAAGTAGAGCTGGGTTAAATGAAATAAATCCTAAAGAGCCAGGGATCAACCTACCTAGGATTCACCTAAACGGATCTTCAGGGTAAGCTGTTTAGGTGAATCCTAGGTAGATTGTTCCTGCTTATTAAAGCTTGATTTCATTTATATATATATATGTGTGTGTGTGTGTTCCTAAATACACTATATAAATATATATATATATATATATATATATATATATGCCTAAATACATACTCTCTCTCTCTCTCTCTCTCTATATATATATATATATATATATATATATATATATATATATATATAGTGTGTGTATTTAGGCATAAAATAGGCATATATATATAAAATATAAAATAAATAAAAAAACAAATAAAAAACAAATGAAAACTACAGACAAAAGTTCATTTTCTCCATCAAGACATTCATTTCTGTAGTTCACTGCTACCAGCAAGCAGAAATAGTTCTTCTCCTGATGATGGCCATTTTGGTCGAAACTAGCCGAGGAATATAAATGGAATAATAATAAAAAAAAAACGAAAGAATATTAATCTACAACCCAGTGTGTCTGAAGATTTTAATTTTTTAATTTTTTTATTGTTCAATATATATATATATATATATATATATATATATATATATATATATATATATATATATATATATATATAGTGTATTTAGGCAGCAATCTTTCTTTCATGCTCATTTCATTGAATACGACAGACAAGGTGGTTAGATTTAGTTTTTTTATACAATTTCTCATGCGATCTAATATTTTTTTCTTTTCAAATGATAAATTATATAAAAACTAACCGAATGTCCTTTTTTCCGAGCGCTTTCATATCATTCATCATCTGCAATGAAAAAAGAATATTAGAACACATGCGAAATTGTATAAAAACTAAATCAAAGCACCTTTTCTGTCCTATTCAGTGAATATATATATATATATATATATATATATATATATATATATATATATATATATATATATATATATATAGTGGATAAATGAAACGGTCAAATATAAGCAGGCGTGTATGCGTGTGCTTGTGTGCCCGATGAACTGGGAACACCACCCAGAGAAACTGTAGTCGCACGCCAAATCGTAGGTACGCGTATATGTACTAATTAATACGTACATACATTATAGGGTCTAAACTTTTGGGTCTCGCGGCCTTAGCTTAGTTGATTCATTTACTACTTTTTAAATATTTAAATTCACTATAATCTAAATTTAAATTGAAATATAGGTTCAAAACTTGCGCTTATGATTTAAAATTAAAAATTAATAATTCAAATTTCAATTTAAAATTTCAATTGCGAAGAACCCTAGTGGCTAAATAAGCTAAAAAGGTTTCATAATATGTTTCAAGGTGGATAACTCTTTATTTTTGCCTGGGGTAAAACACTAAAAAGTTGACAACAATAATATAAACAACAATATAGGTAAAAGCAATAATAATAATAATAATTATAGGTAATAGGAATATTAATAATAGTATATGTGGGGTCCGTATGAGAAAATGGGTCAACGTGTTTGATCATGTATTTGTTTCTAGGTCTGCATGTGATCATTAATTCACTTTTTTTTGTTTAACTCCATTAGTGTTATCTATATGTTTTCGCAAATGACAAATTACATTTATTAACTTTTTCGTTGAAAGGTTTGGCTTTTGATACGCAACCTCAGGTAATCGTTGGGTTTTTAGCGCCGAAAGAATTAGAGAGAGGACTGCTGTTACTACATTTAATATTCTCTAATGTCATTTGGTGATGGTAGAAACGTTATTTCCAATGGTTTTTCAGTAGAACCAAAATAGAATTTGACATCGCCACCATGTTTGATGCTAGCTCTATAAATTATAGCTTTAGTCATGTAATTGTCATTCAGCGGGAAGGTCTTGTTTTTTTTCGGCAGTTGCATTTTATTAGTTGTGAGGTTAGCTTTATCATGTGGGTTAGTTAATTGCTTGTTTAGTATAATACTTTTGTGTTGTAATATATATTGAACAATGTTTTTAGTACAACTATAACTATATTTAAATTTTTTTATTGAAAATCTTTTTTAGCTTTAGGGAATGGCTAAAATGATGATGGATTAAACATTTTCTTTCTTTCATTCTTTCTTTCTTTTATTCATTTATTTCGTTCTTTTTACTTTTATCTCTTTTTCGTCTTTATTTCTCTTTATCTTTATTTTGTTTATGGTTTCTTTCATTCCTTCTCTCTCTCTCTCTCTGTTGGCAATGTTCTTTCGTTCTTTTTCTCTTCCTTTCTTTTTCTTTCTTTCTTGCTTGCTTGCTTTTTTCCCTTGACAATGTACTTTGTTTTGGCGATGTTCTGTTTTCCTTTCTTTTTTTCTTTCTATATTTCTTTCTTTTTTTTCTTTCTATATTTCTTTCTTTTTCTTTCTTTAAATTTTTTTTTAATTTTTTTTTTTACTTTTATCTCTATTTTTTCTCTTTTTCTTGCCGATTTTTATTCTTTCTTTCTTTCTTTCTTTCTTTATCTTGGTGATGTTCTGTATTTCTTTCTTCCTTTCTTTCTTTTTCTTTCTTTCAATTTGTTCTTTTTAACCATTCTCTATTTTTTCATTTTTACTGGCTTATTTTTTTATCGTTTCTTTCTTTCTTTTTTTCTCTCTCTCTATCTCGTCGATGTTCATTCTTTCTTTCTCTCTTTCTTTCTTTCTTTCTTTCAATTAGTTCTTTTTACTTTTATCTTTTTTTTTTCTAGTATATTTTTATTGTTTTTTATTTCCGTCTTTTTTTCTATCACTCTCTCTCTCCCTCTCTTGGCGATGATTTTAATTTCTTTCTTCCTTTTGGCAGGCTTCTTTCTTTCTTTCTTTTTTTCTTTCTTTCTTTCTTTCTTTCTTTCTTTTTTTCTTTCTTTCTTTCTTTCAAATGTTTTATCTCAATTTTTTTATATTCTTTCATTTCTTCTTTTCTTCCATTTTTTTCTTCCTTTTCCGGTCTTTTCTTTTTCTTTCTTTCTTTCTTTCTTTCTTTCTTTCTTTCTTTTCCCCTTTTTCTCGCTTGAATTCACCTATTTTCATCTTTCTTGTTATTTGTTTTAATGCTTCTCTACATTCTTTCTTTTTTTTCTTTCTTTCTTTCTTTCTTTCTTTCTTTCTTTCTTTCTTTCTTTCTTTCTTTCTCTCTCTCTCAGCCTCTCGCCTTCTTCTTTTCTTTATTCCTTTCTTTCTTTCTATTTTACCATTTCATTATCATTCTCTTTTCTTTGTTCTCTTTATCATCTTCTTCCTCTGCATTTCCCTTCAGCGCTTGCTTCATTCTCTTCGCAAACTTAAATGACCTACTCTCGAAATCCCATCGATTTCTTGCCAATAATATGCGCTGATTAGGACTTTTGCATTGAGCAATTATTTTTAAAAGGCCGACCACCTTATTAGTACATCTACCTCTTTATAAACTTTATATATATATATATATATATATATATATATATATATATATATATGTAAACTTTATTGATATATATATATATATATATATATATATATATATATATATGTAAGTATGTATGTGTGTATATGTGTGTGAGGGGAGTGTGTGTGTGTGTGGGAGAGAGAAATAACAATAAATCAAGAAATATACAAAAAACATTTCGGTATCTTGTTTACTAAGATGTAATTTGCAACATGCCGAAAAACAACCACACCAGTAGTATCTATCTATCTATCTATCTATCTATCTATCTATCTATCTCAGTCTGTTCATATCTATCTATCTATCTATCTATCTATCTATCTATCTATCTATGTTTCTTTCTGTCTAGCTGTCGTAGTCTGTTTCAATCTGTCTATTCCAAGCCGTTCATGATCTATCTATCTATCTATCTATCTATCTATCTATCTATCTATCTATCTATCTATCTGTTGTGGTAGGATCCACCTAATTTGCATAGTGGAGTACCGACCATATAAATATGATTGGTACCGGGAAGAGAGGGAAGGAATCAAGAGATTCAATCAGAGACTCTGCCCGACTGCAACTCAGTCAACACATTCTCCAGGAACGGTCTTCCGAGGAATATACAAAAGACTATATGTAAATATTGTGTACACTTTCTTGTTCCAATACATTTTGTTCTAAGTACATTTTGTGTTGCATTATTATTCCATGCATTAGTCAAGTTTCAACACTATCTATCTATCCGATGTCATATTTTATTATGTAAATCTATGTCTCCACAATAAAAACTCTTTATTAGTCAACACATTTTGATAACATCTTTATTACAGATTGTTATTAATATAATAAATATATTATGTGAATTTCCCCTCATAATGCTCACCTTGTTATAAATATATTTATTATAACTTATTTTATCATTGTCTGTTTTTATTAAGCATTCTATACCACATACCAAACGAATCTACCAATACCATCGCTGATGTGAAGATATGGGAACTTACCATTTAAACATTTTACCCAAGGAAAATACATTACAGTCGCAGCTGTGAAGAGATGACCATCGATCATTTAATCAATTTATACTTCATACTAAACTAATCTACTAATGCAATATATGTGAATGGATGGACACTGATCGTTTAAGCATTCTATACTACATACCAAACGAATGTACCAATATTATCACTGATGTCAGTACCATCAGTGATGGTACTGATTGTTATTCATCATGACGGTCGTCTTCGAGTATAGAATCCGGAGGTTAGCAGTGAATATTTTGAAGACAGTAGGAAAGCGTTGTTCAGGTTAGCAGTGGATATTTTGGTAAAAGTTCGTCCTTCTGGTTCTCTTCGCCTGACATGGTGGACTGGACATTCGGGTAGAGTGAACAAAAATGGCCGCCTTTATACACGACGGATTGAATGTTCTACGTCTTCTGATTGGTTAATCTTCTATTAGTAGACTATAAAGTGAGTCAAGCCATTTGGATTGGCTCACTAGTTACATAGTATACACAAAAAACTGCAACACTGATTATTTAAGCATTCTATACCACATACCATACCTAACCATACATCCTGTTGAAACACTGCTTCCCGTATGATCACCAAAGTTAAGCAACTTCGAGTCTGGTCAGTACTTAGATGGGTGACCTCCTGGGAATGACAAATGCTGTAAGCTTGAATGTTCAGGCTATATAATGGATAATGGCCCAGATTTGTTAACTGGAATGCAGAGTTCAGATATTATGCTTATTATATCCAAATATTATCCAATACCCTTGGGAAAGTTGTGAATCCATTTTTCTCCCCCAGCTATGATAATGGTTTAATGATGAAAGTCTAATTAATTAGACTTTCATCACTAAACCATTATCATATAATAAAATATCTTTACACCATAAAACTATTTTCTGGATTTAAATAATCTGCAGACGATATTGATATATTGATAACTAATTAATCGATCAATGAAACACTGTTTAGCTATACGGGCATGTCCTTTATATATATTTACATTCTCTGGAATATATATATATATATATATTTAAAAATTATATTATATAATATATATATTATGATATATATATTTATATATTTAAAAATTATAACATAAATATGTTATAAAATCACTACAAAAGTAGCCATTTTGTTTCAACACCTCCGGTGTCTTATCAAGTGATGATGTTGAATGTAAAATAAATGGTTTTAAAAGTTTCAAATTAATTAACGATCCTTTGCAAGGGGAAAACGTTGTTACAAAAGATAGAATGACCAATCAAAATACAAGTATAGGAAAATTCAAAAAACTTGGCAACGAAGTAAGGTTATAATAGCTATTCAGAGCTTTAAAGTTGGGCTTATATTAAAAAAAAGAATTTATTCTAGCCAATAAGTATTAAATTATATGATAAAATTTGACATTAAAATTAAAAGTTAAAAAATTACCAATTTTAAAATCTAACTTTAATCTCTATTAAGTTTAAAATTATAAAATTACTGAGGAGAAAATGTATATATGATATTCAATTTATTTCCTCATTGAAATTACGAATTATTGAGTAAATCAACATTGAATCGTCGTCGTGATGTCATTCATGCTAATGCAAAAATGGATGCATGTCCGTACACCCATCACATTCTCTTTTTATGTGTTAGTAATCCGAATTTCTTTCTTGGATTACTAACACATAAAAAGAGAATATCTCATATCGGGAATATTTAACATCGAAAAACATAGAGGAGAAAAAAATTAATTAGTTACTTTTAATAATATGTGTAAATCTCCACCCTTTACCTGATAACGGTCGCGAGACTAGAAACACGTGTAGTAAAATTATGGAAAATAAAGCATAATATTTTTTTTTTAAATTCCACATTACAACCAAAAACGTTTGCGGTTTCTCTCTTCTTTTTAATATACACACTTTTCTCTCGTTAGAACTACTATAACCTGTTCCTTTTATATATATATATATATATATATATATATATATATATATATATATATATATATATATATATATATATATATATATATGGTGTTGAAGTCAGGAGATTGGGGCGGCCATGTCATAACACTCACCTGCTTCTCATCAAAGTATTCCTTCATCAATTTTGATTTGTGACAGGAATCATTATCTTGCATAAAAATGAGCTTGGTGGGGTCGATTTGCACCCTTTCAGCAGAAGCGAGCAGACAAGACTGTAATATTCTCGTGTTCTGCTTGCTCCTGAGGGTCTTTTCAATAGGTTTCAAGAAACCAGTTCCATGAAAAGAAGATCATCCCCCAGAACATTATACTGAACGGATGCTTGACAGTACTTACTGCTAAATTCAAAGAGCTTTCAAAGCTTCTTCGGATTTTAGATCGCTTATCCTTTGAATTTAGCTGAACCTTCGTTTATATATATATATATATATATATATATATATATATATATATATATATATATATATAGTTAAATCATACATTTTAGATGCATCAAGGGTGGTCTTCAGTGATGTACTGTTCTCATCACCGATGATTTCGGATTTTGTATCATATAGGCTCCAACAGCAATTCCGACCTGATTCTAGACGAGTCAGGTCGCCTCCTTGAAAGCGTCGTGCGACGCAGCGCGACATTACAAAAAACAGTAACCATGAGAAACTAGAAAGGCCGGACTTTGACCGTTCTTATTTGACATATGTCAGTCAGTGTCAGCCAATGAAAACAAGGCTTTTCACTCTTGTCTACTATATAGTGGTGACTTTTTACTTCATCCGGTTTAGATTTACTACTTCCGGAATCCATAACGAGGTGAGCTGGTATCTTTATTGCATTGTTTAAGCCCATGTTTTACATATTAAATACTAATCCAATAGCGATACTAAATCTTTAACTTAAACCTACACGCGTACCCAACCTAAATCTATCCTATACTAACACTTACTTAAAAAGAGAAATTCGCTATTGTATCAAGCCAGTCTATAACGCTTACCTTATGCTATTATTCAAACAAAATAACAAACTCACAAAAAATCACCTGCATGAACGTTCCCGCACACACACACACACACACACACACACACACACACACATATATATATATAGTTAAATTCTAAGATGACTTCTGTGAACAAGACAGATTGATATAAAATGTCAATTGGAAAAAAAAAATCTTACATTTTGCCGACGCGTTTCGTCTTCCGACTTTTTCAAGGCAAAAATGAAATCTAAATGTTTTTGTTGTTATAGTTACATTACTATAAAGGTAATTTAAAAAAAGAAAAAAAAGGCTTAGACAGAAGCGTCTATCTTTTAAAATTTGGATTTTTTATTGTAACTATAACAACAAAAACATTTCGATTTCATTTTTGCCTTGAAAACTTTGGAAGACGAAACGCTTCGGCAAAATCTAAGATTTTTTCCAATTGTCATTTTATATACATACATACATATATATATATATATATATATATATATATATATATATATATATATATATATGAAGTTGAGATTGACTAAATTGTTTTGGATAGTGGATGTTATAGAGTTAGTAGGTCGTATTCTTTCTCTGCTTTTATATATATATATATATATATATATATATATATATATATATTCATTGTTGATAATAATATCTTTTTCGTTGCCGGCTATTGTGTATTCTTTCTTTTCTATTAGCACTGTGAATGAAATCATAATATATACAGATTTGGAAAATGTAATAAAAACAAATAGACAAAAGCACATTCAACACATTACTGGATAGGAAAACTTACAAAGTTATTAAAATAAATGAACATTTTTTCAATCTTGTTTAAATGCTTTTTTTGTTCTTTTCTTTTCAGATTTTTATTTTTTATCAATATAAATTGTTATACTTTGTGTCAACTCTTACAATGGCCACCTTCTGTAGCCTCCTACGTTACCAAATCTTACCCAATGCAATTTTTATGTGGGGGTATATAAAAGAAAGAGTGTTTGTTCCATCTATAACTGCTAATCTTGAAGATTTGAGACATCGATCTGTTGAGGCAGTGAAGCCAATATCCACAGTTGAATTGATTCAAGCGTGAGAAATAGTGGAAGACAATTTTGATGTTTATCATGCAACACATGAAGATCATATTTAGTGTATACAAGTTAAACAATCCTTAAAATAATAAACTTGGAACATTTTCCGATCCAATAATATCTTCAATATGTTTCTGTCGCTTAGCCTTTTTTTTTTATTAACATTTCGAAATATGCACATTTATTTAGAATAACACTGTATATTATGGAGTTCGTTTAGGCACTATTTTTTTAGATAAATCCAAAAAGACAATTGTTGTGTGGAATAATCTTGCTAATTAGAAATTCAACTTGTTCAAATAAACATACCGCCAGAATATTTTTATTACATTTTCGAAATCTCCTATTTCTTTTTTAATAACCCTGTATATATATATATATATATATATATATATATATATATATATATATATATGTGTGTGTGTGTGTGTGTGTGTGTGTCAACTGGATATTATGTATAAAACCAGTTTGAAAATGTACACTTGTCTACCTTCATTTGAGGATGAATATTGCTAATGAAAAGCCATTTGCACGGCCTGAAGTTGTCTTCGAGAAATCATCAATAAATTTGACTGAGAATTCTGACGGATTCTCGTCATTAATTTGGGGAAAAAAAGCGCCTTGCTTTTCCATATTTATTTGTTAAAGCGGTGGACAGTTTTTCTGTGGATGAAGTCCTTTCGTACAGTCAGGAAGAAAGCGTTGCAGAAAATCGAAGGAAACAAAAATATTTACCAATGAATGAAGATTTATAACGTATACCTATCTTTGTCTCCTCCTATCTATCTCATTCTGTTCAAATCTATCTATCTATCTATCTATCTATCTATCTATCTATCTATCTATCTATCTCAATGCTTTTCATATCTATCTATCTATCTATCTCAATGCTTTTCATATCTATCTATCTATCTATCTATCTATCTATCTATCTATCTATCTATCTAAATGCTTTTCATGTTTTTCTATCTATCTATCTATCTATATATATATATATATATATATATATATATATATATATATATATATATCTCAATGCTTTTCATATCTATCTATCTATCTATCTATCTATCTATCTAAATGTTTTTCATATCTATCTATCTATCTATCTATCTATCTATCTATCTATTATGGGACCTTACCCATAATAACATAATGGACTATTCCATACGTAATAAATACTACGCCTTAAGAGGAAGCAGGGAGTTCAGGCTGAAGTCTGGAGTGAAGTCCGTCAGGAGTCAGTCAGTCGAGTCAGAAGCAGTCTGAAACAGAGTCGTGTTCAGACAATTACTACTAAACCCGAGTGTTCGTACTAACACTTTCTTCTTCTCTGTATATATTCCTGTTTGTAATATATCAGTGTTATTCCATATCCGTATTCGAGTTCTTCTTTATTGGCTCTACCTTAGACTACCACCGTGGTACAAGGAACCGGACCATAACACTATCTATCTATCTATCTATCTATCTATCTATCTATCTATCTATCTATTTCATTCTGTTCATATCTATCTATCTATCTATCTATCTATCTATCTATCTATCTATGTTCATATGTATTTATCTCTGTGTCTATCTCATTCTGTTCATATCTATCTATCTATCTATCTATCTATCTATCTATCTATCTATCTATCTATCTATCTATCTGTTGTGGATTCCGTGAATGGAATCCTGCACAAATGAATAAACAACGCCAGTAATCGAGATAGAAAAATAAGTGTATCAACGTAAGAATACAGACTTGAAGTGAAGATTAGTAGTCCAGGAATGTGGGTTAGTAGAAAGTATATGTACAAGTCTCTGTAAGTAAAGCCGTAATCATCTCTTTCTCTGGACTCTTGTATAACTCTCTGAGAACACACTGCATCTGTCTCCGTATCTCTCAACCTGTCACAACGTATCTCCACGTATGTCAACGCATCTCCACATATCTCAACGTATCTCAACAGCTGGTATTCTCTCTAGTAATATTAATTATTAAAACTGATCCACAGAGAGCTCGATGTATTTATTATAACTGAGGATATGTATTTTTTTTTTCAGCAAAACACCATAAATTGCCTCAACATAATCAATAGTCTATTTCAAGCCATTCTCTGCGCGGCTATCATCAGTCCCTATGTGTCTGTCTCGGAGCATTGTTTTAAATTTATTTTCGATACCAGTCCTCCTCTGGTAGACGTTTTGTTAATGAGAATGGGTTTGTGTTAGCGATTGGTGGGGGTGTAACCTATCTTATTCCGCTGGAAGCGATCTGGGTTTGGAGTTTTTTTTTACAGCCAGGACTTGTTATTTTTAGTTTAATATCAGTTCCTACGATGTGGAGTTCAAGCCCCGCATGTGTTTTTCTGTGATTCACAATAAATAGTTTTTGTACTATAGGTGTCCAATATTATTAAATAAGCGATGGGGGATTTAAACTTAAACCCGTTAAGATTAATGTAAATTAGTTGAATTATAGATTTATAGATTGTGGGCAATACCAGAGCATCCAATGGAATAAATAATGCTGTCCAACACACTTATATGCATACATATCTTAATACATATATGTACATTTACATGTCCATACATATATGCTACTACACGCACACATACACCCCCACATATATGCACATGTATTCTTATGTAATTCGGAATTTATTTCTATGTCTACATTTCGTGATTAGTTCTCTCCATTGATTTAATAGTTCACGCCAGGGAGGCAAGTTTCCAACAGAGCTATTACAGACAAACCTTATGTTTGCCACGTGTAAAAGAGAAGATGTAAAAGTGAAGCTGGCCCTAAAAATCACTAACGGGCACATAGCAGATGAGGAAAATAGTAAAATCCCGAATGAAAAACCCACAAGAAAGCTACCATCTTCTGCAAAAAAGTGACTATCACGCACACACACACACACAGTGCTGTTCGCTAAAAGTGACTCACCCGATTTTTTTTACTTAAAATTTTTTTCGCCTATTGTTTTTGGGGTCAAACTAATTTTTAATCTTGCTAATATAAAGACACCTTCCCGACCACCTAGTAAAAAAGTTTACTCACCCTGAGGTATTCTATTGATAATTATAATTTTGGATATAAATGAGATTTAGGGAAAAACTCTATGCAAATAAAGTGGCTCACTTATTTCTTGCAACTAGTAGTCAATAGAAACATAACCGAACAGCTTTAAATAAAGAATAATAGAAGTATAATATATTTATAATAGGTAATATAGTTCGAAATATTTAATAATTTATGGGTCCTCCTTTAATTTGAATAACCTTTTCAACCCTTTTTGGCATTGACTTGATTAGGTTCTGGAAAATCTCATCTCCAAGCATTGAATTCCATTCGGATATGAAATTCACAATCAAATCCTCTTTGTTGCTCAACTGCTTTCTCGAGAGCCTGTACTTTATAATGCTCCATAAGTTTTCTATGGGGTTGAGGTCAGGAGATTGGGGCGGCCATGCGATAACACTCACCTGCTTCTCGATCAAAGTATTCCTTCATCAATTTTGATTTGTGACAGGGAGCATTATCCTGCATAAAAATGAGCTCGGTCGGGTCGATTTTCACCCTTTCAGCAGAAGGGAGCAGACTATAAAATTCTCTTGTACTGCACGCTCCTGAGGGTCTTTTCAATAGGTTTTAAGAAACCAGTTCCATGAAAAGAAAAGCATCCCCAGAACATTATACCGAACGGATGCTTGACAGTACTTACTGCTAAATGCAAAGAGCTTTCAAAGCTTCTTCTACAGATTTTTGATCGCTTATCCTTTGAATTTAGCTCAACTTTCGTTTCATCGGAGAAGAGAACATTTAGTAAAAAATCAGGTCAGTCACTTTTATCGAACAGCACTCTGTGTGTGTGTGTGTGTGTTTTGAACAATAAAAAATATTAAAAAATTTAAATCTTCAGACACACTGGGTTGTATATTATTAATATTCTTTTGTTTTTATTACTTCAGTTAGATTCCTCGACTAGTTCCGGCCAGCATGGCCATCATCAGAACTTTTTTCTGCTTGTTAGTAGCAGTGAACTACAGAAATGAATGACTTGATGTTGAAAATGAACTTTTGTCTGTAGTTTTCATTTGTTTTTTTTATTTTTAAACATGAATTTTTGTCAGACCTTGTGTTGGACAAACAGTCTCTTTACAATGAATCATTAAGAGAAAATGTAAATTAGCAAAGTTAATGATATAAAATGGCGAAATCCTTTCGCAAACAAAATTTTAAAAATGCATTAACCTACGAACCACTCGAAGAATCTTATGATCCTTGTTTTTAATAACTAAGCTGAATAATTTGTAATCTACTAGTACTTTCAACTGTACATTCAGTCATCCTCAGGCATGAAAATTATTTTGTTTTTAGTAAAATCCAGGTAGCATCAGAGACGAAAAATTAAATGCGAATCGAAATATGTTTTTTTTTAGAAATGTGTTATTGTTAACGGATAAAAACTTTTGGAGCGTGCAGACGCAACGCTAAGGTTCATTTTTTTTTTTTAATTTAAGAGATAACAAATTTTCGGGATAATAACTGAGACATTATTTATTGAACAATTTAGTTCATGCCACATTGACTGATAAACTCCTACAACAAAAAAATTCTCAAATTGCCATATTAGTAAAAAACGAACTCTCTTAAATTTTCGCTTCCTTCTATTGTGGAGTGGTTTCACAGTGGAGGCTTGTATTTGTACTAAATCGGTCCCAAAATAGGTTCGACGTACAAAACGTTAAGAACTTGATATAATAGGTAATGACGCAGAGTAATCGTGTGGTGGTCGCTGATACTTTTGTATTCGAATAACTGTCGTCCGATATCGACTCACTGACTGACCGACTGACTCGTTACTCTTACTACTCCTACTTATTATAGGTGGGAGATTCTATTAACTATAGAATAGGTGTGTTCCGCCCACTTCAATTCTATCCTTCTAACGTAGTAGTTAGGTTCGTCTATCGTCTGCTTTACTCTCCTCCTTGGTCTTTTGAACAGGAGTAGAGATTTATCATTTTGTGTCCTGTTTAGGATTGGGTTACTTGTTCTTTCTAAAGCATTTTCATCCCTTTCCACTACCAGTAGCCTCTTTAGTGGCATTTTCGCTTTGCTTGGGTGAATTGATTCAAGAAATATCTATTTATATGTACTTTAGAAACATACAGATATACATGTCTGAAATAGATTTAAGGCGTCTATATATACGTATATGAATGTAACATATATGTGTATATAATACATATTTATCTCTATATAATGTTTACTTGTGCCAGCCTTTCCGCCTTTTATATAATACTCAGACGCTGTTTTTCTGCTACGCAGCCTTTTCTCTTTCGTTCTTGTTGATCGCATGGCGTCAAAATGGTGTTGTTTTCCTCACGAGGGCGTACGCGTGAACAAGACAAGGGTAAAAAAAATATATATATATCAAAATCAGGAATGTATTAAAAGCGGGAATTATATAAAGGAATGAACGAAATTGTAGAATTAAAAGAAAAAGAAATATGAAGAAACAAATAAACGTATGAATCATTGTCTGCGAGAAATCGCGAGATTACATGCTACAATACTGATTAAGTATATTTAAAAAATAGCTTAGCAGGAACTAAAAACAATACGTCACCCACTTACTGATTTTTTTTTTTTTTTTAATGAAAACCGTCTACAAAAAAATGCAGCATTAAACATTCTTGGTTTGAGTGTCGGGATCAGTGGTTGTTGGTATAAACAATAAATTCTTGGAACAGTCTGTGATCTTTCGTTTAGATCGTGAAAAAGATTTAAAAAATAACTCTCCAGAATCTATCATACATTGTCTATAAGTCTACTATTCATCCATGCTTAGAATATTTCTGCCACATAATATCCGATGTCCCTGCTATTTACCTTGAGCTCCTTGATAAGATCCAAAGAAGAATAAGCAATTTTACTGGTCCTGATCTGGCAGCTAAGTTTCAGTCACTTTTTCAACACAGTAAAGTTGCTTCCCTGTGTCTTTTCTATAAAATATTTTCATAGTAATTATTCAGATGAGCTCTTTACTACAGTACCTAGACATATTTAATGTAACACAGTACTAGACTGATGACGAGGTAGATCTAGTCATAAGTTCTATGCTTACAGTTTCTTTTCTCATACTTCTTGCTTACTTTAAGCCTGTTCGAACGGTTTGCTTTCTGACCATGAGACCCGGGTTCGAATCTCACCATGGTTGATTTGTCAAGGAGACTTTCTGATGTTATCAGTCCGGAGGGGATGATCCCAGCGTGCGGCACTTTACCAACATACTACGTGTTGACCCAAGCCTTGTGAGTGAAATTGGGTAGTCGGAACAATTGGCGTTCCCATTGGGGGCTATCGATAGTCGATATATATATATATATATATATATATATATCTTACTGTTCTTTCTTTTTATTAATATACATATATATATATATATATATATATATATATTAAGACATTTTATGTTTATACATTCTTTTTATAGACACAAATATTTAAGTAAATGCACTGTTTTTATAATAAACAGTATTAAACAACATTTACCAGCCTGAATGTCTGAGAAATTTTCACAGAAAATATTCGTCCTCCGACAGGATTCGAACCTGTATCCTATACGGAACCGTCATTTAGCTTGACGTGCCTTTACAGATTTGGCCACAGAGGCGCGTTCGGATATCAATGTCGAATTTACTGTATTTAAACTTCAATCTTCCATGAATCTCTCACTACATTCATATCTGCTCATGGCGTATCCAAATGTAAACACATTATATATATATATATATATTTATACAACTCCTTTGATTATTATGTGTGAGGTGCAATTGAACAAGAGAACAACAAAACTCCTTGTAACACCAAAGATGAACTGAAGGCAAGGATTATGGCAGCATTGACAAACTTAAACAAGGACACCGTCCAGAAGAGTTGCAGGAGATTCGGAAGTCATCTGGAGGCCGTGATTGCAGCCAATGGCGATTTTATTGAATAAATTTACACTTTAGTATTTCAAGATATTTTTGTGTAATTTTGGTAAATATATGTTAATAAGATGTCAATGTTATTTTCATTTTTGCGTCATTTAGACGACAATTTATCCCATGCACACTCTACATATATGTGTGCGTGTCTCTGTGTGTGTGCGTGTGTATGTGAGCTAGGAGTAATTATGCGTGTGAGATAGAGAAAAAGTATGTATTAATATGTTTATAGGTAAGTGTATGCACACATATATAGCGGCTTTAATGTAAATCCTTATAACTTTTTTCTTTTATATGCATGTCCTGTCAGGAGGGTGAGCATTCATGCTCTTTCCACAAGTTCCTGTTTCTTGTAGCTCTAAGCAAGCTTTATTATCTATTCTCACAAATTTATTAAGTAGGTTTTTAATGCAGTCAGTATGTCCTATGAGTTTTAAATTCTTCAACCACTGTTTCCTAATCATATATATATATATATATATATATATATATATATATATATATATATGCAGAAACATACTCTTAAGGTGTAATATATTTATGGGATAAAGTGCTCAATATCAGAGATAGAGCGCTTATAAATATAAAAGTGAACATTGAAGTGAACACTTAGAGGCAACAGGCTGTTTCTTGCAAGATGCAATCGTCTGGCCTGACGATTGCATCTAGCATAAAACGGCCTGTCGCCTCTAAGTGTTCACTTCAATGTTCAATTATATATATATATATATATATATATTGTGTGTGTGTGTATTTAGGCATCATTTTTTCATTAACGCACGTTTCATTAAATAATATAGACAGGATTTGTCTATTTATTTTAAGCAAATTCCTTTCATATCGTTATGTAAGCTGAAAGCTTAGCTAGGATTAAAAACATGTATCAATATGGTGATTTTCTTTCGTCTTTCAATGATAATGTTATTAAGCTTATCAGGCAATAAGAAAGGAATTTGTTTAGAATAAATAGACAAAACATTAACATGTATATATATATATATATATATATATATATATATATATATATATATGTATGTATATATATATATGGTGGTCTCTCTCATCGCGTATTATTGAGAAATTGTACAAATACAAAGACCTGGAGATCGAGATTAACAAGATGTGGGGAATGAAGACTAAGACTGTGCCAATAGTAATCGGAGCACCGGGCCTCGTGAGAAAAGGAATGGACAATCTTGCTAACAGTGTCCCAGCTAACATCAACATACAAGTTGTCCAGAAGATCGCCCTACTAGGAACATCCCATATACTAAGAAAAGTACTCTCAATTAAATGACAATTGTCCTGTAGGGCCTAAGACAATAGTTTGGACCTGGCTCTACATGATAAAAAGCAGGAAACATAACACACAAACAACAACAATAATAATAATGAGAAGAATAAGCACACACACACACACACACACATATATATAAATCTATGAATATATATATATATATATATATATATATATATATATATATAACTAAAACACGTTTACTCAGTATAAAATAACGCTTATAGTGATGGTATTAATAATGATAGTGATAACACACAGACGCGCGTGCGCACACACGCACACACGCACACACAGACACACACACACACACACACACACACACACACACACATATATATATATATATATATATATAAATAAATTTCAGATTCATTCAAAGCCATGTGGTAATACATTTCTCGCAAGTGATTCCAAACATCACTAATTTGGTATTGTTTAGGTTTTCATGGATGAAAATTACACTGTGCAACAAATTTCAAGTTAAAAAAAGTACGTCACATAAGACCTGTTTAAGTGTTAGAAAAGTATATTGATACTAAATGTGACCTTTTTTCCCTTAGATTAGGCACCATTTTCATGTACTTTAAATCATAATTGATTATTATTGGTTATGAATAAAAAACAAAGAACTTTCAGTTCATACAACATTTGTCCTCTTAACCCTCTTGTGTATAGTGTCATCCTCTCTTTTTATATTCCAGCAGTAGCCTGCCAACATGCCAGGGTTCCATTTTCCTTTAAAATGTTTCTCCATCACTGAAATATCCTGATGGAATCTATCGCCATGTTCATCACTCACATCACCAAGATTTTCCGCAAAGAAGTCCAAATGAGAGTGGAGAACATGAACTTTAAGGGACATGTTACACCCCATATCATGATAATGACGTATTAGATCATTTATAACTTGCACATAGTCTTCTGAACAATATTTTCCAAGGAACTTATCACAAACTTTCTTGAATGACTCAAAGGCAAATTTTTCTTTTTTCCTGAAATGTGTGTTGAAAGTTTCATCAAGTACAATTTTTTGAATTTGAGGACCTATGAAGATACCTTCTTTTATTTTAGCTTGACTTGGGGAAGGGAACTTTTCTGCAAGATATGCAAATGCGAGGGAATCCTTGTCCAGGGCTTTCACAAATGGTTTAAACAAACCAAGTTTAATATGCAAAGGTGGTAAATGGATTTCATCACTTTGCAGAAGTGGTCTGTGCTTAATATTATATTTCCCTTGCTCAATTTCATCTCTAACGGGCCAATGCTTCTGTACATAATGTTTAGTTCTTCCTCTGCAGTCCCATAAGCATAGGAAACAGCAAAATTTAGTATAGCCAGGCTGAAGGCCTGTAAGCATGGCTACAATCTTGAAATCTGCACAAATATGCCGTTTATGGTTATTATATTGTACGCTCGTTAGAATTGTTTTTAAATTTTCATATGATTCTTTTATGGTTGCGCTGTAAGCTATGAGAACAGATGGCAGAGTGTAGCCGTTGTGTAGCAAAACAGCTTCGATGCTTTCTTTGGATGCATCTAAGAAAAGTCGCCAGTTGGTGTTATCATATGATATTTCTAGTTGTTCAAAAAGTTTAGCGACGTCATTACAGAAGCATGTGTCATCTTTCATGGTAAACAATACATGAAGTTTTTGTGAACGTTTTCTGTACAATGTTATCGTCACTCCTTTTCTAAAAAGATTACATTCTTTAAGCCTTGATGCTAGAAGCTCACTTTTGTCTTTGGTTAAATAGAGATCTCTACATAAGTCATTTAGAGCCTCTTGAGAAAATAGTATTGGCTTATTCATGTTTTCTAGATCATTAAGTTCTACTGTTTCATCACTGGCATGTTCATCTCCATTGCTTGAACTCCACATTTCTGGGGGTTTCGGCACAGGCAAATCTTTTGAGTGCTCAACTGGGCGCATTGCTGATTGCAAATTTGGGTAAACAATGTGTTTCTTTTTCTTTGTCATAATACAGCCCGTATAGTCTTGCTGACAGAAATAGCAATCATTAGAATGATCTCCCTGCTCACGCCAAATCATTGGCACACCAAACTTCAAGTGAACATTTTTTCTTGCAAACCATGTGCTCAGTGTCTTCAGACATGTAAGGCAACAGACATGAGGAGCCCATGGCTTGTCTTGGTCTCTTATGTCACAATGAAAGTACGCCTTGTACAATTTCTTGATATGATGTGTAATGCAGTGCTTTTCTTTAGCAAATGTTAATTCGCCACATATGTAGCAGAATCTGTTTGGATCATTTTTGCTCTGTCTTGTGACATTTTCGAAACCTATAGAAAAAGTTGCTCTGTCTTGACGTCATTTTCGAAACCTATAAAAAAAGTTGCACTGTCTTGACATCATTTTTGAAACCTATAGAAAAAGTATAAAGAAATAAAAAAATATATTAAATACAAGTTTTAAGGCAAAACGTATTAAGTGATAAACACGGTTAAATATAAGCACATAATAACATATACAAAATATGGAAGCGCAATGTTGTAAGAAATTTATTTTTTAACATTTTTGCCGAGATTCTTGAAAGTGACAATTTTGCAAAAACTATACCTAACTCAACAAAAAGAAGGCCAGGAATGGATTTTGCATGCCATCGTGAATATAAAAATGACCACAAATGTTCTGTACTTTTTTAAGTGTTGCACAGTGTTATTTGAAAAATACATATGTATACACACGCACACACACACACACACACACACACACACACACACATATATATATATATATATATATATATATACATATATATATATATACATAAATACTTATATATATATATATATATACATACATACATACATATATATCGGGTGTCCATAAAGTTCGTTTGCACTATGAAAAGTTTTTAAATTTAAAGTGTACTCGAACTTTATGGACACCCTATATATATATATATATATATATATATATATATATATATATATATATGCGTGCGTGTATGTATGTTTGTTTGTGTATGTGTGTGTATGTTTTCTTTCATCAGCGCTTTGATTGATGCAGAATTCAAATGTAATAATCTATGGCGGGATCTCTTGATGATCCGTATCTCGAGTTGTGAAGTCATTTTGTTTAAATGCTGATTTTCTCATAATCCTTTTGTTACTTTTAGTTTTTTTTTTTTTTGTATAACATTTCCTTCTCTATATTTTTGGAGGTTCAGAATGTCATTACGTTTCAACAGAAAGGGGATATAAAAACGAATGTCCGTTAAATGTTTTGAAATATTATTTATCAAATTATAGTCGAAGGCTCGGAAGGTGAAATTGGAGATCCGGGTTCGTATTCTAGTCAGGTTCATTGCAATCATTTACACTCAAATGCTCTTAAGAAAGCTATGGATCCATCTCATAGGTTGAATAGCATGAGAGGCCGAGTATTATAGCTTTAGTTTGCAACCACTCTATATCACGGCCACCTACTGCGGGAATGACTCTTGCATAGTAAGTCATGATTGCTCACGTGTGAATCACGTATGGCTCTTAAGTGAAACATTCAATAATGATTTAGGTGAGGAAGTTGTGGATAGATATTATCGCCTAAGTGTGAATCACGTATGGCTATTAACTGAAAGAGTCAGTAGTGATTTAGGTGAGGAAGTTGTAGAGAGATAGATCGTCTAAGTGTGAATCACGATAACTCTTAACTGAAAGAGTCCAGTGATTTAGGTGAGGAAGTTGTGGAGAGACATGATCACCAAAGTGTGCATCACGTATGACTCTTAACTGATAGAATCAACAGTGATTTAGGTGTGGAAGCTGTGGAGAGGCATGATCACCCATGTGTGCACCACGTATGGCTCTTAACTGAAAGAGTCAATAGTGATTTAGGTGAGGAAGTTGTGGAGAGACATGATCACCAAAGTGTGCATCACGTATGACTCTTAACTGATAGAATCAATATTGATTTAAGTGAGGAAGTTGTGGAGAGATATGATCACTCATGTGTGCATCACGTATGGTTCTTAACTGAAAGAGTCAACAGTGATGTAGACGAGGAAGTTGTGGAGAGACATGATCACCCAATTGTGCATCACGTATGGCTCTTAACTGAAAGAGTCAACAGTGATTTAGGTGAGGACATTATGGAGAGATATGATCGCTCAAGTGTTCATCACGTATGGCTCTTAACTGAAAGAGTACAGTGATTTAGGCGAGAAAGTTATGGAGAGACATGATCATCCAACCGTGTATCACGTATGACTGAATCACAATCACTTTCAACGACTGCAAATTAATTCACCATTTAAAGATTTTTTGTACAGCTTATCAACCATTAGCAAAAATACATTTTATGATCTGTAAACTACATATCTAAAAACTATAGCCTTATCCTGAATGTATATCACTATGTACAAAATATCTGTAACTGAAAGCATTTAATTTACATATCAAATATTTAGTTTTCGTCATTAAATAACCTGTAGAGTTTGATATGCTGCCAAAATTGAGGACAGTTTACTCGCAATAAACGTCTGCATTAATAATCCTTCTATGTTTTATAATCTACCAGACACAAAGTAAGGACTTCTGTTGATAGAGTCCGGCTTTTGATTTTGGCATTGGTTTCTCGTGTTTTAATAAGCAGCATCTTTTTTTTCGTTTGCTATTGACATGCAAAACCCATTTATCACCATCTTTGACAAGTGTTCACATTCCTAGGTAAAAGATTCCTGAAGATGGTGGAACCATTTGTTTTGTTCTCAAGCGAAACATAACAAGGGACCCAAATTCTTCCTTTGCAAGTTTTTCCCAATTCGCTTGAAATGTTCGTGGACAGATGAGAATGATACATTACAGAGAACAAGCTACCCCGTAAATTAAATATAGGGTTCAGTTTAGAATTCCCTGTAGACATTGTTTTAACCTGCTCCAAGTTTTAGAAGCAAGTGACACAGTGACACAATAGAGAGTTTTTAAGGGAAGGGTTAATTTTCTTGTATCAACGACTATATAAACCAATTGAAAATTAAGCCAGCAACCTTCTTCGTTATTTGTTAAGATATTTGTATTTTCACCAGCGATAGCATTTTTGTCCTCTTCCATAGCAACGGTTCCGTCAACTCGATGCAGCGCTTAAATACGGGCGAAAATTCGATCCTCCTTGTTCTGCGATCAAGAACACAACGTGGGGCCGTGCATAAGAAGAACCGAAGCGGTCGGCAGATAACCATCAGTTGACCGGTGGCAGTGCTGATCAGCGTCAGAACAACCCAGTATCGAGCCGGGCTGGCTGTTTTATAACCCAAATCGAGAAGGCCCTTTTATACAGAATGTAAATTCAAACATTAGACTTAATCATGAAAAAATATACGTCGTCAATCTCCCCCATTTTCTGTTTTCGGTTTTATCAAGATTCTCAATATTCAATAAAATTTTTTTCAATATTTCCCTATAGGTTATCCAGATTGATATACTCCTGAGGAAGACCGGATGGTATAGCGGTCGAAACGTTGTGATAAAATCATCAAAGATGATGCCAATAACATGAATATAAATAGTTAAAATTAAAACGAGTCTCAGGATTTCAAATTTAACGATCGTTGTATATGCGGACTATTGTCCTAATGTTTGCTGCTGTTATCTTAATGTTTCAGCCGATATGCTCCCCGGCCTTCAGATGTACGCCGATCTGAGTAATCAGGTAACAGACATCTGATGAAGGATAGAGGGCTCAAAGGCTGAAACTTAGTGACAATAACAACAAAGATGAGGACAATAGTCCGGATATAAATAGTGTATTTAATTGTGCTTAGCTGAATATTCCATCTTGTTTCCGTTCTGATCCCCCCCTACAAAATATTGGAAAGATTGGAGAAAATTTTGTAACGTAAATCTTGTAAGTGGTAAAGGTCTGCCGAGAAAGCTGGCATTTGAAATGCTGGTGTTTTACCTGGGCTGGAACACCGGTAGGAAATATTATCTTTTCGACTCGTCTGGCCTCGAGAACAAATCTGAAGATGTCTTCAATAATGAAAAGAATCGTTTCACTAAGGGTTCAGCTTGCAAATTCGTGGCTTTCAAAATGGCGGTCACAAAAGAGTCTTGAAAAAAGAGACGAATGCTGGTGTTTGTTTTCTGAAAGCGCCGACCAGCGCGAAACAGGAAACTACACGCGGCTGATACAATTACGACAGCAGGATATAAAGAATAATAATAATAATAATAATAATAATAATAATAATAATAATAATAAAACAGTCTTTCATTGGTGAGATGTCATCTGGGTTAAAAAAAAGTAAAAAGTAAAAAGAGAAGGAAAGAGAAAAAAAATGGGGGAATTGAAAGGAAAACGCTAAAAAGAAAAAGATAGTTAACATATATAAAGTCAAAAAACAAAACACGAAACGAAATATTCACAGGTCAACACAAAACGAAACAAAACAAATCAATAATCCAATGTTATGTTGGTTGGCAAATATAACCAAGATATTGTGGATAAAAATGAATTCCACTTCCTACTACCGGCGTGGTGTTATTCAGTTCAGAAGTACCACGCTAAGAACCTATATTTAACTGATCAAAAACACAACAGAATATAACTAGTCAACTTGAGTATGAAAAGGTATTTGACTCTGTAGAATACTCAGCAGGTTTTAATGTCTTAATAGTAAGTCTGATCGGTTGATAAAGTCAAATTGGCAGCTGATCTAAAACAATGATGTTGAATGGAGCAAGGTTTGTTTTTTCTTAAGACATATCAATCCATCGACTAATTTAAGACCAAAATTTAGCCTTTTGTAAAGAAAGCATTGTATTTAAACAGTCAAGATTTTTTTATTTGAACTAGTAAGACTGATGTTAGCTATGATTATAGTTTTTAAAAATGATACTTTCGAAATCAGTTTAATTCTTCTTACAAACCGTAATATGCAAAGTGGATCCTTATTTTGAAAAAGTTCTTTTAAGTTTGTTGTTTGGTCGTATTTTAAGCGAATTGAATTAAATTTGCTGCAGTTTGCCTGTTAGTGTGTTTTATGGTGACTGACTTTTGGCATGCCACACACAGCGGATAATCTTCCTTTTTTAGGATATACGAATGGGTTATACCCAATATGAAGCCTGAACATAATTACCTCTTCTAGTTCGGTGTTTCTGATGCCATTCTCCTATTGCTGGTTTAAGTTTGTACAGTCTATTCTTTGGACAGGAGTTCCATAGATTCTGCCACTCCGCCCAAATATAATTATTGAATGTTGGTTTCATATCTGTATATGGTATTTTGGTTATTTTATGGAGTCTGATGTGTTTTTATAGTAGAAACATTTATTACTATCATTCCCGATGATATCAATATGGCTTTTGGTATCCAGTTGCTGCAGACAATATCTCTCTTTAAGCTATTGATGCTGCTGACTAGTTTAATAATGGGTGGAAGTTTTTTAGTTCTGTGATCACTAACACGGAGTCAGTGTATATTTTTTATGCTTACTTGAATATACGATGTTGAGGTCTAAGTCGATAGCTGTCACTTCGACACTAAATAAAGAAACTTTGTCTGGAATTGCTTTTATTAATTTTCATTAGTGATGGCCGGCTGCACAACTTTATCATCATCTTTAAGATCCAAATGTCAAGATGGACATTTGATCTTGGCATCTTTAATTGAGATTCATTCGTCATGGAATTTGATAGAATTGATTTTGAATTTTTGAATCTCAATGAATTTTAAGACGACGTTTGGATGTTTTGTTATTCGGTGGGGAGTTTTAGATGTGATAGACTCGTGGATTTGTGCTGAATTTATTTTCGTTTTTTCAATGACATTTTTCCATACAGACACCAAATGATTTGATGGCTTTGTCTTTTTTGTTAAAGAGCTCAGTATATTGGGGAAAGAATGTGAATTTATATGTAGGATTTGGTCGAGAGTTTAATATATTATTGAAGAGTCAGTTTTTTTATGTCGTATTGCAAATGGAGGTTCATTTGATGAAATCGTTCAAGATGACAGATGTCTCTCCGGTAGAATACCCACGTCTCACAGGCGTACTGGAGAGTCGATATTACAACAGCTCGGTAGACGACCAAGAGTTTCGTGATTTGTGTTATCCCAAGATTGCCGAAGACTCTTTTGATTAGCTTCTCACATGCTGAGTGGGCGGCCATGATGTCTTTTTCAGCCGATGCATTTAAGGTTAGTACACTACCAAGGTATAGAAATTGTTCAACATTCTCCAGGTACAGTTCTTTGATGGTGATTTTGACTTCAGGTGAAATGTAATTATTGCAATCTAAAAATGTCAGGAGTTAATTAAATAAATCTTACCACACTGACAACATCTGGGTTGGAGGTGAGCTATGTTGAAGAGGCCGCCATTGGCGCGAGATTTAATATTTTATTGTAAAGCCAGTTATTTTTTTCATTGTATTGCAAATGGAGGTTCATTCGATTGAATCGTTCAAGATTGCAGATGTCTCTTCGGTAGAGTAACCAGGTCTTACAGGGGAGGCGACTTTACAACAGCTCGATAGACAACCAAAAGTTTGATGGTTTATGTTATCCCAGGATTGCCGAAGACTCTTTTGATTAGCTTCTCACTTGATGAGTGGGCGGCCTTGATTCGGTTATCGACGTCTTCTTCAGCGGATGCATTTGAGGTTAGTACGCTACCAAGGTATAGAAATTGTTCGATATTCTCCGGGTTCAGTCCGTTGATGGTGATTTTGACTCGAAGTGGTGGACGATGCCCCAGTCGTGGTTGGAGAAGGACTTTGGTCTTTGCCACGTTGATGGTGTACAAGTTTGGAAAGTATCGGATGGAAAACCGGGGAGTTATGGCCGAAAAATAGGATTTTTTAAACAGTTTTTCGTGCTTTTTCGTTATACGTGGGGAAGCGTGCAGGACTAAAAGCCAACGATCTTAATTTTTCCATGAAGGGAATTTTTTGCGATATTTTTGAAGAAAATCGGATAAAAATGAAGAAGTTATTCAAATTTTTATTTTAAGCAGTACGAAAAACCCGAATTTTTGATAGTTTTTTGCAATTTTTGCATGAAGCCAATATCGCAGGCAAACTATGAAACATTCTACATAAACCACGTAACATGAGTTATCTTTTGCATTAAGGGCGAAGAACATTAGTTCATTCAATAAAAAATTAGAAGGCTAGAGAGTGCGCCGATCATCTTGAATAAGTTCGAAACTGATCCTGGAATATATATATATATATATATATATATATATATATATATATATATATAAACCTAGTGAGTCAGACAAACCTACCCAGGTTTCACCTAAGCGTATCGTCAGGCTTTCCCTGACGATCCACTTAGGTGAACCTGGGGAGGTTTGTCTGGCTCACTAGGTTTATCTAGGTCTACTCTACGGTTTTATTGAGCTCTTTTGTTAGTTAGTTGTTTACACGTGTCGGCTTTTTTTTCTTTGGGCTTTAATTCGAGGGTTTTTCGAAACGAGTATAGTTACCTATATATATATATATATATATATATATATATATATATATATATATATATATATATATAATGAAATTGATTAAGTCCGACAGTTGTTTAATATATATTCTACTTATATGTTATTTTAATAGATACAATTTATTTAAGTAAAGACTCTGGTTTTAATTAAACAGTATTAATTACATTACCAGCCTGAATATTCAAGAAATTTCTTAGCAAATATGCGTTCTCCAACAGGAATGGAACCCGTGTCTTATACAGAAATGTCATTTGATCTGATGTGCTATACCACTTAGCTATAGAGGAGCGTCTCCTTAGCGAAGTCCAAATTTATGTTTATTAACAACAAATATTCGCCGATCAATGCCGAACGATAATATCTGTTCATAAAACGTATCTTAACGTAAAGAATGACGACATACTATGAAATGGATTAATACTGACAGTTATTTAATATATTTTCTGTTTATACGTTATTTTAATAGATACAATTTATTTAAGTCAATGCTCTGTTTTTAAATTAAACAGTATTAATTACATTTACCGGCCTGAAATTTGCAGAAATTTCGTAGAAAAGATGCATTATCCGATATGCCTTCTCCGATGTAAAAAAAATTAAAGTAAAAAAGAAAGAACGAAAGAACGAAAGAAAGAAAGAAAGAAAGAATTCGAAACTAAAAGAAAGTAAGAAAGAACGAAAGAAAGAAAGAACGAAAGAACGAAAGAAAGAAAGAACGAAAGAAAGAAAGAAAGAATTCGAAACTAAAAGAAAGAACGAAAGAAAGAACGAAAGAACGAAAGAAAGAAAGAATTCGAAACTAAAAGAAAGAACGAAAGAAAGAACGAAAGAACGAAAGAAAGAAAGAATTCGAAACTAAAAGAAAGTAAGACAGAACGAAAGAAAGAACGAAAATGATAAAGAAAATAGAAAGTGGAAGCAAAGTAAAAATAGTCGGAATAAGAACGAAGAAAAGAGACAAAAAAAAAGGAAAAACTTCGAATAAGAAAGAAAGAAAGAAATCAGAATGAAAAAGAAATAGGGAAAGAAAAAGGAAAATGATAAATAAAAGCTTCATCAGAAAACGATAAAAGGAAAGTCAAATAAAAAGAATGAAATGGGAATAAATACGCAAGAAAGAAATTTAAGAGCAAAGAAAAATAATTAATACAAACAAAAAATAAAGAGAGAGAAATAAGAAAGACAAAAAGGAAAGAAAAAAGAAAAGAGAATAAATAAGAAAGATGAAAAACTGAAAGAAAGTAAAAAGAAAAAAAAAAGAAATACGAAAGAAAGAGAAATAAAAAAAGAAAAGAGGAGAAAAAATGAATATGTAAGAAAGATGAAAAGACTGAAAGAAAGTAAAAAGAAAAGTAAAAAGAAAAAAAGAAAGAAATAAGAAAGAACGAAATGTGAAAAAAAGGAAAGAAAAAAATTAAGAGGGAGAACAAAAATTAAAGCGAAATAAGTAAGAAAGTAAAAAAAAAGAAAGAAAAAGAAATGAAATAGAAAAAGAAAGAAAATAAAAGAGGACAAATAAGATAGGTGAAAAGAATGAAAGAAAGTAAAAAGAAATTAAAAGGTAAAAGACGAAAGGAAGAAAGAAAGAAAAACAAGAACGTATGAAAAGTCAATAGTAAAGAAATGGAAAATGAAGGCAAGTGAAAGAAAGAAGAAGAAAGAAAGAAAGAAAGAAAGAAAGAAAGAAAGAAAGAAAAAGAAAGAAAGAAAAAGAAAGAAAGTAAAAAAAGAAAAACAATAACGTATGAAAAGTCAGTAGTAAAGAAATAGAAAATGAAGGCAAGTGAAAGAAAGAAGAAGAAAGAAAGAAAGAAAGAAAGAAAGAAAAAGAAAGAAAGAAAAAGAAAGAAAGAAAAAAAAGAAAAACAAGAACGTATGAAAAGTCAGTAGTAAAGAAATAGAAAATGAAGGCAAGTGAAAGAAAGAAGAAGAAAGAAAGAAAAAGAAAGAAAGAAAAAGAAAGAAAGAAAGAAAGAAAAAGAAAGAAAGAAAGACAAGAACGTATGAAAAGTCAGTAGTAAAGCAATGGAAAATGAAGGCAAGTGAAAGAAAGAAAGAAAAAGAAAGAAAGAAAGAAAGAAAAAGAAAGAAAGAAAAAGAAAGAAAAACAAGAACGTATGAAAGTCAGTAGTAAAGAAATAGAAAATGAAGGCAAGTGAAAGAAAGAAGAAGTAAGAAAGAAAAAGAAAGAAAGAAAAAGAAAGAAAGAAAGAAAAAGAAAGAAAGACAAGAACGTATGAAAAGTCAGTAGTAAAGCAATGGAAAATGAAGGCAAGTGAAAGAAAGAAGAAGAAAGAAAGAAAGAAAGAAAAAGAAAGAAAGAAAGAAAGAATGAGAAAGAGACATAAAGAGACATAAAGAGGGAAAGAGAGAAAGAGACAGAACGTGTCAATTTAAATCTTAATGCTAAATGCTCACAAACTAAAAGTGCGTCTTTTGGTTTATGGTTTCTTTATGAGCTGACGAAAACTGAATCTTTCCGATTGCACCGTATCTGCTTGTCTGTTTGTCGCCCAGCCACCATTATCACCACCACCACGCCATCCCACCATCTGACAGTTAAATTCCTAAAGATGGTATCTCCCTTAATTTCCTTGGTCGTGGGTGCATTGGAAACTGGAGCTGTCATCACTGTTCGTCGTGTCTACCTCAACTCACAGGCAAATAAACGACTTGCCTCGAGAAATTGCTGACAGTTGAAAAGGGGGCGGGAGAAACAGAGAGGGAGAGTGGTGAGAAAAAGATATGAGGGGGAACATTAATGATTGCTCGAGTGTGTGAGATTGACAGATATATATAGAGAGGAGGTATAGAGAGAATAAGTAACCAAAGACAAGAATAAAGTGTTATGTCCCCTTAAAATATATTGCCATTATATAATAATAATAGCTTGCCACTCGTATTCGATGATGCCCGTCTAATAGGGCAGCTAGTCAATCCCTATTGCAGACTCTTGCTCAGGCACATTTGTGTTTGTTCATCACCCACAGATCCAACCTGTGGTTTATACTGCAACTATGCTGAGCAGACCTTAGTTACAGTTTTTGGGACAGAGCGTGTTATCTAGATGGGCGCGTGGCCGATTGGTTAAAACGTTCGCTTTCTGAACATTTGACTCTCACCATGGTCGATTTGTCACGAAGGAGACTCCCCTGGTGTTATCAGTCTGTTAATTTTAAAAATTTAATTTAGACAGCAATGGTCAAGGGTTTAGGCAAAGCACTTCCAATCCTCCCAAAGTGAGAGGTGGAGGAGTTAAGGTGGGAAGTGAGTTAAGAAGAGAGTAAGACGATGAAAGAGAAAGCAGTGATATAAGCAACCGCAATATGACGGAAATCCATAACCATTTTCCTGTCTTTTCTGCTGTATTAGTTACGGTCCGAATCGCCTTTCTTTTGTTTTCTTTTATACATGTGCTAAAACCTTTTAAGAATGATAATCTAAGATAGATTAGTAGAAAGGTATATAAAAGGGTAGAAAGTATATCAAAGAAAGTGAGTTATAATTTTAAACGTGTAGGGTTATGAAAAGTTTAGCAAGATTGTAATGTTAGATTTTTAATATGCCTACAAAAGACGGTGGTTTAAAATCTTTGATTTAATAATTGGCTGTTGTTCAAAAGCATAATAATAAATATTTTTTCGTATAAACATAAAACAAGCTTCATTTAAAGATTTGCAAGTTCTGGTTTGTTTTAGAATTTGTCGTTTAACCTTAGGTGCTTTGTTTTCCTTCTTCAGTTTTCAAATGTATTTAGAAAGTGAGTCATATTGCGTTTGCTTATATTAGTAAAAGAGGTTATGTGATTTTAATATCGATCCTTAAAAGGTCTTCTAGTAGATGCTATATACAATTTAATATCTTTGAAGTTCTCATTCCATGGGATATAGCACATATATACAATGGATTTCGTTAGGCAACTGTTTGATAATGGGCATTGATCGGTGATTCTGCAATTACATAACTCGGTTACCTGGGGTTTATTAGAATTTATTCTCGTTATAAAGTTTCAGTATTCTATTGTATGATTTAATATTTGTTCTAGATTTCTAGAACAGCTATAACTAAGGTCAGAATTAAAAATATACTTATAGGCATGTCTAGATTAACCTATTAGTCGTCAGATCTACGCTAAAATACAAAAATAAGGTCAGATGATTCATTTTTGCATCTCAAGATGGCTGTCGCTTAGACATGTCATCCAACGATAATAAGGAATATTGCAGCGACAAATGTATTATGGATGTAGCCAAGTATGATTTGCCGATTTGTTGAAGTAGACATATAGTTATCAGAAATACATTTTTTTTTTTATAAAACCTTTTTTAATGTACTCAAGAAGCTTTGGTCTAATAGGTAAAATTAAAAACGTAGAAAATTTATATACGTTGCTAATTATACCGAATAGGCGGTAAAATATGGCACTATTAAAGTTCAATAAATCATAGAAATGTTGGGTGGACCATTATATACTAATAAAATGATAGCTATACAATTGTAATACGTAATTATTTATGAAAAATTTCTTTTAACTCTATTTTAAGGTAGAAGGTAGGCAATGCCGGCATAACACAATTAATTCATTCCTTTGGTTTAACAGATCTTTATTGTTAGGAAACTTTATCATATGCAATTTTTCTTGTAAACATAGGAAACGTGGGTCAGGTAAGGATTTACTTGTTCTATTTATTGTTTAATTTTTTTCCATTTTACCGTAGGAGTTTTGTTAACTTCTTTTAAATGCCAAAAATATTTAGAAATATTTCTAAATATTTTTAGCGCTTTCTAAAGCAGAGAAATGAATTAACGGTGTTAAACGTTTTGATATCAACAACAAAAATGCGGACAATAGTCAATAACGTAAATAATATTATCACTTAGTTTTTTTGAGATGTCGTCGGTGAAAAATGCTTTCGATACCTGAAACACATTTTACGAAATGAACATTTTGCCTTATGAATTGTGAAAATCGAAAAAATATTAAATAAAAAAATAATCAGTTAAACAAAAAAAAAAAAAAAAAAAAAGAAAAGAAAAAATGTGAATTTCTGGGATAAATGAAAATTTCAAAAACGAAATAAATAATGAAGTTTTACAAATTTCAAATAAAAAAAATAATTTTCGTCTTTCCCAGAATTCTAAAAATCGAATTGTCTGGAACCGTGTAGAGATAGAATTTTTTTTTTTTTTTTTAAAGAGAAGGATTTTAAAAGCTACCGTGGATAAATTGTTGAAGTTCTACATACAATTACCTTTCCAAACACTCCGGTTTCTCGCGCCCCAAGAGAGGAACCAAGTCGTTGCGAAGGACTTCCGGTACAAATCCAAAGAAAACAGACCGCATGCGCAAATCTACTACAATCAGCCTCCTTCTGAGTAAGGTTTTTCCACACGTTGATGAAAACAGTATTAAATGTATTTTTATTTTATTTTATTTTTGCTACAAGTTTTCGTGCACTTATTTGATCGATCAAAATTGAACTTTGAGTCTTTGACTGAGTGTGAAAGAGAAAGATTGTGAAGGACGGACATTTGATGAAAGAGAAGAAGTACCACGTAAATTTGATGAAGAAGTCTTCGAATCTGGACAAAGAAAGCAGTTCCTTAAATAATTATAAGACAACCAATGTGTTATATTTGTCAGGTGGCTTACAGTTATAAATTTGTAAATGTCAAATCTTTCCCTATTTCTTATATATTTTTTTCTTTTCTTTTCTTTTCTTTTCTTTCTTTCTTTCTTTCTTTCTTTCATATATTTTCCTTTTTCTTTCTTGTTTTCTTATATTTTCTTTCTTTCTTTCTTTCTTTCTTTCTTTCTTTCTTTCTTTCTCCCTCCTCCTTTATTTCTTTCTTTCTTACATTTTCCTTCATTTTTTCTTTCTTTCTTTCTTTCTTTCTTTCTTTCTTATATTTTCTTTTTTCTTTCTTGTTATCTTATATTTTCTTTCTTTCTTTTATTTTTCTACCTCCTTTCTTTCTTTCTTTCTTTCTTTCTTTCTTTCTTTCTTTCTGTTTCCTTTATTTTTTCTTATATTTTCTTTCTTTCTTTCTGTTTCCTTCATTTTTTGTTATATTTTCTTTCTTTCTTTCTTTCTCCTTCATTACGACTTATATTTCTTTCTTTCTTTATTGCTTTCTACTTTCTTTCTTTCTTTCTTATATGTCCCTTCTTTCTTTCGTACAGTTTCCTTCTTTTTTTTCTTTCTTTCTTTTTATATTTTCTTTCTTTCTTTCTTTCTTTCTTTCTTTCTCCTTCATTACGACTTATATTTCTTTCTTTCTTTATTGCTTTCTACTTTCTTTCATTCTTTCTTTCTTATATGTCCCTTCTTTCTTTCGTACAGTTTCCTTCTTTTTTTTCTTTCTTTCTTTTTATATTTTCTTTCTTTCTTTCTTTCTTTCTTTCTTTCTTTCTTTCTTTATTTTCTTTCTTTTCCTCCTCCTTATCTTTCTTTTCATCTTCTTACCTTCCATGTCCCTACGAACCTTTTGAACTTACCGACCGGTTCATATCTCTCTATCTTTTCGACACGAATTTATATCATTTCTTTTACGTATCTTTGCACCTGTAATAATTGTTCTTACCTGCCCGACGAAATCAAAAGGGCCCTGAAGCAGAACAAATGCTACATTCCATGACGTCACGACGAGTAAAACAAATCGCAAACAAAAAATAAATGGAATTTTATTTTTGAAAAATAATTTATTTTTAGGGAATGAAGCATGGAAATAGAATATGAGTCCCTTTCGAATTTGATCCCTTAAATCATAAAAGACATTTAGAAAATTCCTTTTCCTTATCCACTGTGAAGATATTACATGGAACTTTTCTGGATTTTACTCCCCTTCGTTTTTGCACTTTCTCAGGTTAACATTCTCAGCTGACATGAAGTAAAAAGACTATATTGAATCCATTGTTAAGTCAGACAATTTTTTTTTCCTGAATCTATCGTACATATCTATAAGTCTATCATTAGTCCATACTTTGAATATTGCTGCCACATATGGTCTGGTGCTCCTGTTGTATATCTAGAGATATAAAATTTAAAAAAGAACTATCAATATTATCGGTCCTGACCTGGGTTTTTATCTTCAGTCACTTTCTCACAGAAGAAGAAGAAACAAGAAGAAGAAGAAGAAACAAGAAGAAGAAACAAGAAGAAGAAGAAACAAGAATAATAAGAAGAAACAAGAAGATGAAACAAGAAGAAGAAGAAACAAGAATAATAAGAAGAAACAAGAAGATGAAACAAGAAGAAGAAGAAACAAGAAGATGAAACAAGAGGAAGAAGAAGAAACAAGAACAAACAACAAGAAGAAGAAACAAGTAGAAGAGGAAGAAACAAGAAGAAACAAGAAGAAGAAGAAAGAAGAAGAAGAAGAAGAAGAAGAAGAAGAAGGAAGAATAAACAATAATAATAATAATAATAAGAAGAAGAAGAAACAAGAAGAAACAAGAAGAAGAAAAAGAAACAAGAAGAAGAAGAAACAAGAAGAAGAAGAAACAAGAAGAAGAAGAAGAAACAAAAAGAAGAAACAAACCTTCCTGCCTCCTATCAACATGACTGATGCTAACCTCCCGGAAAGTGACTCATTACACCTTTAGCTTAATTTCTCAGCTGACATGAAGTATAAAGACTGCATTGAATCCAATGCAAGGTCTGCTGCTAAGACAGTTTACACTATCGTGCTAGACAAATTTGTTCTCCAGAATCTATCTTACATATTTATATTTATTCAATTTTCTTACATATTGCTGCCACATATGGTCTTGTGCTTCTGTTGTATTATTAGAGATGTAAAATACAAAGTAGACCCATCAATATTATCGGTCCTGACTTGGGGTTTCGTCTTCAGTCACTTTCTCACAGAAGAAGAATAACTTTAGGAAATAACAAAAATCTTATCACATGAAGGTTTTCCACAGCAACAACACCAAAATTTTGTAGCACATTTAACTCCAATGGAAAATAATGATAGTCAAGATGTTGATTGTAGCGGAAAAACAGAAAAAACACATAGTCAGAGATGACAGATTAAAGGCAAATTCACACAATTATTAGAAAAAATATATCTCTAACTACACAACATTCTTCGTCTGGCTAAGTTACACACACGCTGCACCCAAAACACATTTTAAAAGAAACACAAATATATCAGACTGCTAGCCATTGTTGATGCGAATCTCCTTCCCCACACATACTTTCAACTACGTCCGCGCGTTTCCCTTATAAAAGCTATAAGAACCCAGGCAGTGGAGGGAGACTTCACGCACGCACGCACGGCTGACTGCCCGTCCGACCATTAGGCTTTGTAACCGACCACCTGTAAACACAGTAAGAGACTCTATCAACGCGACAACCACAAAGCAATAACTACCAAGCAGTCGGCCGGGATTAACAATTCTCCTTCTTCACGCTCTCACTTCACACCAAGTACACCGCACATTCAACCCGCTACAGTATACCACTTAACAGAGACATTTTTATAGCTTATATATATAAATAAATCTTTGCTCATTTAACTCAACAAGTGCCAAAGTTCGTTACTTCTACTCCAACCAAAGTCCAACCTCGAGATCAAGAAGTTTCCACATCACCTTAAACAAAAGGTTAGGAAGGAAACCCCTATCAGTACTAGAACAATAACAGCGGTCTTGAGAAACTTATTTTCATGAAGAACTGTTTCAAGAAAAAAATTGTAAAATTTGAACCGACAGTAACTGTTTATTGTTCGGTTGACGGATGCTCAAAGATTCCTGTATGGAAACGGACAATTTCACAATTACCATTAGCGTTTCTCAGAATTACAAGTTTCAGTAGAATTTATGACATGTGATGCGCGATCTGTGTGCCAATTGCCTCAAAGAACAGACCATTTACCATTTACCGGACTTAAATTTCGCACTTATTAAACACTTGACTAGAAGCCGTCCGTAGTTTGTTTACATTTATTTTGCGCGAAATTACATTATTTACATTATTCGGACTATTGTTCTCATCTTTTTCGCCATATTTATTACGACGTTTCGGCTGTTGTACGGTCCATCCTTCCTCGGGTGGTTGGAATGTTGAACTGAACCCTTTATATCGCTCACTGGAGTAGACTGTTCTAGTTCCACGTGACACATTGGATAAAGGCGTTAGTTAGATCCAGTCACAGGACTGATTAAGGCAGTGGAGAACTTTCAGAGGGAAATTAACAGGAGATAACTGATAATTGACATCCATTAAACATGTCACGTGGAACTAGAACAGTCTACTAAAGTGAGCGAAATAAAGGATTCAGTTCGACATTCCAACCACATGAAGAAGGCCGGAACGTACAACAGCCGAAACTTTGTAATAAATATGTCGACAAAGATGAGGACAATAGTCCGAATAATGTAACTAATGCACATAATAGCTCATCTCAGAAATATATATATATATATATATATATATATATATATATATATATATATATATATATATATATATCTGTGTATTCAGGCAGCAACCCTTCTTTCATGCAAATTTAATTGAAAACAACAGACAGACAAGGTGCTTTTATTTAGTTTTTTATACAATTTCTCATGCGATCTAATAATTTTTTTCTTTTCGGATGATAAATTATATAAGAATTGTCCGAATGTTCTTTTTATCCGAGCGCTTTCGGCTATACATTTAGCCATTTTTCATTTTCACGGATTATATTTTAACTATGAAAATTAGAAATAGTTTGTTGTATGTATGTTTTATAAAATGTTTTCATTTTTTCTTGTTTCAAAACACCGTCAAGATATTATGTCCATGTTCAAAGTTAATATTATTAAGTGTTGCTTTGTTTGTTTTTATTAATAAGGCTTCCATTATTTTTAGCCTTTTCTTTTTTTTTTTATATATTATGGACTTTCCCGCCGTTTTCGATCTTTGAATGTTCAATATCATGTTCTCTCTCTTTAATGTTTTACTTGTGTTTGTGTCTTCGATGATTTTTAAGGTCAGCTTGAGATCCGCATAGCATTCCACATACAGAACAAGGAACCGCACCCCTTATGACCGCTGCTGTTTAGAGGGAACTTTAATATTATGCAGCTGTTCAATGCATGACCTTGCAATTTTTTTTAATGACTTTTATGCACATATTCTTTCAATATAATTTCAATAGAATTAATTTTTGTTTGAGTTTGTCATTTCTCAAGAGGGTTTTTCCCATCTTTCGAGAATCGTCATGCAGTTGACATAAGGCGGTGTTTTCGGTGTTTTCGGTGTCTTTTCATCTCTGATGCCAATAGCATTACCAGCCCAGCCCAGCCAGGCTGAGTACATATGAATGAAAATGTACCGGTTTCTCAACAGGGCCTGTGGGTAAGGTACGGTAATGACTAAAGCTAGTGTACCAAGACATATAGCCTGACTTAAAAAATATGCCCATTTCATAATGAGTGACGTCATTTGTTTACATTTGGATACGCATTGAGAAGATATGAATGTATGAGAGAAAATCATGAAGAATTGTGTTTAAAAGCAGTAAAAATCGACTTTGCTAACTGAACTCTCCTCTTTGGCCCAATCGGTTATGGTACGTCTGGCTATATGACAGAGCATTTACTTAAATATTTGTATCTATAAAAAGAACGTATAAACATAAAAAATGTCTTAAAAAATAATTGTCGGACTTTCTCCATTTCATAATGTGTGACACACACACAC
The DNA here is from genome assembly GCA_963932145.1 of Acanthosepion lycidas. Classification (NCBI taxonomy): domain Eukaryota; kingdom Metazoa; phylum Mollusca; class Cephalopoda; order Sepiida; family Sepiidae; genus Acanthosepion; species Acanthosepion lycidas. The sequence goes on along the minus strand of OZ010615.1, from coordinate 17,496,205 downwards.
ACACACACACATATATATACACATATATATATGTGTGTATATATATATATACACACACACATATATATATATGTGTATATATATATATATATATATATATATATATATATATATATATATATGTATATATATATGTATATATATATGCATATATATATACACACGCATATATATATACACACATACACAGACACGTATATATATATATATATATATATATATATATATATATATATATATATATATGTGTGTGTGTGTGAAAAGTGTATATATATATATATATATATATATGTATACATATATATATATATATTATATGCGCGGTACTTTTTAGAAAGCCCTCAATATCACAGATTGAGCTAACATATGGTTGGATTGATGTGAGTTTGTGATTCTGGGTTTCACGCTTTTACGATCGTCTCACAAACTATATATATATATATATATATATATATATATATATATATATATATAAATGCGGATACAAACGGATGTTTTCTATAAATTCACTTGCCCACTTGGATAATGTGCGTCTAAAAATATTTGTAACTCAACATATACATTGGTTAAGTAAGTGATATATAATCCCGTCGATTAACCTGACATACATCATAATAGCTAAATTAAATCTCTTATTGCCGAAACTATTATTTATACGTGGTTGTGTGTGTGCGCGCATTCACTGACAATAGATTAAGCAGCCGACAGAACAAGTTACCCAAATGAATGACCATTTCAGTCATCTATCTTATTAGTTTTTCATCGTTTCACTACAACTTTCATAAGACTAGGATGAAGAAATGTGATAGAGTAATAAAAATGGTCATTCCCTTGGATTATACACAGAGAAACATCAGTTGATTATGAGCTAGAAAGAAGCATGCGAACTGTACTTGAACCCCGATCGCTGGAGTTGTTTACTGTATTGAACCTCTCTCAAGGAAATTCGTCACAGTTTGGTTAATGAATTTGGAAAAGAAACCACGCGATATTTTATTTCAAAGGACCCTATTTTCTGATATTTATGCGTTAAACGCACAAACGCAGGCATACATACATACATACATACATACATACATACACACACGCTCATGTGTATAAGAGAGCGGGGAGATAAGATGGCGGGAAGGAGTAGAAAGATAAAATGTTTGTTTATGTATTTTCCCTAAATTCATTTTAATAGGACTATAATTTGTGACGAAATATTTGAAAATAATTTTCGGCTAAGGAGCAAAATTAAAATAAAATAAATCTTTGAAAATCGCAGCTCGAATTAAAAAAAAATATGTTATTTGCCTTTTCCCCTAGTTTTTAAATAATTTTAAACTCAGGAAGAAGCCTTTTGCTTTTCTCTTCTCACCAATAAATTATGCATCTGGTCGGCATTTTCACGCATTTTGATCTTAATTTTTGCCCAATTATCATTGGACGAAAAACTGTTGGGGAAAAAAAAAAGATGCCAGATCTTTACAGTAGAATATTTCAAGAAAATTCTTCCAGATATTAATCTTCTGTGTTTTTCTTTTCATTTCTTTTTCTTTTCATTTCTTTTTAATATTTCCATCCTATTTTTATTGGTAACATTTTATTTTAATATTTCCAATCTTTATCATTTCATATCATCATTAATATGATCATTATTATTTCCTTTTGTTGTTAATGTACATAGCAAGGCTTGCCAGTGAAAATTAATAAAATAAAATGCACACACCCGTAGTATATATACGAGGTGTCCATGAAAAGTAAAGAGACTAGGTGTGCTGTGTGAGTTGTAGTCGAAAGAGGGATAAGCGGATTTTGTTTTCATCTAACATATCTTGGGAGTATATAACTGTAAACTTAGTTTCCTGCAGCCTTTGCATTTTTATTTTTTTCACAAGCAAAAGTGGCAGGAGAAATCGTGGCTGCTTCACCATGAAATTACACCTGTTCAAAACGCCCTGAGCATCCGGCAATCCCTGGCCGAGAAGAACATCGCCGTATTGGAACAAATTCCTTATTTTATTGATCTTTCTCCGACTGACTTTTTTCTTTTCCCCAAGCTCAATTGATTTTAAAGAGATCCGTTTTGAAGGCGTATGAGCCATCAAGATGGCTGTAATGACAGAGTTGATGGTTATCCAAGAAGAATCCTTCCAGGAATGAATAGACGTGCGACAGAGGAGGGTGGAAAAGTGCATTAGGCTCAAGGGGGATAACTTGGCTATTTATCCGTAGTATTTTGCGGATCCTGAAATAGAACAATAATCCCATTCTTTTCATTCCGCTTTTGTTTGTTGCGCAATGCACCGTTGCCCATTGTAATAAGGTTTAATTGTAATAAACGTATGTATCTCTGGTCTTGACTTAATTGACTTGTATCGGTTTTCACCCTGGTCGGGTTGAACCGGCTTCCTCCAGAGCAAGTACAGCATCACAGACCATCGCTGCACACGCTCGACGATCCTGAGCCAGGTCATACGAAATGGCGAGCCAATCGCGATTCCATCGTCGAAGATCGCTCATAAAGGAAGTCCTACACGAGGGAAAGGGAAAAAAACGCCCTGTTTCCCGCAGATTTTCCACAGACGCATTGACAGAGCGACCCGAGGCCGCCGGTTGCCGGAACAGACACCTCCTGGATTTTTACCAGAGCCCCTTTAGCCGGGTTGCGGCCCTAATACAGCAGTTATCTGTGGTCGTATTAATTTTACGTCATTCAGCGAATAGCAGTTTATTTTACGGCGATTAAACGAAGGATTACCCTCCTTGATAATAATAATAATAATAATAATTATTATTATTACTTTTCATTTCAAGTGCATACTCATTTCTATCTGGATCCCAACCAGAGACCTAAGATTAAAAATGTCATCATGATATCTTAAGCTTTTTGAACACTCCCACAACCCCCCCCCCCGGTTTTTTATATTCAGTGGCTACCAGGATTCCTTTGAATGAGTCCATAGGAACCTTTTCCAATCAATCCGTTCGTAGGCTCTAACTACAACTGGAATTGTTTATGTCCTCCTGTGCCTGACAAGCTGATCGGTTGAACTCTCTGCCTTCGGGCGGGGAGGAACCCGAACGAGGCTACGCCGAAGGGCGGAGTCTCTTTCGGGGAGATAAGCCAAACCTGAACTCGTTTATACGGGTTCAAAGGGCATATTTTTGGTCGAACCCACGGGATCGGAGATCCCACGTTAAACCGGCCTTGTGCCACATGATGCCCTCCCGGGGGTGGGGGTGACTAAATACTGTTCAGTCTGAAGTCTGGAGTGAAGTCCCTCAGGAGTCTATCAGACAGTCAGAACGAGTCAGTCAGTCGAGTCAGAGGCAGTCCGAAACAGAGTCGCGTTCAGGCAATTACTACTAAACCTGATTGTTCGTACTAACACTTTTCTACCTCTCTGTATATATTCATGTTTGTAATATATCTGTGTTATTCCATATCCGTGTTCGAGTTCTTCTTTATTGGTTCTACCTTGGACTATCACCGTGGTACAAGGAACCGGACCATAACACTAGTATATATATATACATATATATATATATATATATATATATATATATATATATATATATATGTGTGTGTGTGTGTATGTGTGTATTTAGGCATATCTTCATTCAAATATTGTTTCATTGAATAATATAGACATAATATGTCTATTGTTTTTATAATCATCCTTTCCTGTTGTGATGTTCAATTGAAATTCATCAAGAAGTTGCCGTAGTTTTTTCTTACCCAAATACTTTCGATCTCCGCCATGATTTGGTTCTCCTGCTTGTATGTCCTGTTGCCAGACATAAGGTCTTCCAGAAGCCATCCTCCTGACTCTGAGCAGCACTGCCTCCACAAGTCACTTGATGTAGGCTTCCGTTTTAAGTCTGAGGCCCTCACCAACAATTTCGTGAATTCTTTTCTCATCGTAATCACCATTAGACTCATTCAACTCTTTCCGAATCCTCTGAAATGTCCTGAAGTTTGACAGTGAAACACGCTGAAACACTCGTATTGCAGTATCCGGCGCGAATGCCAAGCAGTGCAGCATGCCGTTTCCAACTTTCTGGCAGAGTGAATCGCATCATGGTGCTCTTTTTCTCACAGGAGGTGCTCAACTGACCTTACCATACTCTGCAGTTGACAAAATCAAAAAACAAACAACACGCATGCGCGAAATTACAAATATGAAATGGCGACAATTTATCAATCGCAACCCGTGTATATATATATATATATATATATATATATATATATATATATATATATATATATAGTTATATATATATATATGTAGTTATATATATATATATATATATATCCAAGTATGGGATTGGTGTATACGGAATAAATTCCAAAGAATGCACAATACAGAGTAGAGCAAATATAATTATTTATTCGAAAATTATAGCATAAATATATATATCATATTTATATTATAAAATCACTACAAAAATAGCCATTTTGTTTCAACACTTCTGGTGTTATATCAAGTGATGCTGTTCAAGGTCAACACCATCACTTGATAAGGCACCAGAATATATATATATTTATTATAGTTTTATCATATAGACAAAACCAATTTACTCACTACAAAGATGCAACTTCGTTTCAGTGCATTTCAACTGCACTTCGACAGGTGGGAATCGAAAATGCTTCAATTATAATAAATAAATAATTATCGGTCTAGTATCGGTATCAAGCCCTCTTTTGGATTAATACTGTGAACGTTGGAATTTATATATTACTTTCGTTCTCATCGCATCGTATATATATATATATATATATATATATATATATATATATATATATATATATATATAATCATTATTTCTGCATTCTTCGTCTTACTAGTTAAGGTAGAAGTAGAAGCAGAATTTATGAATAAATAATAAACATTATTCCGAAAATATGGATTTGTTGGAGAATATTTTCTATTTTCACTATATTTTGTATGAAAAAAAATCGCGCAAACTCTGAAAGTGATTTTTATGGCTAGAGAAACATTCTAAAACGGATTTTTCTTATTTGAATAATTTGCTTTCTGTTTTGTTTTTTTTTTGTTCTTTCAAAGCATGAAGATTAGTTTCTATTCCTTCCCTCAAATAACTGCGACAGCCATGTGCTTTCATTTTTGACTTCCATCTCTTTCCGATTCCCCGTACGTCGAAAACACATCAGCGCAAGAGCGGAGAAGAAAGGACAAGTATTACAGAATTCGGATACCCCCCACCCCCGCATCACACCGCAACCCACCCCCTACGAACATATTTTTAAACAAATCGTCATTAATAATATTTTAAACGGGGAATTACTACATCCATAATACACGGTCAAAAGAACCAAAAACAAATAATAAAAAAGAAAACAAAAATTTTCCTTCAAATCTAATTTAGATGCCGATTCGAAAAGTAAAATAAAATAAATTAAAAAAACGTCAAATAAACAATATTCGCTTATTAATAAAATATTTTAAAACCTCTATAAACTTCAAAATTTTCACTTTGCATTTATTCCCTTAAAAAACAAAATTATATTTTAGAGGGAAAAAGGAACCATTTTTATTTTTTAAAGCACATGCAAATAGAATAATTTTGAATTGCGTATTTACATCCAATATAGCTGCGATGGCATAAAATTTAATTTATTTCCTCTTTCTTTGGTTTATTGAAAAATATTTAAAAGCAAATTACCGAGAACTTAAAAAATACATATTCACCTCATCCTGTATTACATATTCCATATATATATATATATATGTGTGTGTGTGTGTTTGTGTGTGTGTGTGTATGTGTGTCGACAGAAAGAGAGAAAGAGAGAGAGAGAGACGGAGATGTGTGTATATATATATATATATATATATATATATATATAAATATGTACATATATATATATATATATATATATATATATATATATATATATATATACGTGCATATATAGAAATAAACTATTAAGGTGTGCTATATTTATGGGATAAACTGCTCAATATCAGAGAGAGAGCGTGTGTGCTCAATATCACAGATAGAGCGTGTGTAAATATAAAAGTGAACATTGAAGTCAACACTTAGAAGCGACAGGCTTTTTCATGCTAGACGCAATCGTCAGGCCATATATATATATATATATATATATATATATATATATATATATATATATATATATATATATGTGTGTGTGTGTGTGTGTCTGTGTATCTATTTATTTTATATATATATATATTATATTTTATATACGCGTTACTTACTGGAAAGCGTTCAATATGAGTGATAGATCTGACATAATCGAAAAAAATTGAAACCCAGGATCACAAACCGATATCCATACAACATACGATATATATATATATATATATATATATATATATATATATATATATATATATATCGCATAATTAATTAGTATATATAGTTGTGGCAACACACAACACATGGCCTTCTAATTGCCTTCATGAAACACACTGTTGCCAGTCGGCGTTGACCTCAGTGTCCCTTTGCGCACACGCACGCACACACACACACACACACATATATATATCTATCAAGCTGTATGTGTGTCTGCGTTGTTTGAAATTTGATATATTTAAGAGATTACCCAATATCGAAGGCAAATTGTTAGTAGATATAATAATGCAAACATGGAAATGAGTACAAAATCGTAACTGTCAATTTACCATTAAAACGTTAATCCGAGTTTAAATTCAATTCAAAATTAAACTACAATTCATTTAAACATTTTAATCCCAATAATATTCCACCCCAACAATAATATGCTTCTAGTGAACCAAAAATTAAAAAAAAGTCGTTTTCAACTTAAAATATAAATAAAAGAAAATATAATAATTCGTGCACTTGAAAATTGCTTCGGCATGAAACTCGGATTTGTGCAATTAATGTAAGATATTATTTATATTTCCTAATAAATTAAATATCTCTGTTAATTAACATTGAGCACTCTTGTTTCTTGCACTGTGTCTGTGTGTGTGTGTGTGCGCGCAAATATATAGAAAAATAGGACAGAACACGTTAGGTAAATAATCCAAAGTTCTTTAGTATTTTTGTTTTTATTAAAAAAAAAAAACAGTGCTCAATACAAAAGTACAGCCTAAATTATAATTATATATATACTATAATTATATATATACTATAATTATATATATATATATATATATATTTATATATATATATATATATATATATATATATGCGCGTGCGCGCGTGTGTGTGACTACTTTCCTCTGTTTCTCTTACATTCTTGTCTTGTGAGTGTCAAATTCTCCAGTCCCTCTTTCCTCGTGATATGCCCTAGAAATTTCATCTGTCTCTTTCTTATAAATATTAATGTCCTTTTCACTTCCATTTTCCTTAAAGTTTCCTCGTTGCTCACATATTCAGTCCATAGAATTCTCAGCATCCTTCTGTACAACCACATTTCAATTACCTCTTTCTCATTCGTGAAGAGATTGGCCAGCATTTACTGCCGTAGAGGAGGACTAACAGGATCCCATTGATATGTCCAAATGACCAATCTTTGTTACAGGTTTTTGACTGTCTCTTCTCATTTTATCTTCCATAATTCTTTGACCCCTGGCCACCATTTTACCGGTGGTAGAAAAAATGACTTAATGCCGTGTGTGTTAACATGAGTACTGGTCTAAAGGTGTTCCTATTACCTTTCAGGATGTGAACGTTCATGGCTCTCCACAACTTCCTATCATTTGTAGCAGTCAGCCATCCCTCCCAACCTCCATTCTAGCATCCATTCACACAAGCTCGTCAGGTAAGTAGCCTTTTACCCTTTTCCTTCGATGTCTTGTGTGTATCAAATTCTCAAAGCCCTCCTTCTTATGTATCCTAGAAGTTTCAGCCATATTTTGAGTATAAATGTTTATTTTTTCCTCATTTTCCTTCTTCGTTGCTTACGCACTCCATCCACGGTATCCTCAGCATCCTTCTGTCGAACCTCATTTATTTTGCCTCTAGTTTCATCTTCATCTATCACCCAGCACTCACTGCAATCTTTTCTTTCTTTCTAATCAATTTTTACTGTTTCTTAGTAGTTTACTTAGCTTTTAGAAAGCATCCCGTGAAAGGAACAATTTGGAGTAATAACAGACCTATAACATGCCTGCTTCTAAGTAGAAAACTTGCAGCAGAACGTGTGAGTTTTTATAAGCCCAAGAATTCCTGCTTGAAAATATTTTTAAAAATCGAAACCAGTTGTTTTTTTTTCGGTGATGATAGTGGAATTCTTTATTTGAAGGGGAGAATTAACGACCCTTTAAAACGCTTAAAGAAGTAAGCAGCAATTCCAAGAAAAGAAAATGTTTGGTTGTGTTGATAGGAACAAACTAACATACAAATTATAAATCTGAAATACCAAAATCAAGCAAGTACAATAGTTTAAATATATGGGAAGCATTTTAACAGATGACAGAGAGTGCAACATCGAAATACGTAGGAACATTATGATAGCGAAAGATGCTTTCTAAAAGCTAAGCAGGGTATTAAGAAACAGGAAAATTTCATTAGAAAGCAAGAAAATCTGACTGCAATGTCAGTTCTACCACATGACAGTGAATGCCGGGCAATCTATAGAGGAAGAAGAGACTTGAAGAGAGCAGAAATGAGGTTCTACAGAAAGATGCTGAGAATACCATGGTCCAAAAATGTGAGCAACGACGAAATTTTAGCGAAAATTGAATCAAAAGGACACTTACATTTAGAATCAGAAAGTGACAGTTGACATTTCTCGGGAATAAAATGAGGAAAGAGAGCTGGGAAAATTTGATACTCAGCAGGGCAGATTGACGGCAAGACGGACAGGGGAAAGCAACGACTAACCTGCCTAATGAGATTGAGTAAAAGGATGGCGGAACAGTTTACAAGAGATAGCAACTATTAATAAGATCTACAAAGGACAGGAAATTATGAAAAAGGAGGAGGAGGAGGAGGAGAAGAAGAAGAAGAAGAAGAAAAAGAAGAAGAAGAAAAAGAAGGGGAAGGAGGAGGAGAAGAAGAATGTGAAGAAGAAGGAGAAGCAGAAGGAGAAGGAGGAGGAGAAAAAGAAGAAAAAGAATGAGAAGAAGGCGGTGGAGGAGGAGGAGAAGAAGAAGAAGAAAGAGGAGTAGAAGTAGGGGAAGGAGGAGGAGAAGAAGAAGAAGATGGAGGAAGAGGAGGAGGAGGCAAAGAAGGAGGAGGAGAAAAAGAAGGACGAGAAGAAGAAGAAAAAGAAGAAGAAGAAGGAGGAGGAGAAGAAGAAAAAGAAGAAGGCGGTGGAGGAGGAGGAGGAGAAGAAGAAAAAGAAGAAGAAGAAAGAGGAGTAAGAGTAGGGGAAGGAGAAGAAGAAGAAGAAAATGGAGGAGGAGGAGGGGAGTAAAAGGAGGAGGAGGAGGAGGAGGAGGAGGAGAAGAAACCATTTTTGTCATTAGAGTGAGATATTGTTATCTCTCACACTTATAATGGTTGTGATTTCAATCCTTGGTTAGGACATTTATACTTGTACTCAAGAAAAACGGCCGAGTAATAACTCTGTAATTCTAAATATAAATAAGAACTACGCGATATTCTTAGACATGAGCAGTGGAACGTGGACAGTCTACCACCCGTAAATTAAATAAAGGGTTCAGTTCATAATTCTTTGTAGGTTATCCAGATCGATATTAACCCTGAGGACGATCGAAACACTTTGGCAAGATGACGACAATAGTACGTATATAAAAAGTATAAATAATAAGTCCTCATCGCAGATACTCAGACAAAAATTCAATATTTCCATCCGCCATTATCAAATCTGGAAGAAAAAAGGTACAACTTAATAAAGAACAGATAATTTGTGCCAAAGAAAACGAACGACATAACAAAATTTATTCAGTACCAAAGGAAGCCAACAAATTCAAAATGGAATTTCAATTGGGTGAAAAATCCAAATGAACAATAATACCTGTCAATATTTCTGAGATGAGGTATTATGTACACTATTTGCATTATTCGGACTGTTGTCCTCATCTTTATCACCATATTTATTACAACGTTTCGGCCTTTCAGTATCTGTCTATATTTCCGAGATGAGGTATTATGTACACTACATTATTCGGACTATTGTCCTCATCTTTATCGCCATATTTATTACAACGTTTCGGCCCTTCAGTATCTGTCAATATTTCTGAGATGAAGTATTATGTACACTATTTACATTATTCGGACTATTGTCCTCATCTTTATCGCCATATTTATTACAACGTTTCAGCCTTTCAGTATCTGTCTATATTTCTGAGATGAAGTATTATGTATACTATTTACATTATTCGAACTATTGTCCTCATCTTTATCGCCATATTTATTACAACGTTTCGACCTCTCAGTATCTGTCTATATTTCTGAGATGAGGTATTATGTACACTATTTACATTATTCGGACTATTGTCCTCATCTTTATCGCCATATTTATTACAACGTTTCGACCTCTCAGTATCTGTCTATATTTCTGAGATGAGGTATTATGTACACTATTTACATTATTCGGACTATTGTCCTCATCTTTGTCGCCATATTTATTACAACGTTTCGGCCCTTCAGTATCTGTCGATATTTCTGAGATGAAGTATTATGTACACTATTTACATTATTCGGACTATTGTCCTGATCTTTGTCGCCATATTTATTATAACGTTTCGGCCTTTCAGTATCTGTCTATATTTCTGAGATGAAGTATTATGTACACTATTTACATTATTCGGACTATTGTCCTGATCTTTGTCGCCATATTTATTACAACGTTTCGGCCTTTCAGTATCTGTCTATATTTCTGAGATGAAGTATTATGTACACTATTTACATTATTCGGACTATTGTCCTGATCTTTGTCGCCATATTTATTACAACGTTTCGGCCTTTCAGTATCTGTCTATATTTCTGAGATGAAGTATTATGTACACTATTTACATTATTTACATTATTATAATGTAAATAAAGCATACTACATAAACTGCAGCGGAAAAGAACCTAAAAAAGATAGTAAAAGCAAATACAATGTACCAAATGCAGAAACGATGTCAAGACAAGCCTCTTTATGGTCAATACTGCGTCCGTACCAAACAAACTGATGTAGAGAAACCCCGTACCTATCAGTGGCTACGCAGTGCAGGGTTAAAAGCTGAAAATGAAGTTTTTATTCTTGCTGCTCAGGACCAAAGCTAATTAACTAGAAATTATCAAACATACATACTGAGAAAGTGGGTTGAACCCAAATGGAGATTCTGTGATAAATATCCAGAAATAATTAACCATCTTGCATCAGGTTGCACGGTGTTAGCACCAACCGAATATAAAACATGGCATGATAAAGTGGGTCTGCACTGGAAAATATGCTACTTTTACGGAAAGAAAACTGCAAGAAATTGGTATGAACCCCGTGCAGATTCGGTTAAAGACATTGGACCTGTAACAATTCTGTGACTTTACAATACACAGGCAGAAGTATCAAGCTAATCAACCAGACATCGTGATCAAAGACTACAAGAACAGAATATCCCTTCTTATTGACATGGCAGTCTCTGTAGATCTTCAAAAAACTATCAAAATACAAGGACCTTGAAGGGAAAATTTCCAAGATGAGGACATCAATAATTTCAATTGTAGGACTGATTGAAAAAAGGTTTCGATAGACTTAATGAAGTGATTCCTGGTCGCTTATTCTTTTAAAAGATGCGAAACATTATACTCACAAGTACATCTCACACATGACGAACAGCTTTATCTGGGTAAAATGAGTTTGACCTTACTTTTTTTTTCTTAATATAAATGTTCTGTAGAAAATATCATGAATCACTTTCTGGCCTGAGGTCTCAGGTTCGGATCTGGAAAAAAATGTATATACAAAAAAAGCCAAGGAAATAATAATAATAATAATAATATCAGCAACAACAACAACAATAATAATAACAACAACAATAATAATAATAATAATAAGAAGAAGAAGAACAACAACAACAAGAACAAGCTATAAACTATCAAAATACAAGGATCTTGAAGTGAAAATCTCTAAAATTTGACACAAAAGGACAACAATAATTTCAGTTGTAGTTGGAGCCCTCAAGTTGATTGGAAAAAGAAATACAAAAAAATATACTCAAAAATACAGTTCACACATTACGAACAACATTATCTATGTAAAATGTATGTGATCTTAGGGCTTTTTTTTTACAAAAATGATTGGTAGAAAATTTCATGAAGCTATTTCTGACCTTAGTTCTCTGGTTTGGGCCCGGAAGAAAATGTGCAGACAACTGAAATCAAAGGAAATAATAATAATAATAATAATAATAATAATAATAATAATAATAAACTATCAAAATACAAGGATCTTGAAGTGAAAATCTGGAATATTTCTTTTTAATAAATCCCTTTTTCATATGGTTTAAATTACATTTTCTGAAAGAATATATTTCCTTTCTTAACCATCTTTTCATTTCCAGATATTATGTTGGGAAGCATTTTCATTTTTCCATAAGTTCTGGGTTCATTTTTCACTTCATTATTTTTTGTTTTATAACTGGAAATTATTTTCGATATTTCTTTTTACATATTTATAAACAAATGATGTTTTAAAGTTTAAGGTTTCAGTGTGTTACAAATTGATGGCAGTGCGGCAATAAAACAAGCCCATCCCATCCCTCATTTATAAACCATCCACTTTAATAAAATAAACGTTTTCAGTGATAAAACTGAATTAGTCAAATAAACTATTTACACTATTTACATTGTTCAGACTGTTGTCCTCATCTTTATCGTCATATCCACGACGTTTCGGCCCTTGTACGCTTCGGCCTTCTTCAGGTAATTTACGTTTGAATTTCAAATCGAAATTATTTGGTCCATGGGAGTAGATTGTTCTAATTCCACAAGCCAAGCCTTTTTGGATATATCCTCAAGTACACATGGCACAGTGGATAAAAGTGTTCGTTGAGTAATCCAAAACGTGACTTGACCCAAAGAGTTGTGAGTTCAATAGCTGGCCACAGTAGCGGAAACAAAAATTGGAGTGTTGAGGAAATTAAATGATACTGAAATATCTAAAAAGAGGCATGGCACGTTGAATTAGAACAATCTACCCACATGGTTATTGCTGCTGGATGTAGTTTATCGTAACACCGAGGACAATGGGATGAAAGACCAAATGAAATAAAATAAAATGCTGCAGTGAATGAAAGAACAGTCAAATTTGATCGGCATCGATTTGGCTTCTGTAACAAATGCAACATTTCATCTTAATAGAGAATATACGTCTCAGATTATTAATTATTTGTCAGCGTTCGGGGAAGACGTCGGGGGAGGTTGTTGAATATCGTCATATTATATTTTTGTCCTCCTCTTGATTTCATTATGGCAACTTTTCTCCATTGTCGCCATAGACATTTTGATTAAGAATTAAACTATAACGCATATTTCCCTTGCGTTTTCTCTTGCCTCTGTTCATTATTAAATGAAAAACCACTGATGACAATTCATTTTAAATTCCAAACAATTTATACCTTGCTTTCTTTTACGTTTGATATATAACTTATTTTTTTATTAGCACACAATTCCAAATATACACATTAATATATATATATATATATATATATATATATATATATATATATATATATATATATATATATAAAACATTCTCTTTCTCTCTCTCTCTCTATATATATATATATATATATAAATTATTCCCTTCCTTTCCCTCTCACTCGATATATATATATATATATATATATATATATATATATATATATATATATAAATCATTCCCTCCCTATCACTCGATATATATATATATATATATATATATATATATAAATCATTCTCTTTCTCTCTCTCACTCTCTCACTCAATATATATATATATATATATATATATATATATATATATACATACATAAATCATTCTCTTTTGGTTCTCTCTCACTCGATACATATATACATTGGGGGAAATAAATATTTGTACACTTGAAAAATTGTATTTTTATGAATGCAAAAGCCTTAAATAAAACAAATCTCGGCTTATTTTATGCATAAAGACACATACTATTAAAAAATAATAATATACTTAATTAATTCTTATTCTAACAGAAATTAATGCATTTTTTAAATTCTAATGGTGAAAAAAGTATTCGTACAAATCAATTATTAGAATAAAATAATCAATTAATTATGAAAAAAGTATATTCTAGAATGTTCCAGTAATGTTATTAGAAATTATAGTTAACGCTATTAGCCATTATCAGAGCATTCTGCAATTCCTAGTCTTACGAGAAGGTTCTAATAATGCCTAAAGGTAAAGAATTGACTATTCCACAAAAACAACACATTTTGTCTCTTAGGAAAGATGGGAACAGTTACAGAACGATTTCTAACAACCTGAATATTCCTTTTACCACAATTGCTTCGTTCATTGCGAGCTTTAAAACTCGTAACAGCGTCGAAAACCAAAGACGAACAGGTACTTCGAGGAAGATTTCTCTAAGATCAGCAAGGATATTAGGACGCCAGATCCAACAAAATCCACAAGTTACCCAAGATGAGCTGCAGGAACATCTGCGTGCATTAGAGATTAAAGTAACTAAGCGTACAATAAGTAATGAACTACACAAAAACAGTCTGAAATCACGCATCCCAAGAAAGACTCCACTGCTCTTGAAACGACACAGAGATGCTAGGCTAAAATTCGTTAGAGAATATAAGGATAAAGAATATTCGTTTTGGGAAAAAGTACTATGGACAGATGAAACTAAAATAGAGTTGTTTGGTCATAATTATCGAAATCACGTGTGGAGGAAGGATGGTGAAGCCTACTTACCAAAAACACGTTGCCAAATTTAAAGTTTGGTGGTGGCAGTATCATGACTGGGGCTGTTTTTCGGCAAAAAGTGTTGGTAGAATATCAATAATAGATGGCAAGATGAATGTCGAAAGCTACCAGAAAATCCTGCAAGACAATTTAATGCGTTCTGTTGAGAGACTTCGGCTACGTCCTGATTGGGTTTTTCAACTGGATAATGATCCTAAGCATGCCGCTAGATCTACAAGGAAATGGTTAGCTGAAATTAACGTTGATGTCTTGCAATGGCCAAGTCAGTTCCCAGACTTGAAGCCAATCGAGAATTTATGTCGATATTTGAAAATTCAAATTGAGAAAAGAGCACCAACAAATATCAAGAATTTGAAGACAATATGCCAAGAAGAATGGGGCAAAATACCACTCAATGTGTGCAAATCATTAGTTGAGACGTACAGGAATAGACTGGTAGCTGTTGAACTCAATAAAGGATATTCCACAAAGAATTAAATTAAGTTAATATGCTTTTTGTGTTTTGTACGAATACTTTTTTCATCAGTTAAAATTAAAAAAAAATGCATTAATTTCTGTTAGAATAAGAATTAATTAAGTGTATTACTATTTTTTAATAAAATGTCTCTTTACACATAAAATGTATCAAAATTTGTTTTAATTAATTTACATTTATTTTATTGTTTTAATTAATTTACATTTATAAAAATACAATTTTTCATGTTTTTCCCTCACTGTATATATATATATATGATCGACTCTCCCCAAGGGTATTAGCAGCACGTAAGTGAATGTAGTGTATTCGACCTCGGCTCTCCGATTCCTCAATCCAAGCCGATATCATCCATTACTTCGCCCTGCCTCTCTCTCTCTCTCTCTCTCTCTCTCTCTCTCTCTCTCTCTCTCTCTCTCTCTCTATGATAAGAAATAATAGATATATATATATAGATATATATAAAACATATATATATATATATCATAAAAAATACAGTTTTAATGTGTGCGATATTTGTGTGTAAAACTACTCAATATCAATCGAGCGTGAGTATATATACAAAGTCATTGAGAGAAGCGTCTTTGATGTCGATTAGGATAATTTCAAAATTCAATGTTGCCTTAATGTTTTTGTTAATATTGTGTGGGCGAATAATTTCCGGACTGAACTCATTCATGTCTTTTTTTGAATTGGAATTGCATGTGAATCCCCCCCCCCGCTGTACAACCCCTCCTTCAGGATGTAGTTCCTCTATAACTTAGTACCATTTGTGGCTCTAACCAATGTCTCTTGCTTTCCTGGCTACTGTCCTGTTTCTGCTATCTATTGACACAAGCTCATAAGGTAGGTTTATACACTGTTTCTATATGCCTCTTGCCTTCAATATGCCTTGTGAGTGTCAAATTCTTCAAGCCCTCTTTCCTCTCAGAAGTTCCCCACTTTCAGAACCTCAACCAAATTGTCCTTCTTCCTATTTTCCTTGTTTACAGGTTTTGTTTATGGTACTATCAGCATGCTTTTATAAAATCACATCTCTGTTGCCCCAAATCTCCTCTTCATCCGAGTGGAAATTGTCCAGCATTCGCTGCCATAGAGAAGGGTTCTTATTGCATTGCAATTCAGCACTCTTTTATTTACTTAACGTTCGATGTCATGAAGCAAAATGGCGGTTATCTTCATTGTCAAAGTTTTTTTATCCTAATCCCATGGACCATTCAAAAAGTTCCCTTGCTTTGTTTCTGCAAATTCACCTGGTATTTCTACTACCTTTTTCTTCAAATATTTACAAATTCTTTGAACGAGTTTTTTTTTTTTTGTTTGTTTTTGTTTTGAGCTGAACATCTCTCTGGATTTTATATACCCTGCCTGACACGGAAACGTATTTACCCGAGGCTTCGATGTACCATATTCTAGTATTCGTCACACATTATTAAGAAGAATAAATACTGTACATCTTTTATTCAGCTATATTACAATAGCTCTCTACATGTGCATTCTCTTTGAATTACTACGTCTTCTTCAGATAGATAATTGAGTGGTTTACTGTTGCCTTCACGATTTTCAATATAAACTTGTCCTTGTCTTCGACCTAACGAACTCAGTTTACTCTGCGGGAGAAGAGGAGAATTCAGTGCTTTCTCAGGTCAATGGTTAAAATGAAGCCTGTAACTCTTAATCGAGGACCATCTTTCAGCGAACCTTGTGGACTGGCGCTACATAATCACCAGATCACTTGAGAATTTTCAATAACAGTAACAACTAAGAGGAATATCCCATGAAAATCGAAGAGAAAATAAAGACACGCTCAAGATGCTACCATTCTCCACTACCAAAACCAAAATATTAGGACAGAAGCCGCCATCAGTAAAATAGCAATTGACACTGGAAAGAACTATAACATTTCCATTGAAAGTGACACTGGTTGCTCACTCAATGAATATCAAACATTTCCTTATAAAGAAACGTTGAACATTAGCATACCTTTGTGTGGAAAGGGAAAGTAACAGCAGGACCCTAAATTTGATCTAGGACTTCCAATCTTAATTTCCGTGCTTATTACCGGTCATTATACGCATATTACCGGTCGTTACGTGCCTATTACCGGTTGTTATTCACTGATTACCGGTCGTTATGTGAAAATTACGGGTCTTTATACACCTATTGTTAGTCTTTACGTGTCAATTACCGGATGTTACGCGCCGATTACGGGCTGTGGTTCGCCGATTAACGGATGTTACGTGCCTATTACCGGTTGTTATTCACTGATTACCGGTCATTATGTGAAAATTACGGGTCTTTATACACCGATTGTTGGTGTTTACGTGTCAATTACCGGATGTTACGCGCCGATTACAGGCTGTGGTTCGCCGATTAACGGACGTTACTTGCCTATTACCGGTTGTTATTCCCTGATTACCGGTCGTTATGTGAAAATTACGGATCGTTATACTCCGATTGCTGGTCTTTACGCGTCAATTATCGAATATTACGCGCCGATTGCTGGTTGTTGTTCGCCGATTACCGGACGTTACACACCGATTACCGATTGTAGTTCGCCGAATAACGTACATAACGCGCCGATTGCTGGTTGATTTTCGCCGATTACCGGACGTTACACACCGATTACCAATTGTGGTTCGCCGAATACCGTACGTAACGCGCCGATTGCTAGTTGTTGTTTGCCGATTACCGAACGTTGGGCACCGATTACCGATTGTTGTTCGCCGGTTAACGTACGTTACGCGCTGATTACCGCTTGTTATTTATCGATTACAGGTCGTTTTGCGCATATTCGTGATATCATTGATTTTACAAAAACAATTGGTAATGATCATGCACCCACAAGCAATAAAAAGACGAGTAAATATAATAGACACTTCTAACATTTCTCTAACACTATACAATAGATGATGCGCTGAACTTGTACATGACAATAATGCTAAGATCTGACCATGAAATTTACAGTTCTTTCATGTCTACTAACTTCTCATTGGTTACAACATGTCTATTCGGGCAATATTTAAAAATATATGCTTTTTCCTGTGATACATGTGATGAAACAAATGATGGTCACCTAGTGGTTCATCCGTGGCGAGTATCATTCCAATCATTGTTGTTCAAGTTTACGTTACATATTCCGAAAAATAATAGCAAAAAGTTTATTTTTTGAGGACTGAGATATTACATTATCTGGTATGAAATTATTTTTTTGACGAATTTTCAAATTTTGAATATACGCCAACCATTGAAGTAAATTGTGCGAAATTGAAATCAAAAAAGTGATTTTCAATCTGTAATGAGATTCCATTAACCATGTCTGACGCTAAACCACTCATGATCTATCTTTCGATCTCTCACACTATATCTCATTTTCTTTACTTTCTCCTTCTCTTCTTATTTTCTTTAAAAATAAAAATAAAATTCTAAGTCTGGACATATCTATCTATCTATCTATCTATCTATCTATCTATCTAATTCAGTTCATTATCTATCTCCCTTAGTCTCTTCATATCTATTTATATATCTGTCTATATCAGACTTTTCATTATCTATCTATCTATCTATCTATCTATCTATCTATCTATCTATCTATCTATCTATCTATCTATCTAATTCAGTTCATTATCTATCTCCCTTAGTCTCTTCATATCTATTTATATATCGGTCTATATCAAACTATTCATTATCTATCTATCTGTTGTGGCCTTGTTAGGACCAGAAATAAAGACACAAATGGAGGAATTGAGTCAAACAAATATATTAACAGAAACAGTAATACAAACATATACAAATGGGAGTGTTACGGCAAGAATGTTCAGTCTGACTGTCAGAGCTGACTGCTGGAAACTTCCCTGTCTAAAAGGCAGTACCTGCTCCTATTTATAGCTGGGAGAGTCCATGCGTGCGTGGGTAAATTACCATAACACTATCTATCTATCTATCTATTGTACTTAGGTAGCATTTATTTCTTCAAGCATGTATAACAGAAGACCCGATACATTGTCAATATGAATCTTCTCCTGACTAATAGAACCACTGTTGTGTTCCTGACGATGGCCAGTGAATGCTTGAAACGATGATATGGACTACAGTCAATATCTTCCCCGTCCAGTTGTTCTATTTTACGAAAAAGGAGGAACTACTTGAAAAATGACTTAGTATTACTTGTCTGTCATATAAATGAATAATATGGGTATATACGCGCGTATGTGTGATTGGGTGCGTGTGTTTGTCTCTCTCTCTCTGTATGTGTGTATGTGAGTCTAACGGATAAAAAATGTCTGTTAATCCTTTTTGCGAGTTTTGCTGATGTCGAATCAGTCTTATTCGATACTGGCAGAAATCGCCATAATACTCAACAGACATCACTTGTAAGAGATCATATTTAAACGAACGATCCAGCCGATATTTTTTCTTTATTTTTATTTGTATTAATCATAATCCATGATATATATATATATATATATATATATATATATATATATATATATATATATATATATATATGTGTGTGTGTGTGTGTGTGTGTGTGTTTCGATCGATGCTGTTGCTAGCACCAAAACTGCAATTGTTACTCGTAAAAGCGATTCGGTAACAATCTGTCAATATATATGTAAATATGTAAATCACTCTCGGGACTTAAAAGTAATCTTTATAGACATGCTTGGTCCGTGCCAAACCAATAATGATTCATTTTATCCTTGGCAATCATTTCTAGACAGAAAATAATAAATAAGCGAAAAAGTGTCTGGTTCGATAACGATTCGACTACCACTTAACACTATCTATCTATCAATCTATCTATCAATCTAAATATATATATATTTTTTTTTTTCATGTTTATACGTTCTTTTTTAGAGATACAAATATTTAAGTAAATTCTCTGCTTATAATAAACAGTATTAACGACATTTACCGGCCTGAATGTCCGAGAAATTTTCATAGAAAATATGCGTCCTCCGACAGGAATCGAACCTGTATCCTAGAACAGTAAAATCGACATTGTTAACCGAAACGCTCCTTTGTGGTTCTCTCGGTAAAGCACGTCAAGCTATATGATTTTTCTGTATAGGATACAGGTACGATTATTTTCGGATAGCGCAAAAATAGTTTACTCACTACAAAGATGCAACTTCGTTTCGGTGCATTTCAATTGCACCTCGACGGGTGAGAACCAAAAATGGTTATGAACAATTCTGCTTGTAGGCAAGCCGTATGTGAAATGTCACTTCCTTTTTTCCATTTGTTTGAGAAAAAAATATACATAAATAATAATTATCGCTCTACTATCGGTATCGAGCCCTCTTTTGGATTAATGCTGCGGACATTAGAATTTATATATATATATATATATATATATATATATATATATATATATGTAAGCAAATATATTAGACCAGATATATATATATATATATATATATATATATATATATATATATATATATATGTAAGCAAATATATTAGACCATATTCAATTCAACATGAAAAAGACGATGGACATAAGAGCAAGACCAATCCAAACAGATAACTGAAATCTTCTCTAATGTTAATTATGTCTTATGAATATGTCCTGAAGATGGTCTATTAGACCGAAACGTCAGACGTTGACATTATATTAACATTAAAACAGCATAATTGCATATTAGGATTTTTGTTTTTTTTTTTTCCGTATATTTTTCTTCATATATATATATATATATATATATATATATATATATATAGCATCTCTACTTCAACTCATTCTCTAACCTTTTTGTCACTTTTTCTTTCCACCGTCTCTCTCTCTCTCTTTTTTACCGAATTCGTAACTACCGCCCCCTCTGTTTACTTCCTCCTCCTCCTTTCTCTCTTTTCCTTTTCTCTCTTTCACTTTTCTTTTTCCTCTTTATCTTTTTCTCGACTAAAGAATTTTATGACTTGAAGTTCGCGCTTTTCGTAAGCCAAAAGAATACACGCTTTTAACAAATGTTGACAAGAAACTCAACTCAAGATTAAACCGGCAAATACGACAAAAATAGTGTTGCCAAGCAGCCAGTGATTGTGTTGAAGATTGAACTACAGACGATCGATTTGGGCAGACAATGCCATTGTGATATTTTTGGCGGGAATTTCCTTGAAACAGGCGCCAAAAATGACATTTTCAGAGGGGCTGTTGTATTGATGTTTATTATGTCAAGAATTAGCGGGCGGGGTAAAAAAAGAAAATGAAAAGAGAGAACTTTAAGAAAGAAAGAAAGTGTTTAAAAAAGAAAGAAAAAAGAAAGAAAAATGTTTAAAAAAAAGAAAGAAAAGTGTTTAAGAAAGAAAGAAAGAAAGAAAGGAAAAGGTAAGAAAGAAAATTAGCAAGAAAATATTAAAAGGCAAATAAAAAAGATTAAAAAAAGAAAAATGATTACCAAATAAAATAGAGAGATTAAATTAAAAAGAAAAGGACGAAAAATGAAAGAAAAAATCGAAAAGAAAGAAAAAAGAAAGCAAGAAAGAAAATAAAGGGTTTAGCATAAAAATAAAGTTGACTAGTATAGAAAGAAAAAAAATGAAAAAAAAATTATTAAAAAAGAAAGAAAATATGTTATAGAGAAAGAAAGAAAAAGAAAGAAAGGAAAAAGAAAGTAAAGGGATTGACATAGAAAAAAAAGATAAAATAAAAGTCACAAAGAAAGAAAGAAAGTGTTTAAAAAGGAAAGAAAGAAAAAAGAAGGAAAAAAGAAAGAAAGGTGTTTAAAAAGAAAGAAAAGTGTTTAAAAAAGAAAAATAAAGAAAGAAAGAAAGATAAAAAGAAAGAAAGTGTTTAAAAAGGAAAGAAAAAAAAAGTAAGAAAAAAGAAAGAAAGGTGTTTAAAAAGAAAGAAAAGTGTTTAAAAAAGAAAAATAAAGAAAGAAAGAAAGAAAGAAAAGCGAAAGGGAAAAGAGGCGTTCTCAAAAAGGAAAAAATGAAATTAGAAAAAAAAATGGTGATTAGAAAAGAAAGAAAAAAAGAAAGAAATTTGCTTTAAAAGAAAACCTGGCAAACGTTACAGTTAAGTAATCGAAACAAAGTCACGTCTTTTGGCGACCAAAATGAAAAGAATGACATTAATAGAACGCGTCCTCTTGTGTTACATTCAATAAATCAGGTTTAAAATTGGATCCACAATCAATGCGTATGTGCGTGTCTCATTGTCACATTAACGTAGCTATAAAGATTTGCAGTTTGGAAAACAAAATTAATAGACATAGAATGCCTATCCTTTTTAATAAAACCTGTTTATTCGACAAAGCATATTTGAGAAATGAAAACGTACCATTGCACGTTGCTGATATGATTTCCTGCGTTTTTGATTTATCGGATTAAATTTCAAACAATAAAAAAGAAAAATATTACGATACTTAAAAAAAAAAAAAGAAATATAAACCACTTTTGATATTTTTCCTTCAATTTTCATTATCACTCCTGACGAATACTCAGATTAGTTGAAAGGTTGAAAACTGACTCGATTTTGGATTTGGATTTTTCGCAGTCTGGAAAAATTTAATAGACTTTTTTCCAGTTTTTCTCGAGTTTCATGCACACCCAGATTGAAGTAGCTGATAAACAGTCTAGATTTAATGTTTTTTTTCTTCCGTTTTTTTGTCTTCGAGGACTTCCGACCGTTCCCGTTATTATCAGGAACTAAATGATGCCATTATCTGAGAAAAAAAGGTTAGGGTTAGCAATTTGTGGAAAGTTAACATTCGAATTTAAAAGGAAAATAACAGGAATCGTATAATAATAGCAAAAATAAATAAATAAGTAAAATAAAAATAAAAATAAAATAAAATAAAATAAATAAATAACAACAACAAAAACTATAAAAAATTATATGTCCTACCAACAAGAGGAGATAGGTTGACCTATCGTCCGGTTCACACAACTCCCCGATCTTTTAAACAGGAATAGAGGTTTATCTCTTGTTTGCTTTTTAGAATTGCGTTTCTGGCTCCTTCTAAAGTCTACTTCAACTCTATACT
This sequence comes from Acanthosepion lycidas, assembly GCA_963932145.1. Taxonomy (NCBI): domain Eukaryota; kingdom Metazoa; phylum Mollusca; class Cephalopoda; order Sepiida; family Sepiidae; genus Acanthosepion; species Acanthosepion lycidas. Next base: position 17,472,904 of record OZ010615.1, on the reverse strand, counting down.
CTGGTCCTTTCTTATGCTAATATAACATATTAGCCCTCTACTGTGAGTGGCTCTTGGGCCTTGTATTGCGTGAATATTAATAATTTTATAGTCATTTTAAATATTTTAGATCTATTTTAAAACGCTGTCTTCGATACTGACAACGTTCATTTACGGAGACTGATCACCGACGGCTTCTAAGGAGTTTTGTATACCCAATATCACTCACAAGTATTGAGTCAACACGTGTTATGGTTTTCAGGCACTTTTCAATGGTGTCACACGCTAGGATTGCCTCCCCAGACTTTTTCGTGTGTCATTTTATTAGTAGTATTGGTATTGCCAGTTGGAAAGGGATAACTCAATACCGCCGACACAACACCACCTACTGAGCGCCGGCACAACACAGGACTGACATAACTTAGCACAAGAAAAATTGAATACGAAATAAGAGGATAGAATCCTAATCACGATCCAATTCATCAGACCTATAAATTGAAATATTCAAAAAAGCTTTTTGAATTTGTAGGTCTAATGAATTTGATCGTGATTACGATTCCAATGTAATAAATTATAACCATGGAATATTAGTGTTTGAGCCTTTTATATTATATTCTTACTCTCTGTCTTGTACAATGAGCTCTACCTGGATTCTATCCTCATGGTAATATATATATATATATATATATATATATATATATATATATATATATATATATATATAGTGGTACTCGCTTGGAAAAAACGTGGGTAATTCGACTTGTAGTAAAACAAAACCAATATCCAAGGAAAAATGAAGAATAAAAAAAAGAAAGAACCAAGAATATAAAACTAAGGCGAAAACAATCGTCCAGGATTCAAGCTCAGAGTCCAAAGAAAAAAAAAACCCTCCAAAGCAAGTAAAAGCAACTATGTAAAGTGCTCAATACATGAAGTAGAGCAAACGTAATATAAACCTAAAGAGCCAGGTAAACCTACCTAGGTTTCACCTAAACGGATCGTCAGAATTTATATTATACATAATATATATATGTGAGTGTGTGTGTAATATGTAATATGTAAATTATAACCATGGAATTTTAGTGTTTGCGCCTTTTACATATTACATAAATATATATGTGCTTTTACCGATTTCGCCACAATTGGATATGTGGCACCATTTAACGAGGCAGAAAGGGAAAAGAAAGAAAAGAAGAAAAGGAGAGGCTAACTACCGAATCGTGAGTGATAAGCAAGAACACACACACAGCTAAGAGACAATGGATAAAAGGATATTTTGGTAAGTAACAAATGGCGAAAGAGTGTCATTACAATGACAGGAAATTCTGAGTAAAAAGAAAGGGAAAGAAGGAAAGAATCAGATATGTTTTGGCATCGGCTGTGTTATCTAAGGATATGAAAACAAACTATTGGTACGGGAAGACATCTTATTATCAACTACAGACCGGCTGGCCAAAGAAAAAAAATTCAAATGAAAATGTTATTTTGATAAGTGACGAAAAACAGGCAACTAAAGGGACTTTGGACAGATATAAAATTATGTTATCAGAAATATGTACCGAAGGAAAATGAATGGGAACCTAGAAGGATTTTTTTTCTTTCTTCGAGGCGACAGACTGACTGGAACTTTGGAGATGTTTCTTTTTGAGACCGTGTTAGGAAGACCACACATTCTGATAATTAGCGATAAAATACCTGACGTAAACCACGTGTAGAACAAGAGTTATGACCGCCATTGTCATATTGTCCCGTTCGCGGCCAGAGAAATGATAACACCATTAAGAGGAAGAAAAGGGAAAGAGAAGAGATAATTTTTTTGAGTTAAGCAAGATATTTTTTTCTTCCTGAAACAAAGCCGCGGATTCGTCCACGCCCGACTAAGACATAATTGGTCGAGTGGTGATCACGTGACGCACGAGGGAGGCTGTTGCAGCCCATCTGGAGGATGAGTAAGAGAGGTTGCTACGAAGATGTGGGGAGGGTAGTTCACGCCCCTCTGAAGTATGATGAGAAGGTGGGAGTGAGGAAAGGTTCCCAAAAATGGAAAAAGGTGGAAATTGCTAACCAGAGAGGTGGATATGTATTTAGAATTATCGAGGAACCCCCCGGCGCCGACAAACTCACCCCGGTTTTGGTCGGCACCCATATAAACGAAGCCACAACGAGCAGAGTTGAGTTGAGTTCCAGCAGTTCCCAGAGTCAGTCTCCAGTTGAAGCAAGCCTCGCAGATAGCTGACCAAGATTCACGCACATTCCGGACCCCTCTTCAACCCAAGAACAATTATTTTGAAGAGCGACTTAGATCCAGATCACCGAAATAAGTTTTTTTTTTTTTACTTTCGTCCAAAGACCCACTGAAACACCAATTTCTTAGAGAGCAGACAACTTGAAGTGTTAAAACTTGCCTAGCGGAAAACGACGTGTCACAATCCATAGAACGGGTCGGGAGATAGATGTAGTCCTATGTATCGAACAACTAGACATAAAGTTTGTTACCTTTTTCTTTGATACTTTGAACTTTTGAGTTTTCATTTTATTGTCTTTTATGCATATTTGTGTGGTATCACCCCCGTTGAACTCGGTTTGCAGTACGGCCCCAACCACTTTTTGATCTCGTCTGCCTAAGATCAATTCACAACGTGGGTAGGCAGACTGGGAATCAAAGTAGTTACTTCGGTAACCAGGCGTTGGAAGCGAGTTGGGAACGACGAGGCTGATATCAAATCTAACCAGATTCCCACCCGAATCACCAAAAGGTTAGAACGTCACATTTGGAGCGGCGACACCCGAACGGAGCAGCGAAGAGCGAACGGCTGGTGCCGCGGCGACGACGTCACAATTGGTGCTGTTTAGGGACGTCACAGTTGGTGCCGTGGTAGACTAGAATAGAACGTCACGGTTGGCGCTGCGACCAGGGGACGACGTCACAACTGGTGCCGTGACTACAGGATAGGACCCTGGAACAGCCACAGTTAGTACCGTGACAGCAGGACAGGATCCTGGACCGACCACTGTTGCTGAGAAATTTCGAATGGGACTCAAAACGACCCGGGACCGAGAGGAACGAGAACAGAATCGTCTGTAAGGTAGGACACTTTGCTTGATTTCCCAACCTCGATTGTTGCTGCGTAGATTGTCTTTCTCTTTAAATATGTCGGACTATGATTCAGATAGAGCAGTGGGGGATGAAGAGGGGGTTAGACAAGGGTTGTCAGCTGACCTGAGAAAGTTGTTGGGTGGACCGAGGGTTCCAGCATTTGACGGCAGTGGGAAAGATTTCAAAAACTGGCTGGCAATCCTGGAGAAGAGCCGAATTATATATGAACTCACAGATCAGGAAACCCTGTATCTGGCATATGATGCCACAAAGGGGAAAGCTTCTGAGTTTATGAAGGAGCTCTTGGAGAGTCAACCCCACTTGTCTTGGGAAAGATTAAAGGGACTATTGACCAAGGAATTCACCGACGAGGGCACGGCTATAGAGGCCATGAGGGCCCTCTTAAAGCTGACACAGCTGCGGGACGAAACCCCTGGAGAATTGGGGGCCCGAGCGGGGAAGCTGTCATCATTGGCCTTCCCAGAAGTGGTTAGAGACAATGCGGTCATGCAGGCCCAGTTAGCAGACCTGTATATGGAGGCCCTAAGTGACGAGCGTGTTCGTCACGACGTGCTGAAAGAGGGGCCGGTGAGACTATCGGCAGCAATAGAGCTGGCCAAGGAGAGCCAGGGTGTATGGGAAAAGGTGAAAAGGTGTGGAAGGAACCAGATACTAAGTCAAGAGGTCGGAAAAAGGGGGAAAGGCGGAAGACCCCCCGCGTGGAATCGGAGGGTCAAGCTAGAAGTAGATCAGCCTGAGGTGTGGGAAGAAGACCCCAATAGAAAGGCATGGTCAACCAGGCATGGATTTTATAAGCCCACGCCGGGTAGATACGGGCTGGTCTGCTAGACCTGTGGGCATGAGGACCACAGAGCGGCGGAATGTCCGACGAAGTGGGGTTTGCCCCCAGACTTCGAACAGGACAGGTGCTCCAGGTGTGGAAAGAAAGGACACCTGACCAAGTGGTGCGGGCTGAGAAAAGGCGCCCCACCGATATTAACAAAGAAGGCCGAGCCCAAGAGACAAGACCAGGGAAAAGCCAGCGGGCCACCCCGGAATTAAGAGGGAGGGTGGCCCAGTTAAAAAGAAGGGAAATAAAAGCTTGGACCAGTGGTCGGGCGAGCCGCTTGGGTAGAGGACAGCCCCCCCCCGGGAGTAAACGAGAGGTTAGCCCAGTTGAAGAGAAAAAGAGCAAAATGTTGGACATGTGGTCGGCAAGAAGGTGCTGGTTTTGTAGGAGACCAGGGCACTTGAAGAGAAGCTGTATCCTTAGGAACAGCCGCGGGAGACTGGGAGAGGTCCAGCCGGGCCCGCCCAGGTGCGAAAAGCGCAGAACTCCCCCCGTAAGAATAATGAAGGTGATTTATTGCTGCCGGCGTTCTATGGCTGGGATGACCCAAGGGTTGGGGCCCAGGAAGAGGAAAGCCCAAGTGTTCTCTTCGCTGACGCAAGAGAAGAAGCTATCCTGTAGAGCAGAGATAGGGGGTAAGGCGATGAAAGCTCTGGTAGACACAGGAGCATCTGTGTCATTGCTGAGAGAGGAAGCATACAGGCGGGTGAAACGGAAGAGTAGGTTAAGGGAAGCGGACATAGAGGTCACGCAAGCAGATGAAACCCCCCTGAAGATAAAAGGGATGGTGAGGCTCCCTGTGAGGATTGGGAAATTAAGAAGCACCCAAAATTTTGACGTAACCCCCGACCTGTGTACGGAGGCAATCTTGGGAGAAGATTGGCTCCGGAGCCAGAGGGCCCAGATAGAGTTCAACCCCACTGTGCTGATAGTGAATGGCGAGAGAACGCCATTGGGATGCCCACTGGAAGAAGATATAACAATAGTGGTGGAGGAAGATGTAAAGCTCCCCCATAGAACGGCGGTGTCGGGAAAGGGTAGGTTAATGTCAGGGAAGAAAATAGGAAAAGGACCCCTGCAGTTGGTCCCTGTGGAAGGGAAGGGCTTAGAAGAGAATGAGGTAACTCTGTGTGAGACGGTGGTGGAGGCAGCTGAATTAGTGCTCATTACGAAGGTGAACCAGGCCCCAAAGACTATAAAGGTTAGGAGAGGGGAAGAGATAGGGAAAGCGCTAACCCTACGGACTCTGAATCGGGTGAGATTCGAAGAGGAACGAAGAAAACTTGTAGAGCAAACAGAAGGAATAGTGGACGAAGATATATTAGCACTGGATCAATTTAGAACCAGGGTGGGAGGTCTGCTGAGGGATAATCGAGATGTGGTAGCCCAGTCAGACAAGGAATTGGGCCAGACCCACACAGTCAAAATGAAAATCGACACCGGAGATCACCCCCCTGTGAAATTAAAACCCTACCGGACACCTATTCATAAAAGACCCCTTGTAGAAGAGGCAGTAGAAGAGATGTTGGAAGCTGGGATGATCGAAAGATCGATCTCCTCTTAGAGCTTCCCAATCGTAATAGTAGGTAAGAAAGATGGCGGGCACCGTTTTTGTGTAGATTTTAGGAAACTGAATTCTATATCGAAGCCGTTGGTGGTGCCATTGCCAGTAATAGATGATATATTGGCATTATTAGGGAAGGCAAAGTACTTCTCTACGTTGGACTTGAGGTCCGGGTATTGGCAGGTAGCCCTTGATGAGGCTGACAAGGAGAAGGCCGCATTTGTGTGTCACCTAGGACTGTTTCAGTTCAGGGTGATGACATACGGTTTAGCTAATGCCCCGGGAATCTTCCAACAGCTGATGTCAATAGTGTTAGGAGGATACGAGAGCTTTGCCATGGCATATTTGGACGATATCTTAATATTTTCGGAGACAGTAGAACAACACTTTTTCCATCTAAAACAAGTGTTGGGAAGGTTAAGAAAACACGGCTTAAAATTGAAATTGTCGAAGTGTCAGTTTCTGAAGGAGGAGACTAGATATTTAGGCTTTGTTATAAACGGAGACGGTATTAAACCCGTCATGGATAAGGTGAAAGTCATAAGGGAAATGCCAGAACCTAAGACAGTGAGACAGGTAAGAGGTTTTATAGGAGCTATAGGTTACTACCGACGCTTCGTCCCGGCATTTTCGAGAATTGCCATACCACTAGTAGCCATGACGAAGAAATACGCTAGGTTCAAGTGGACAGAGGATTGTCAACAGGCATTAAAAGAACAGTTGACAGCCGTCCCACTGCTGACGTACCCAGACCTCAGCAAGCCCATGGTACTATACACTGATGCCAGTGAGCAGTGTGTAGGAGCAGTTCCTACCCAGCCGTGTCCCGATAAAGAAGGACCAGTTCCAGGCATACCAGAGGAAGTACCGATATACTTTCTCTTTCATAAGAGACACAACAGAGATGGCCAGTAATAGAAAGAGAAGCATATGCTATCATGTATGCTCTCCAAAAACTGGACTACTACTTGAATGGTGCGGTCTTTACTGTAAAAACAGACCACAAACCTCTGCAGTACCTATTGCAGGCAGAGTGGACAAATAATAAGATTCAACAGTGGGCACTTAAGTTAAGTGGCCACCACTGTAAGATGGAGTATTTGGCAGGGAAGGAAAACACGTGCGCAGATTTACTCTCAAGAATACCGAAACAACTGGAAGAAAGATCTGCAAAAGTAGAGCAGGGAGTAGATGATAAAGCCTATAGAATAGGAGTAATTAACTCTAATAAGCTAAAAGATCGCCCTATGTTAGAATCGGACGAAGAAGGGGACACAGATAATAACCGATCCCTACTGGACAGAAGGAATTGAGAAGGAGCAGGCAGACAGTGAAATAGCTGCCCTGAGAGAAAAGGTGAAGGCAGGAGAGACCACCAAGTATGCCATAATAGAGGAAAGGCTGTATTATCTCTCAGGCAGGGATGAAGAAGTCAAGCCCAGGTTGTATGTGCCCAAAAGTTTAAGACCAGAGGTATTGGAACAGTGCCACGAGAGGTTGGGTCACATGGGAATTGATAGGACATGTGATCTAATAGGAAGAAAGTACTATTGGCCCAAATTGTACGGAGAGGTCACTAACTATGTTCGGAGCTGCGTAGTGTGCCAGTCGCAGAGCAGAAGGCAGGAAATGGCACCATTGGAGGAGACGGACGTGCCGAACTTCCCCTTCGAGAAAGTGAGTATGGATGTATCAGGACCATATGGGGAAACTGCGCAGGGAAACAACTACATAGTGAGTTTTGTCGATTGGCTAACAAATTGGCCTGAGGCATTTGCAGTACCAGACAAGAAGGCTAGAACTGTGGCCGGTTTGATAATAAGTGAAATCTTCCCTAGGTATGGCGCCCCTGTGCAGTTGGTAACAGATAATGGCACGGAGAATGTAAACAGCATAATGAGAGAAGTGCTGACAGGTTTGAATATAGAGCATGTAAAAACATCTCCATATCACCCCCAAGGAAATGCTAAAGTGGAAAGGTTTCATAGAACCTTGGGAGATGTATTGGCCAAGCTGGTCAGAGAGAACACTGGAAACTGGGACTTGTATTTGACACAGGCTCTGGCGGCCGTGGGGTTTACGATAAACGAAACCTCTAGATTTTCTCCTTACTTTATGTTGTTTGGCAGAGACGTGGTCCTGCCTGTTGATAACCTATTGAAGCCCCGAAGAAAGTATATGGGAGAAGATCATCATCAGCTGTTGCTAGAACAACAACATAAAATATTTGTTCAGGCCAGAAGAAGAATAAAGAGGGCCAAGAAGAAAAGAAATGAGAGAGTGAATGCTGAAAGAAAGGTAGTAGAATTGAAGGTTGGAGACCCTGTCTACTATAAAATCCACCAGAGAGAAGGAAAGCTGGACCAAAGATGGGAACCGTACTACCGGATAGTAGAGAAGACGGGTCCAGTATCATATGTAATATGGGATCATGTGGCGGGACGAGCAAGGAGGATCTAAAGAAGGCTGAAATAGCTAACCTGGAAATGAGCGAGCCGAGGCCTAAGAAGACAAGGACAAGGAGGGTAACTCTGGTTGAGCCGGAAGAAATGGAGACGGAGGAAGATTCCGAAGAAAATGAGGAGATAGATCGACTTGACAAGATAGACGAAGCGATCCGAGTGACGGGGTTGGAACCCTCGGCGGATATCAGCGGTGTTCAGTCGTCAACTGAATCGGTGCAGAGAAGACCCTGCGAAGTCGCCATCGCACCCCCATGTCCAAAGGAAAGGAAGAGAAAGACGAGGAGATCCAATCAAGCAGCCAAGGGCTCTAAAAAGAGGCACCCTGAACAGGACGAAGGGCCTAGCGAGTGGGAGGAAGAGGATCAAATACCCCTTTCCCAGCTCAAGGAAAAGCTAAGGAACAGGAGAGATCTAGACATAGAGTCAGGAGGTATTAAAGACGTCCAAGGCGAGGACTCTAAACAGAAGGAAGAATCAGGGGAGGAAGAAGAGGACAAAACACCTCCTGGACGGGAATTAAACCCAGAGGGAAGGTTAGAGGTTGAGTAGGGACCACCTCGGAAGATGAGATCAAGAAGGGTGAAGAACCCCAAATCTCAGTAGAACAAAGAAGGCTGTGCAGAATAGAAACAGTCGGTGTCGACAGGTAACGACACTGGCTCATCCAAAAACCTGCTGGCTGACTGTGGTGGATGTGGATGGAGGGGATGGAGTCGCAGGCTGCATCTCACGAAGGACGGAAGAAGATTATTGGCATTGCTGACTGGCCATCAGTGGTGTCATGAAGTACGACCTTTGGGAGTGGGCGCCACGCACATCTGTCCGGGCCATTCTGTCTGCTAGGAGTTAGTTAGAGGAGGGAAGAGCTGAACGTAGTGAGAAATTATGGAATAATTGAGTGATGAATTGAGCAAGACTGAATGGTTGTGAAGAATAACAACAAGAGAATTTTGTTACCTTACAGGAATGATCAAGATGAAAGGGCTGATGATGATGATGATGATGATGATAGCCACACTGATGGTGACGACGGCGGAAGCTGGGAAGCACAACCGAAACACCATTTTTAAAAAGATGAGTGAAGTAATAATAACCTGGTCTAAATGATTGATCACATTCGTGATAGATTTGAAACCATACGAGTCGCTACTAAATAAGTTAAGAAATGAGCTAACGCAGCTGGATGCAGCCCGGTTGATGGTAGGGCAAGATTATCCCAAGGAAAATGGGTATCTTAGTTTACTACACTCCCTAGAATCAGAGGCCACTATGATAGAGGCTCAATGGAGGGACATGCAAAATTACCTGAAGGGAATAGAGTTACTGCAGACGCGGGAAAAGAGATCAGTAGTTCCGATTATAGGAAAAGCGTTAAATGTCCTGTTTGGAACAGTGACTGAAGATGACGTTAAATTCATAAGAAGGAAACTTGGAGAAGTGGAAGTAAACCAGAGGACGCTTGCTCAAGTGGCAAGGGAGAGTGTGACCATATTAAATGTGACAAGGTTAGAGGTGGCCAAAAACAGAGCCAGAATCAATTGGTTAATAGATAACCTGGCAGGGTTGAGACAAGAGGTAATTAATGATACAGAAACTGTAATGATCGAATTACAAGAAATGAGCGGATTCATGCAAAAATATTTCCAACTGATGACAATTACGAATAAGGTACGACAAACTAGTCAGTCGTTGACGACCTTGCTGGAACACGTGAGAGCGCAATTAGACATGCTGTCAGTGGGACACCTCTCCCCAAGCATAGTAAACCCGGGTCGCCTAAGGGAAGTGCTACTCGGAATACAGGCCGAGTTACCCCACCATTTAAGGCTGCCAGTGGGCCCCACCAAAGAATTGTGGAAATATTATAATGCACTGGGATGTGTGACCTTGTTGGAAAATAGACGACTATTGGTTGTGATATCTGTTCTGTTGTTAGATAGAGAGAGTATACTCGAGATATACCAGGTTATAAATTTACCCATTCCCTACCCCAGAAGAGATCAAGGTTTGGGAATTATAGCAAGGTACAAGGTGGAAACAGAATACATAGCTTTAAATTCAGGGAGAACGAAATTCATGTTGCTAACAGCTGAAGAAGCTAGAAAGTGTAGAGATGATGTTCTAGGGATTGTACCTCGTTAAGCCCTATCTATATAACTGGTAACCGCAAAATGTGCATACTAGAATTGTTTGAAGGGAACCTGCCAAGTGGAGGTATTAGCAAACACGGCATTACCACAAGCTTTCAGTGTTTCAGACGGGTTGTGGGCAGTAGCCACACAGAAACCTATCAGCTTGTCTAGGGTGTGTGGGCGAGAGTCCACAAGGACATTAAGAGTAAGGCCACCATTATCCCTGTTAAAGTTACCCATGGGATGTTCGGCATTTGGGATATCTATATCCTTACCCCCCTATTACCAGGAAGAAGAAAGATATGAAGATAAAGATTCAATCATAGAAATGATTGGCAGAGGCTTAGTCAATTGTACAGAATTGTGGGAGCCAATAGTGAAGGGATTCTCCAATGTTACCTTGAATAAAATGCCAGAGCAAATGAAGCCGATAAAAAAGATCGATATGGATCAATTGAGGGACAAGTTAAGTGCGTTGGGAAATGAAGGTATGGCTTGGGAAGGCGATGAGCAGATCGCGATAAGTTGGTCAATAGTGATGGGTACATTCATAGTTATAGCCATCGGGGGTATAGTAGTATGGAAGATTAAGAGTAAGAGGAGATTAACGAACGACAATCCAATGCGCATGCAGGAACTCGAGAGGGAGATGCCGAGCAGTGTTCCTTACTCATACAGAATCGGCGAAGAAATTGCAGGAAGACCAGCGGAGGAGGCTGGCGTGAGACCGCCACGTGCGGCGGAAAAACCTCCCACAGCGGAGAGGAAAACATTGATCAAGAAGAACAAGCCATAGTAACCACCTCTGCAACCACAGGCACACGCACACATTACATTACATATAGAATAGATGAACATGAAAAAGAACATTACATTGCATGTAGAACAGAAGAACTTGAAAGAGAACATTACATTTGCATGTAGAACAGAAGAAGATGAAAAAGAACATTACATTGCATGTAGAACAGAAGAAGATGAAAAAGAACATTACATTGCATGTAGACCAGAAGAAGATGAAAAAGAACATTACATTGCATGTAGAACAGAAGAACTTGAAAGAGAACATTACGTTGCATGTAGGAAAGTAGTATAGAATTGCATGGGACAAATGCATGATGCATGTTAAATGGTGTATTTGGGTTTAGGTGTCATTTACGGGTAAATGACAAATCGGTTAGGGGAGGATTGTGGCACCATTTAACGAGGCAGAAAGGGAAAAGAAAGAAAAGAAGAAAAGGAGAGGCTAAGGACCGAATCGTGAGTGATAAGCAAGAACACACACACAGCTAAGAGACAATGGATAAAAGGATATTTTGGTAAGTAACAAATGGCGAAAGAGTGTCATTACAATGACAGGAAATTCTGAGTAAAAAGAAAGGGAAAGAAGGAAAGAATCAGATATGTTTTGGCATCGGCTGTGTTATCTAAGGATATGAAAACAAACTATTGGTACGGGAAGACATCTTATTATCAACTACAGACCGGCTGGCCAAAGAAAAAAAATTCAAATGAAAATGTTATTTCGATAAGTGACGAAAAACAGGCAACTAAAGGGAATTTGGACAGATATAAAATTATGTTATCAGAAATATGTACCGAAGGAAAATGAATGGGAACCTAGAAGTATTTTTTTTCTTTCTTCGAGGCGACAGACTGACAGGAACTTTGGAGATGTTTCTTTTTGAGACCGTGTTAGGAAGACCACACATTCTGATAATTAGCGATAAAATACCTGACGTAAACCACGTGTAGAACAAGAGTTATGACCGCCATTGTCATATTGTCCCGTTCGCGGCCAGAGAAATGATAACACCATTAAGAGGAAGAAAAGGGAAAGAGAAGAGATAATTTTTTTGAGTTAAGCAAGATATTTTTTTCTTCCTGAAACAAAGCCGCGGATTCGTCCACGCCCGAATAAGAAATCATTGGTCGAGTGGTGATCACGTGAAGCACGAGGGAGGCTGTTGCAGCCCATGAGTAAGAGAGGTTGCTACGAAGATGTGGGGAGGGTAGTTCACGCCCCGCTGAAGTATGATGAGAAGGTGGGAGTGAGGAAAGGTTCCCCAAAATGGAAAAAGGTGGAAATTCCTAACCAGAGAGGTGGATATGTATTTAGAATTATCGAGGACCCCCCCGGCGCCGACAAACTCACCCCAGTTTTGGTCGGCGCCCATATAAACGAAGCCACAACGAGCAGAGTTGAGTTGAGTTCCAGCAGTTCCCAGAGTCAGTCTCCAGTTGAAGCAAGCCTCGCAGATAGCTGACCAAGATTCCGCACATTCCGGACCCCTCTTCAACCCAAGAACAATTATTTTGAAGAGCGACTTAGATCCAGATCACCGAAATAAGTTTTTTTTTTTTACTTTCGTCCAAAGACCCACTGAAACACCAATTTCTTAGAGAGCAGACAACTTGAAGTGTTAAAACTTGCCTAGCGGAAAACGACGTGTCACAATCCATAGAACGGGTCGGGAGATAGATGCAGTCCTATGTATCGAACAACTAGACATAAAGTTTGTTACCTTTTTCTTTGATACTTTGAACTTTTGAGTTTTCATTTTATTGTCTTTTATGCATATTTGTGTGGTATCACCCCCGTTGAACACGGTTTGCAGTACGGCCCTAACCACTGTTTGATCTCGTCTGCCTAAGATCAATTCACAACGTGGGTAGGCAGACTGGGAATCAAAGTAGTTACTTCGGTAACCAGGCGTTGGAAGCGAGTTGGGAACGACGAGGCTGATATCAAATCTAACCAGATTCCCACCAAAAGATTAGAACGTCACATTTGGAGCGGCGACACCCGAACGGAGCAGCGAGGAGCGAACGGCTGGCGCCGCGGCGACAACATCACAATTGGTGCTGTTTAGGGACGTCACAGTTGGTGCCGTGGTAGACTAGAATAGAACGTCACGGTTGGCGCTGCGACCAGGGGACGACGTCACAGATACACCATCGAGCAGATATGAATGTACGTGAGAGATTCATGGAAGATTGAAGTTTAAAAACAGTAAAATCGACCTTGCTAACCGAACGCTCCTCTGTGGCGAAATCGGTAAAAGCACGTCAGGCTATATAACGATTTCGTATAGGATACAGGTTCGATTCCTGTCGGAGGACGTATATTTTCTATGACATTCTCGGATATTCAGGCCGGTAAATGTTGTTAATACTGTTTATTATAAACAGAGCAGTTACTTAAATATTTGTATCTATAAAAAAGAATGTATAAACATAAAAATGTCTTGATATATATATATATATATATATATATATATATATATATATATATATATATATATATATATTTGTGGGTCTCTGGGACAATCAGTCATTTCCTTCTTTTCAAAAATAGGCATCACTGGCCGTTGGTTGAAAAGCGTTTCGCATGGCATTCAGTTCAGCACGCGTCAAGTTGGATTTGGTCGAGATCAAAACAAGCAAATAAAATGCGTGCAACATCACGACCTAACACGCGAAAGTGAAATATATGCGTAGTCGTCTACAACGACTTTTACGAGCGCGCCAATAACAGCAAACACGTCCAGGAAACTTTCATTGCGGACAGAAGCTGCAAAGAAGCACAAACGTTTTATTTATTTCATTACAAGAATGTACAAAGAGGAACGATCAATTAGCTTATCTTCATACCCTGCCTGGTGGCAAAGGCTGCCACCGAAACCGTGATATCACCCCTGGTCGGCGGCTGATGAAGACAGAGTATCCTAGCAAAAAAATTAAATTAATCATATACTACACTAAATCTAGTATATCCAACTTAATTCTTCGCAATGATTCTTCTCCCCCGGTTAGCGATT
>OZ010615.1:17421499-17453999 GCA_963932145.1 Acanthosepion lycidas | reverse complement strand
GCTCATGATAGGAATATCCCGCCATTGTTAAACGGAACACTTCTCAGTTAATGACATACATTAAATGTTGAAGACAGACTAGCCACAAATATACTCGAATAAAAAATGTAACCTAGTTTAATAGCAACACTGTACCATCTACCGTAAACTTTCTTTAAACTTAATAACTCATAAATGAATATGTATTGTGGAAGCTGCTATGAAACTTACTGATATATATATATATATATATATATATATATATATATATATATATATATATATGAGCAATCTGAAATCTTTTTACAGTAAGTTTCACCTCGGAGGTCACCCGAGGTAGAGGGTTACGATAAGGAGGAGTTTATACGGATAAGATGGGAAGAAAACTGTTACCCCTAGGTTAAAATTGTAGTGATCGTCGGCACATCCATTTGGGAGTCTGTTCTACAGAGCAGAAGATCGTCAGCTAAATTTCAATAGAATGTGATAGTTCACACATATATACATAGATATGAACATATATAAAATGTGCATGTATAGAAACATATATATATATATATATATGCAATTTTAGGTATATATTATTTATATATTTTATATGAGCGCTACTTATTGGAAAGCTCTCAATATCAGTGATAGAGCCAACATATTTAGTTGGCTTGGTGGGAGTTTGTGACTCTGGGTTTCACGCTATTTGCGATCGTCAGACAAACTGATTATTTTTTTAATTTTGCGTATATCGGTGTTTTTATGGTAGTGGGAGGAAAAATTGGCGTTGGAATTCCACTCATACTTACGCAAACATACATACACGCATGCGTACGTATCAGTGACATTCCGACGACATCTTATCACTACCAAAAACACCGATATATATATATATATATATATATATATATATATATATATATATCGGGAGAGAGATATCATGGACGGAGATAGATAGAGATGAACAGTGTGAGATAGATAGATAGATAGATAGATAGATAGATAGATAGATAGATAGATAGATAGATAGATATGAACAGCGTGAGATAGATAGATAGATAGATAGATAGATATGAACAGCGTGAGATAGATAGATAGATAGATAGATAGATAAGAACAGATTGAAATAGATAGATAGGTAGATATGAACAGACTGAGATAGATATGAACAGCGTGAGATAGATAGCTAGATAGATATGAACAGCGTGAGATAGATAGATAGATAGATAGATAGATAGATAGGAACAGATTGAAATAGATAGATAGGAACAGATTGAAATAGATAGATAGATAGATAGATAGATAGATAGATAGATAGGTAGATATGAACAGACTGAGATAGATATGAACAGCGTGAGATAGTTAGCTAGATAGATATGAACAGCGTGAGATAGATAGATAGATAGATAGATAGATATGAACATAGATAGATAGATTGATAGATATATAGATATGAATATGATAGGTAGATAGATGAACAGATTATAGGTAGATAGATAATACATAGATAGATATGAACAGAGTGATATATATATATATATATATATATATATATATATATATATATATATATATATAACTGATATAGATAGATATAAACAGATATGAACAGATATGAATAGACATAGATATAGAGATAGATAAATAAAATAAAATAAAATAAAAGGCTGATTTTTTGCATTTAAAGTTTCCTGCCTAGAGTTAAATGCAAATGAACAGCTAAAGGTAGACTGGTACAATGTTCTCACTGAATAGATCTAAAATTCAAAATGCTTATGTTGCGTATAGAGTCAAAAACAGGGAAAGATGCAAGGAAAAGATGCCCCAGCGAGTTAAACGCCTGAAAACATTTGGTCGGCTAACTTCCCGGCATGATCACTCGTCAGTACGGACAAGCGAGGACTCAACAACCCTCTGCCAATGTTGTAATTTAAGTTAAGTGCTTACTCCCATGTTTACGTGTTGTACAGTTAAAGGTGTGAACGTTTTCCGACACTTTTCACCATTGACCCCGGAACGGACGTAATAAGTGCAGACTGCAGTGAAAATTTGCCCTCTATCAAGTCGCTTCTCTTTTTGACACTCTACCTTTTTCATTCTCTCTCTCTCTTTCTCTTTCTTTCTCTCTCTCTCTCTCTCTCACGATTAATATTTAATACGTTAATATATTACTCTCTCCTCCACTATCGATCTCTTCTTCACACACTGTTCGTATCTGCCTATCTATTCATATTTAAAACTATCTATCTATCTATCTATCTATCTATCTATCTATCTATCTATCTATCTATCTATCGTAATATGTTCATATCTATCTATCTATCTATCTATCTATCTATCTATCTATCTATCTATCTAAATCTGTTCATATGTATGTATGTATGTATGTATGTATGTATGTATCTATCTATCTATCTGTGTCCATATCTATCTATCTATCTATCTATCTATCTATCTATCTATCTCAAGCTAATCATATCTATCTATCTATCTATCTATCTATCTATCTCAATCTGATCATATCTATCTATCTATCTATCTATCTATCTCAATCTGATCATATCTATCTATCTATCTATCTATCTATCTATCTATCTATCTATCTATCTGACTCTGTTCATATCTATCTATCTATCTATCTATCTATCTATCTATCTATCTATCTATCTCAATCTGATCATATCTATCTATCTATCTATCTATCTATCTATCTATCTATCAATCAATCAAATGATAATTTAAGGTTTTACTGACAAAAGGTACAATAAAGTACTTATGTTGTATAATGACTTCATTATCTCCGAGTATTTTAGGCTGAAATCCCGATTTATATTGGGCTAACGGCTATATCATACTGAAACATTGAAGTCAAGCAACATCGAGCCTAGTCACCACCTAAATGGGTGACTGTTTGGGAATACCAGGTGCTGTAAGCTTGGATGTGCGGGTGGTGCAATGGATAATGTCTCGGAATTTTTAATCGAAGAGCCGACTTTCAATTCCAGCGCAAATCTCCTTGGAAAAGTGGGGGAATTCAACTCTTCTCTCCCTAGCTATGGGTTAATTAGTAACACTTGTATCACTAAATGATTAGCTTACAATCTAAAAATATGTTCGGGCTTTAAATAACCTGCAATGGGTTAATAAGACGTAGAAAACCAATCAATCAATCAATGAATTACTGATTAGCTAAACATACTTTGGAATTTTAATGTATAGAAACTACAGTGGCCACAAACTGAGGGATTGGTTGTAATATAGAATCGATGCCCCACTTTATATCCACATTATAAATTCTTGTTTGTATAACTGTATAGAAAATAACGTGGCCACAAAGTGAGGATGCAGTTTACATATTGATTGTGATATAGATGGATCCCCCACTTTATATCCACATTATAATTTCTTGTTTATTAAATTGTGATTAGGTATGAATCCAGCTTTTCTTTCCTCAGCCATAGGTTAATTAGTAAACTTATATCACTAAACATTATTAGCTCCAGAAAAAAATTCTTACAATGTAAAAATATTTCCTGGTTTTAAATAACCTGTAAAGGGTTGATAAGCCGTAAAAAACGAATTAATCAAATCAAACAAGACTAAGTAATGTTATAATGGGTTGGTTTTGTTTGTTTTTTATAATAAAGATTTCCATCACTGTTAAGCACGGAAATAAGGCTTTCATGCTTTCGAAGCATTACAATCTTCCATTCACTTAGTCCGGAAAAGAAAACACTTGGTCGCATACAAGAAAAACAGAATAAAAAACACTAAAGAAAATGACCTTGTCAATCTTTTTATACGTTTTGTATTACCACTTGCACCCCTGAACAATACAGAGTTTTGTATTACCACTTGCACCCCTGAACAATACAGAGTTTTGCGTCACCACTTGCACTCCTGAACAATACGGAGTTTTGTGTTATCACTTGCACTATTAGTGAATGAAACAAACAATGGCTACATTGTGAATTTTATTCTTGATGCATTTTTTTCTTGTTTTCGGTTAATGGGCCACATGGCCGGTTGAATATGTCGAAAATTGTCCATAATTCTTATCGTCCGTTTTAGTGCATTCGACATTTCTCTGATTATCCTCAGGAAACAAAATAGATTCTGTCGTATTCAATAGTGTCTGTCTTAATTAAAAATTGCAGTCCCTACCCCCACGACACACACACACAAACACACACACACACACACACACACACACACACACATATATATATATATATACACTATGGTTCAAAGGTTTGAGGCAACCATGGTAATTTTTTAAATTGGCCCCAAATGTAGTTGTTTTGTACTTTGAATAATAGAAAATCATGATACATATTTAAAAAAAAGGTGAGGCATGATTTTTTTTATTAGAAATTTTATTTTGACAAAAACGAAGGAAAGCATTTCAAAATATCCTCCTTTAGCCATCATCATCATCATCATCATCAACATCATCCCCTTGTCTTTTGTAATCGTGGGAGGAGGGACGGAACGTAGAAGCCCTGTTGAATCTTCTCCCTCCTCTACAAAGGTCTATCAACGACAGCTTATCAGCAATTCTGCTATAGTCGCACCTGTCCATTATTTCTCATTGTTCAAGCGCTTTAGCCTTGATTACTGCTGCTTATATATATATATATATATATATATATATATATATATATATATATATATATATATGGTTGGATAGATGTGAGCAAGTACCGCGCATATAATATATAAATAATTATACACATATATATATATATATTTATTTATATTTATATACACACACTTTTCACATATATATATATACATATATATATATATATATATATATATATATATATATATATATATATATATATATATATTAGCAGCATGGCCCGGCGTTGCCCGTTCTTGATTCGAAAATCGTACGACTCATACAGCAATCGCTATCACTTGACTTAAAATATTTTTGCCCTTCCTTGCCTTTAAAGGAGTGCCCTTTGCCGTGCTGATGTTGCTACATGCCTTACTTCTTGTCTATCTCAAACTGCGAATTTTTTCTAAGCTCTATACTAATTATTAAATCTGTTACAAAAAAAGAACTAAACAAAATGAACACAAAATGATCAGCTTTAAAAAAAAGGAGTCGTAACTGGAAAAACCGAATGAAAAAAGAATGTTAACAAAAAATACTTTTTCACAACTAACCCAGTTCTGCGGAATCAGAATCAACATTGAGTTTAAGCAAGCGAATGAGCCAATTGGAGTAAAGTGCCATGCAGATTTAAATTTTTCACACTTGTGACGAATGCAGCTATCGATTTTTTTGCATGCTAGCATGCTAGTTAACATTCCTGTCAGTCTGCTGTTGGCTCTCATGCTGGCCAATAGAATCTCCTGCCTATTCGAGGCAGCCAGCAGAAAATGGTCGCAAACTTCATGAAAACTGCCGTAAAAGCATCAAAAATTTCGATTATTTCCACTATCGATGGGAGTTGAGAAATACAAAGTCGTTCTTGGTGTACCCACTAACTTGGAGCATCTGCTTGTAAATTTTGGTGCAAATCCGTCGAAAATTTCAGCCGTGCATTCGATACACAGGCACATAAACACACACACACACACACACATATATATATATATATATATATATATATATATATATATATATATATATATATATATATATCGCTCATCACTACCTAATGCATTAGATTTCCTTCCATCTCTACATGTAAATTCTAGAAGACTTTTAATGAAAATTTCCAAAGAACGGAAGTGGGGAATATTTGCTTCGATAACAGCCTTGTCTAATGGATGTCAGTTATCTTCTGTTAATTCTCCTTTACAGGTTCTCCACCGCCTTAACCAAGTATTGAACTCACACTCTTTGGGTCCTGTCACTGGATCTAACTAACGCCTTTATCCACTGAGTCATGTGTCCTTGAGAGTGGAATTAATAGGAGATAACTGACATCCGTTAGACATGAACTAGAACAGTCTACTTCAGTGATCGAAATAAAGGGTTCAGTTCGACATTGCAACCACCTGAAGAAGACCGGAGCGTACAACGGCCGAAACGTTGTGATAAACATGCCGACAAAGATGAGTACAATACTCCGAATAATGTAAATAATGTACATAATTCCTTCTCTCAGAAATATAGACAGATGCATATACATATATATATATATATATATATATATATATATATATATATATATATATATGTATGTATGTATGTATATATGTATATTAGAGTTTGCAGCTTATATTTTCTATCATAAAGAAAAGAATTATACCAAGAATTAAATAGCAATGTTAATGTGTTTAATGGCGGAATCACTTCGCTAACAAGACATAATAAAACATAAACTTACTATCAGTTCTTTGAATTATAAGATCTTTTAATTTCAGTTGTTGTCAAATGGAAGTGGCATGCCAGGTACTTTCGGCAATTTCAAACTATCATCTTCAAGGCGCTATTTTCCTATACATAAGCAAACACTAAGACGAAATATGTATAAACCGAAAGTTTTTTTAAAAATTATTATTATACATATTTTCGAAAGAAATAGCATAATTAAAAAAAAACATCTTGGTCAGAATGAGAACAATTTTACATCATCCTCCCGAAGGGAGAAAAATGGCGTAAAGCAAAAGAATGAGAGGCATTTTGCATTATTGAGAAGATAAAAGACTTTCTACCTAACCTAACACATATTTACTTCAGTCAGGAAATCGATACTAAATGATATGCTTAACTGTGACTTGTACACACAAACACACATGCATCCCGTAAGCCTTTAGGATTGTAGAGGTCCCACATCTACTGTAGCCATATCAGAAGTGGCGTTTCCTGGGCAAGACAGACAGACAGGTCCCAACCATCTCCTGTATTACTACGAAAGTGAATATTATAAACCCGACTGGAATTCGAACTCGTATTTCTGATTCCGCAGTCTATGCCTCATGTAAATATATACCACAAATTTTATTCTTCACTGGTAGCATAACTGACATGCCACTTTGCACGGTGCAATTGCCACCAAGCTGCAACCAAAAATAATTAAACAGCGCTTGTTGTATAATAACAGAAGTAAAATTTATACTAAGAGTAAATTTAAGTTTAATTTCTTGCCGAGAAGCACAAGTCTTTATATTTTTTATTGGTCTTATTAGTCTATCAAAGCTACAAAGAACCAACATTATTTACGAGTTCAAACTTAAGGAACTGTGTTCCTGACCAAACCAAATTCATAAATAATTACATTGGTCATACCACTACATGCCTATCTAGACGACTCACGTTACACCCACCTTACCATAGCTCATTCAGGTTTCACTCAAACACACAAACGAAAACTTACCAAACTCCATTCAAAACATATTTGTAGAAAATACAAGTATAATAACCTCATTCATATGAAAAGATTAAAAATAATGAAAGCCCTAAGAATAAAAAAGGAAAAACCAACACTCAATAACATTAACTACGAACAAAATGTGCTGACCGTGTTCGGAAAATAAAACATTCCCATAACTTCAGACAAATAAAAAAAACCTACGCATTCAGTTAAAAATAAAATCGCTTATGAGAATGGTTAAGAGAATAGAGGAAAGCGTTCAGATATGCAGAATATTTTGTAGCGATCATCATCGCCATCACAGACACACATACATACATATAGATCATACGGCAAGCATTCATTGGCTAATCTCTTTAAAACTAGCTTGCTGATTAGTCAATTCCGATCAAGCAAATCACCTGCACGCGAGGAATAATTTTCCCGCGAACAAGGTTGGAGCATGTCACGTGAGACACAACCTTATATGAACAAAACACGAATAAGCCTCTCTAGTGTTCTCTTCATTCATCTTTTTCCTTGCTGCCAAGAAGTAATCTTCAAGAACTCCCGTCTTAACCGCGCTGTCAGACGTTAAAGAACATTACCAACAACTCTTAGCGACTTTTTCGCAAGTCATCAGTATAGTCATGCTAGTTACGTCTGTCTACACAAATCCACAACTTTACTCACAAAGCACACACAGACACAGATTTTTGTATCACATTACACATATTCTTCCTCTCTGTGACTAAGCCAAGTTCATGAATCAAAACTCTCTTAATTTCTCAAAATAACACAATTAATTGTATCCTATTCTAACACCAGATTCTATTCAACATATAATCCTGAACATTCTTATTCAAGAGAAATTCTTTCAAACATTCAATCTTAATTAGAATACACTTAAAGGGAAACAACTTTTTCTCCCTTAATTTCTACATACCATTGCATGATTGTTTTGTATGTTATCAATATATATTTTATTGTTGATGCACAATTGGAGTCTCGTTGTTTTTTCTTGAAACATTAAATGTATAATAGATAAATTAGAACACGCAATTACATTTGATAACCTCAACGCATAAACCAAAGCAGCATTTACAATTTAGTCAGATTTTGCTCACTTTGTGTCCAGAAAAGAAAACATTTGTACGATCACAAAAAAATTATATGAAAAGCTTAATCGCAGTACCTTGTCAGTCGTCTTTAATGAAACCTGTTTAAAGAGCGATTGTTATCTAAATGCACAATTATCACATACACAAACACAAACACACACACACACATACACACACACACACACACACACATATATATATAAAAGTAAACATTGAATTGAACACTTAGAGGCGACAGGCTGTTTCATGCTAGACGCAATCGTCAGGCCTGGAAAGACAGTTATGTGTCTAACTATGTGTGTAGAAACCCGCGAAAAGCATCAAGGTCTTGTGATATTCAATACCAACTTACGTACGTACCTACGCATATACACACACGCATACAAGCCTACATAACCATACATGAATGTGCATCTATATGTCCTACTGTCTCTACCAACGAACCAATACTTTATGTGTTATCCTCCCGAAAAATAAATGCGGTAAACGGTTTTAGGGGATTTTAAATTTGTTTTTGTGTCTACACTTGAAGATAAGTTCGTTTTGTTGGTTTAATAATTTGCGTACTTGATTATTGCGATTTTTCCCTGTATACACAGATCGCATCTATCCTGAAAGTTGTTGGTGTTTCTAGACCGATAGATGATTTTCCATTTGATTATCGGGGCGAGGTTACTATCTTTAATTTTCCAGTAATGCGGTTTGGTTTCTCAGGTCAGTATTGGAGATGGAATTTTGGTGCTGTATAGTCTCTGTTTACAATTTCCAGCGGATGTTCCTGTGTATGTCTTTATGTCCCTGGCTTTTTCCTTCGTATATATATATATATATAAGATAAACACCATAAAAAGAATGAATTCGCAAGCGCATTTCTTTTTTTAAGCCAAGAACTTAACACAAATACCACACCTAAGAAAAAATACGGCGTTAAAACAAAAATGTCACCCGCAACACAAGGAGCTCGCCGAATTTGAAAAAGACTTGAGTAACTTAGTAAGAAACATAACTTTCATAAGTAATTAATTGTTTATTTTAGTTATATCACGTTTTAGATTTTTCCAGAAGACATTTAACCTAAGTACTCATCACAGTGGAAAAAACTAGAAATTTATACGAACTAAGCCCCGAAAATCACAACAAGCTACTTAAGGATAACAGAACTAAAATATACAAAAAAAACAAAAAAAAAAATAACAAAAAAAAACAAACAAACAAAACAACAGAATACGATATTTATATGGCCGTTAAATCAATTGCTAAAACATTAGATTTGGGCGACCGAACAAATTACATCGCTAAGGCACAAACAAAAACACCAAAAGATCATTTCAGAACAAACCGAATATGCAGACTCATGACTCAAACCAAAAAGGAACAAATCAAATAAGTAAACAAATACCAGAAGGAATTAATTTAGAAGGAAGAAGTTAGGAAGTAAATCAGTGGAAAAACTCAAAAACAAATATAGACTTGTTCCACTGTAACACTTATCATGACCCCACTGGAATGATGTACTCTACAAAACCGGTCGTTGGTTCTGTCCTGGTCCAGTATTACAGGTTCAATCAAATCCTCCGGTTCACAATGTCGATTCGTTTCAACTTTCTAGCCACGTTGTGATTTTTGGGATCCTGGAGAGCAAATAAAAAATGGTAGACCCCGAAAGATTCAGCTGCTCTATCTGCAAGTTCTTTGGCGCTAAAATCGTACCAAGCAGAAAAATCAATTATGAACAAGTCGATTCGAATCCAAAGAAATATTTGTGTATATGTATATATGGAAGAAATTGGTACAAAACGAATAATCTTTCTTTTACAAAAAAAATAGTGTATATGAAATAAAGTCAAGAAAAAAAGAAAAACATTGCAAATAATTCTGAAAGGAGAGAAGTAGTTTTCGGGTTCACTCTTTTTTGTTCTTAGTAGTTGCCGTAATTATTTCACTCTCAGCATATAAGGGGGTTCACGGGGAGTATTACGCCAATATTGCAGATAACTTGAGTTCATTTCCTCAGCAGCAAGCGGACGCTTTCACTCTCACTGGCTATCTCTGTCTGTCTCTCTTTCTGGTCGACTGCTTGTCAACACACTTCACCCAGCTCCAATTCCAACTTCAACTTGCACAAACACATGCTTAAATAAACGTGGTGCTAGCGACTAAACCCCAGAGTGTTGGTAAACTTAGAATACAACCTGATTACTGACCTCTCTTTCTTCTTCTCAACTGGTATTCCATAGTTCACACTATTGTTTTGATATTTTATATTAATAATTCTGACGAAGCACAGATTTTCTGCGCACAAATTCCCCCCCCCATTATTATTCTCATCAAAAACAAAATTCTATATTACTATAATTATTAATATTTCAAGGGTGACCACTGCTCTCTGCCACACCACAACCTAAAAAACAAACGTAATTGCGAATTTGTAAAACTAGATATATAATATGTCTACACTTCTATAAGAGATCCGATGGTGGATAAAGCCATCTCCTCAAGGACAAATAAAAATTTTGAAAAATATGAGATTCGAAATAGACATAAATGCTAACCTTAAAAGAAATAGATTTCGTAGATGACACATTCAACTTAAGAAAAGGTACATTAACCATTTAGAAACAACAAACAATTTTATATATACATATCTTCCAAGCACTTACCATCAATAAACAATAATAATAATAATAAACCCAGGAAAACAACCAATAAACCACCCGCAAAAATCAAACCCACATGTAACTGCAGAGGAAAAAACGAATGTCCCTTAGACTGCAATTGCTTGCAGAACAATGTAATATACCAAGCCAATGTAAAATCAGCAGATAATGAAAAAAATATACATAGCAGTAAATGATGAACTATGGTAATTAAGAAATTACTCACACAAAATATCATTTACAAATAGTAAATACGTGAACAGCGCAATGCTTTCTAAACATATATGGCAAATTCAAAATCAAGATCAAATCACACCAAAAATATAATGGAAATAAGGGAAACAGCATTAGCCTACAACAATAAAGAAAAAATATTGTGTGTGTGTGTGTGCATGCTTCTAAAATACATAATACCCTACGCATACAGCACTGTGTTTTATATATATATATATATATATATATATATATATATATATATATATATATATATACATATATATATGTATGTATGTATATATATTTGAACATTTACACAGGCATTTATTTATTCATTTGATTATTTTGATATTTATTCATGTGATCATTTATATATATATATATATATATATATATATATATATATATATATATATATATGTATGGTCAGCCACACAGACTGTTTCGCTGTATCACAGCTTATCAGTGTGGCTAGACGTCCGGTTGCCTCTAGCTGAATTGGTGTCAGTCGGAGATTCTACCACTAATCCGGGATTAGTGATGAAGGTGAATTTAAGCTTATTTATTTTTAGATAAACACACAGAGAGGACTCGATTCGCTTTACCGAAGAGTCTTGCTATAATAGCCGTAATAGTCACTGTTTACAACCCCCATATATATATATATATATATATATATATATATATATATGACACGTCACACATTAAAAAGAATGTATAAACATAAAAATGTCTTATATATATATATATATATATATATATATATATATATATAGAGAGAGAGAGAGAGAGAGAGAGAGAGAGAGTGAGAGAGGGGGGGATAGAGCGGAGAAGAAGATTATGATGATGATGTATAAGGATATATACATATAGGTAGGACTGACGAAAAGCTAAGAGATCAATCAAGAAATCCTTCTCAATAATAGCTTGTTGACATGTATGGCTTTTGCATTTTGCACAGACAAGAGGTATCGGTGATACTATGTAAGGTCCTGGTCTTATGTTTGCTATCGAAAGTTGTGAGGTTAGTTCCCTCTCAAAATCATTCTTCTCAGTAAAACCCGTTTCTCTCCCCATTAGACTGCTATTTCAGTATGGGATTGGTGTAGACGGAATAAATTCCAATAACCAAAAAATACTATTCTTAAATGAGTGCTCAATATATTATAAAATCACTACAAAAATAACCATTTTGTTTCGACACTTCTGGTGTCTTATCAAGTGATGGTGTTGAATGTAGAATCTACATTCAAAACCATCAGATTGCCTATTTTTGTAGTGATTTTATGACATATTTATGTTATAATTTTCGAATAAATTATATATGAGTGTGTGTAAATTTAATGACTTAGAATCAATTATAAATAGTAATGGGAAAAAAAGAAAAAATATTTTCTCAAACAAACCTTAAGGTCCGTTGTACTATTCAGATATAGTAGACTATTGTTTCGAAATTAATTAAAATCATGAAGGCTTACATAGTTGAATGCAACCACGGTATGCCCCTTGAATTTTCTTTGTGTATTTTTTTTCATATGCAGTCAACTAAATTTGTTTTACATATGTTACTTCGAACCAACGAAGTGTTAAGTACGATTTATGGGTCAGTAATCGTAGGATTCACATATTTCTGTAACGTTATAATTATTCTAGTACGGACTACAATACCGCAACTTGTACTCCTTTGTGCATATATACTGCACCAGGTCTCTATATTCAGCCCTTCAAAAAGTGTGGTTGGTTCTGTACAAAGCCTTCACCACTATAATCAAATCATATGTGCTGGTGTCTAGATTGTTGGTTCCTAGGAACTGAGCTGCTTGAACCTCATACGTCGAATATATATATATATATATATATATATATATATATATATATATATATATAACCTTTGGGAAAGGTATTAATCCTCTTCTTCCTCCAGCTGTGAGTAAATAGAAGGATAGACTGGGTTCTATAGCCTTGGATGGCAACTGGTCTAAGAGAAGGACAACCCTGAATTCAAAACCTGCAGAGGGTTATTTGAGGACCTTGTGGCACATAGTGCACCAGGTCTCTATATTCAGCCCTTCAAAAAGTGTGGTTGGTTCTGTACAAAGCCTTCACCACTATAATCAAATCATATGTGCTGGTGTCTGGACTGTTGGTTCCTAGAAACTGAGCTGCTTGACACTCATACATCAAATATGACGAGAGAGTCCATCATATAATGTATAATGATTTTAGTTTTTCTTTGTAGGATTCAGATGATAATATATATTCGTAAGTCTGTGTGTGTGTGAGTGTGAGTGAGAGAGAGTGAGAGAGAGAGAGGGAGGGTCAAGGGATTGATTGATTGAGTGAGTATTTGTGTGTATGTGCGCTTAGTAGACGTGTTTGTGGTTTTTCGTATGTTCATTTGGGAATGTTTTTACGTGGATACCCTTTGTTCTGGATACGTTAGATTCTTTCAGACTAGATTCAATAAAGGTTGGTGATGTAATATAATTTTTGACCTATTATTTTTGGTAATATTTTTATTAATAATACCTCTAAATAGTCTCGGTGTAAAGAATTATGTTTCTTTTTTTAATTAGGGTGGCATAAAATCAAAGTTATTACCAGTGTTATTGCTGTGCCTTACAAGCCAGTCGGAATGCTTGTCTAAACGTAAATATCTTTTATGTTCGTAGATACGGGCTTTTAGATAACGTGATGACTCTCCGACATAAATGCTTTTATTTTGTAAGAAATTTATTTGATAAATACCAGCATTTGATTTGGTGATGGATTTATTTTTCTTTCTAATTATATGTCCGACTGTGGGACTTGATGGTAAAATCCCTAGTATTAAAAATATATAAAAAAAAATCCTAATCTCTTAAACAAAAGAAGTTGACGAGCGCCTGCTTACGTAGATCCAAATTTCTACTCTATCATGTTGACCCAGATTAACTATAGCATAGCTGGACCAAGCGCCCACGTATTGATATTAATATTTTTATATTTGCTTTGTTTTTTGTCACTTTCTTTTACCTTTAGTCTTACTATTAGAAACGTGTTTATTAACTCATCTATTTGCATTCAATATTTTTTAATAAATTATTCGCCTTATTTATTCATTTATTAATTTGCATATTTGTATGTTTTTATATTTAAGGTATTTTTATTTTTATTTATTTATTTATTTATTTTAATTATTTATTTATTTATTATTTATTTTATTTATTTATTTATTTATTTTTATATTTTATTTTACTTTTCCACGGCATATTTTATTATTGCTTTATCACTACTTTTAGTAAATTTACTAATATTAATAATATTATTAATTATTCTATTGATTCTTACCTCCAGTGATTTTCTAACATCACTTCTAGTTTACTTTTTACATCAGCGTCTCTCAAAATCAGAATTCATATTTCTTATTTCTAACCTAATTTTAAATGTTGACCTGGACCGAAATTAAAATTCAAAATTAAACTACAATTCATTTAAATATTTTAACCACAATAATATTCCTCCCAACAATTAAATATCTCATGAGAATCAGATAATTAAAAAAAAAACCGGTGTCAACCCAAAATAATAATAATAATAATAATCATTCCATCCCTTGAAAACTGCTTCGGCATGAAACTCGGAGTTGCGCAATTAATATAAGATATTATGGATATTTCTTAATATATATATATATATATATATATATATATATATATATATATATATATATACACACACACACACACACACATATATATATATATATATATATATATATATTGAATACCTCTGTTATTTTACATTGAGCACTGTTCTTTCTTACACTGTAGACTATCTATATGTATTTGTATATGATCGCTCGCTCGTAAACCTACCTAAATTTACCCATTCGGTTATATATATATATATATATATATATATATATATATATATATATATATATATATATATATATATTATAATATTTTTATTATAACAGAGTATATAAAAAGATTTTAAATCATTACACAAAAGCTTTCATGTTTCAAGTCTATGTTTTTACTTACTCAGACGATGGTTGGTAACTGGTGAAAAAAATGATATTTTAAGGAAATGTAAAAAAAAATCGTTACTTCTTTTCCGAAAGTTGAAGGGGGCGACTTAAGGTTAAAATTAAAAATATACTTGTGGTTATGTTTCTACTAACCAATTAAAAGTCAGATCTACGCTAAACAGAAAAATAAGGTCAGAGGGTGGAGGTGGATGAGTTATTTTTTCATGTTACGGTAAACCGGAACTTAGACATGTCAATCCTTGACGATTGCGGAGAATATGGCAGCGGCAAATGTATCCTGAATGTAGCCAAATATGACGTTCCATTTGTTGAAGTGGTGGCAATGGAGGGGATGAGTAATCAGACGTAAAGTTATCAGAAACAAAGGTTTATTCTTTATTTTTTATATTCAGGAAACTTTTTAAAGGGGCCAGTAGAAAAATAAAAAATGGGGAACATCTATATACGCCACCACCACCACTACTACCACCACCACCATGACTTGCACCAGGACCGCCACCACCACCACCACCACCACCTCCACCACCATGACTTGCACCACCACCGCCACCACCACCACCACCACTACTACCACCACTACTACCACCACCACCTCCACCACCACCACCACCACCACCACTACTACCACCACCACCATGACTTGCACCACCACCGCCGCCGCCACCACCACCACCACTACTACCACCACCACCACCATGACTTGCACCACCACCACCACCACCACCATCATTTGCACCACTAACTACTACTACTACCATCACCACCACCACCACTACCATTAGTGTCACCACCACCACTACTGTCATCACTGCCACTAACAGTACTACCACCACAACTACTATCATATCTACCACCACCACCACTACTAGTACAATTTCTAACAGCAGCAGCGGTACCACCACCCCCATCAAAAAAAAAAAAAAAAAAGAAAAAAAAAAGAAATTCAAAGA
Organism: Acanthosepion lycidas; assembly: GCA_963932145.1. NCBI lineage: Eukaryota > Metazoa > Mollusca > Cephalopoda > Sepiida > Sepiidae > Acanthosepion > Acanthosepion lycidas. The sequence continues at coordinate 17,437,736 of OZ010615.1, read as the reverse complement.
CGGCGTAATTTATTATCCAAACCGACGGATCCATGTTTGTCCATTTTTTTCCCAAGGGACAAACATTTTTGTATTTTTTATTTTTCTACATCGGAGAAGAACATGGCGTAAGGCGTGCTACATGAGGTTAGAATTTCGATGAGAAACAAAGAGGAAGACAATTTTAAATCGGATTGTCGTAAGTGACCCGTTGTTCAAATAACGTCCATATTGACACGGTGGATCAGATGACATGAGACAATGCGCTTCGCTGAGCGCAGGGAGAACAACGCATGCGCAGATCAAGTCACGAGGGATTCATCTTTAGTGTGGATGTCTCTATGGAAAGTACACACACATACAGACCCCAACACCCGCAAAAAAATAAAAATAAGAAAGAAAAGAAAGTGGGCGTCTGACGTCAAGTAAAACAAGCGTATTTAGTAACGGAAACCAACCTTTCTTTCTTTCTTTCTTTCTTTCTTTCTTTCTTTCTTTCTCTCTCTCTCTCTCTCTCTCTCTTACACAGACATCTTATTTTTTATTTCCCAAAGTTTGTCCATTGTTCTTTCTAGCTATACCTTTTTACCTATGTTCATTTCTCGCAATCTCAACCTCCCTATATCACTCAATTCATATCTATCACCCTCTTCCCATATCGCTTACATCTGTCCGTCTCTCTGTAACTCACACTTCTTTCTTTCTTTCTTTCTTTCTTTCTTTCTTTCTTTCTTTCTTTTTTTGTATATATTCTTTCTTTCTCAATTTTCTACCTTCCTTTTTTCTTATAATTTCACTGTCCTGTTCCTTTCTTTCTTTCTTTCTCTTTATTCGTTATCTATCTATCTATCTATTTATATATATATATATATTATATATATATATATATATATATATATATATATATATATATATATATATATATATATATATATATATGTCTGTGTGTGTGTGCGTGCGTGTCTATTCATTATCTATATATTTATCTACTTATCTATATCTGTCTGTTAATAGCACTATCTAGAGAAATCATTTTGCCTCTCCCACTCTCTGTTCTCTACCCATATCATCTTACCTCTGTTTATCTTTTTCTCTTCCCGATATCGCCTCTGTCCGTATCTATTACACTTTTCTTATATTGCATACGTCTCTCTCTCTCTCTCTCTCTCTCTCTCTCTTTTACATCTCTTCTATCTCAGTCAGTTTATATCTATCGCTCTCTTCCCATATCTTTTATATCTGTCCGTCTCACTCTAATTCTACGCTCTTTCTTCTTTCTTTCTCCCAATCAATTCATATCTATCAATGTAGAAATAAGACTTGGCTATTATAAATGGGAAGGACTTGAGGATAAAACGGGGGCCCCTGATCCGTGTTCTTTAGTCTTTCTAATTAGATCTACAGGGAATTCACTTCATTTGCAATATCGATAGCTTATATTGACGAACGACTTGGCTTACAGAGATCAACATAGTCCAGTAATTTTATTGTTAGTTTATGGGGTGTTCAGGACCCGACTTTGAAACTTCTACACCTTACCATTTATTTTTTATTCTTTTTCCATCAATAGGTGTGGATAGATTTGCCTCTCAGCAGATTCGCACCCCTCCCCAGTCATTTATCCCTTGTTTCTTGTTTAGGATTGGGTTTCCAGTTCCTTCTAAAGTCTTCTCATTCTCCTTCATTCCCAGTAGCCCCTTGCGTCTTGGTGGCATTGTCACCTTGTTTGAGATGATTTTTTTTTTTTTTTTTTTTTTTTTTTGTTAAAGCAAATCCTCCCAAGCAAAGCAGGAATGCCACAAGGGGGTTACAGAGAGTGAGACGAAGAGTAAAAAAAGGAGTGTTTGGAAAAAGGATAAAGAGAAAGACAGGAATCAAGATCAAGGTATCAGAAGATGTTGATTGACATTACATTTGAATATTTGAAGATTATAGCCATCAGGGAAGCAAGGGACTTCCACTGACAGGAGATGTGAGATAAGAAGCTGTTGGAGTACAAGAGATGGCTACATTTAGCCGCTTCAACAGTGAAAGGGTGGGACTGAGATGCCAACATAGTAGCACGCTTAATTTCATGCAATTTGGGAAGCAGCGAAAGTAGCTTGTGGAAGTAGTTGATTAAAAATAAAATCTGTGATCTAATTTGACCAATCTTTCAATATGGTGACACAATCAGCAATTAATCTGTTGTGTTGTAAGCAGTCTGTGATATGGAACACCATAATGCTAAAAAAAATCTAACCTTCATCCAAATCTAGTGCCAAATGTTCCTTCAGCAACTGTATGAATTTAGCACTTTTAAGCTATCGCCAGTTTCAACCAATTTTCTTGAACCATCCATTTTTATTCAGCCCTAAAGCATCAGACTCTTACCCATAAAAAAAATTACTATTTTCACTGTGTAACGTGGGTCATTTCACACTCCTGTCAGTCTTCTGACACCTTCACATTTATTAGAATACAACTCCTCCACATTTCACCAGTGAATGTTGTTAAATAGCTCAAAATATATTTACTACCCAGCACAAGTATTGAACTGATAGCCTTCAACTAATGTAAACATGTCCTTTAATAAGTTGACTTGTTCCACCTGCAGTTGAAATGGGTTCTGCCGATTGTGTTCTATAGAAACCTATTGGTTTTTTTTCCACTTGAGGGTCTATAGAACTCTATTTGCCTAAGTGATATAAGATTAAATCAACAAATGTGATCTTATGCCAAACATTTGCATTGCTCAGTTCATGCCTCTTTGACCAACTTAATGCTGCCTTCAAATGTTCTCGACGGATGAACTTAGTGTTATTTATTGACACCAAATTAAACTCGGTTGCACTAATCCATCCTACCAGTCGGATTTCACTGAACTTTTTGCTGTCAAGATTAATCTCTCTGTTATCCTATGCTGCAGCTTTCAAGGGTCGAATCAAAATACTTCAGTGTTTTCAGATTTCGATGGAATTTCTGGAATATCATTTCTTGATATTCCAAGTTCTTTAACAGTTTCTTGTTGTCATCATGTTTTCTTTGGAAATTATTTGCCATGATTTAAAGTAATAAAAGAATGCAGGAATGGACACACATATGTAGGAAAAATCGGTCTTTTTCTTAAAGAAATATGTGCCTTTTGTATTGAAATAGAAAACAGTCAGCAAAAAGGTTAGGTGTCCCCCCAAATTTTCACGGCTATTTTTGGGCATTGCCTTGAACCTTCCATAATCTTTCAGAACCCCCTTCTAAAAATATGTCTATGAGTGAAAATGAATCCAATGTGTCCAAAGTTTAATCTTTAGACAGCACACACAAAAAAAAAAAACATTCACTTCTGGGGACTTACTAAACAGACCTAAGATGTGGCACAAGGTTGAAGCATAGAGAACCTAGTGAGGATCGAACTCACCACTTATTTGTAATGGATCTTCTTTCTTCTTTCATGCGCCGTGTCCGTTCAGGACGTAGGCGATCATGACCCTCCACATCTCCTGCCCCTAGTAGCTCTTAATAAGTTTTGTCTCTGTGTTATCTCTGCAAAACCTTGTTCCACCATCCATTTGCTCAAGCCCATCAAGTACGTTAGGCGCTGCTTTTCTCTGTTTCCCTCAATCCGTCCTGTGAGTATCAGATTTTCCAAGCCCTCCTTTTTCATTACGTGGTCCAGAAATTTCAACCTCCTCTTCCTGATGTTACGTATATATATTTTGTTATACTTAACATCAGGAAGAGGTTGTTGAAATTTCTGGAGAAGAAGTGAGACAAATTTGCTAACGATTGCACCACGTCGAGGTGTCCCCAACCCCCCACAAAAAAATTAAACATCCACTTATAAGAAGACTAGCAGCATGTCCAGGCATTGCCCGTGCTTGATTCAAAAATCGTATGACTCATACAGCAATCGCTATCACTTCACTGAAAATATTTTTGCCCTTCCTTGCCTTTAAAGGAGTGCCCTTTGCCGTGCTGATGTTGTTACATGCCTTACTTCTTGCCTATCTCACACTGCAAATTTTTTCTAAGCTCTATACTAAACATTAAATCTGTTATGAAAAAAGAACTAAACAGAAAAAAAAACACAAAACGATCAGCTTTAAAAAAGGACTCGTAACTGGAAAAACCGAATGAAAAAAGAATGTTAACAACAAATACTTTTTCACACCTAACCCAGTTCTGCAGAATCAGAATCAACATTGAGTTTAAGCAAGCGAATGAGCCAATTGGAGTAAAGTGCCATGCAGATTTAAATTTTTCCCACTTGTGACGAATGCACATATCGATTTTTTGCATGCTCGCATGCTAGTTAACATTCGTGTCAGTCAGCTGTTGGCTCTCATACTGGCCATTAGAATCTTCCTGCCTATTCGTGGCAGCCATCTATAGGCTCTCACTCTGATCAGTAGAAAATGGCCGCAGACTACATGAAAACTGCCGTAGAAGCATGAAAAAAATGGATTATTTCCACTATCGATGGGAATTGGGGAAGACAAAGTCGGTCTTGGTCTTCCTGCTAACTTGGAGAATGTGCATGTAAATTTTGGTTCAAATCCGTCAAAATTGCGGACAGGCTTTCGTTACACACACACACATACACACACATATGCTGACTTTTATATATATATATATTTTCTAAACGTAGCTTAGGTTTGACACAAGGCCGAAAGTATAATCACTCAGTAAGGATCGAACTCACTTCTCATTCGTAATTGTTTTCGCGAAACAAGTTTACTAACCATTACACCACATCGAGCTGCCCAAAGCATCCATTTACAAGATGGCAACTGTTGTTTGGAAAATAATGTCCGATTTTAGAATAAATCTTTTAATTGTGTTCTAATATATTATTATAAAAGTTGCACATATATTACCCATTCCTAATGATTAAAGAGCCCCTTTTTGTTAATTTTATATCAATCTCTTTCAGAATGTCGTTCTCAAATACCTGACGCACCCTGTGTATACACTGGAAAATAGGATTAGGTTGTTCGGAAAATAATGTCCGATTTTAGAATCAACATTTATTCGTGAATTAATGTATTTAAAATTTATTTAATTTCCAATCCAAATAGGAACACTGAAACATTTCTACCAATGCGTTACAAGGTTATTTATGCCTTTACGATAAAACGCTAGCAAATTATACAGCGATATCACGTTGAAAAACAGGTTCTCATGCATCAGTTAAGGAACGTCGAGCCTAGATGGGTATACCAGGTTCTGTCACCTTACATGTGTGGGGGTTGTAATGAATAATGGTTAGGGATTGTTAATTGGAGTTCCTATTACCGTTGTGTTCGTTATATTTACTTACGCTCAAATGCCATTGGAAAAGCTATGAAGCCACTCCCCCCCAGCTATGGGTCAATTAGTAATAATTGTACCACTAAATTATTACCTCATAAACAAATTCTTACAATATAAAATATTTTCCGGCTTTAAACAACCTGCAAAGGGTTGATGAACTGTAAAAAACAAGTCAATAAAAAATCAAAATGTTTGGAGCCAAAGAAATCTTTGAATGCCGTTTCTGCATCTTGGCAACGGAATTATTATTGGTTTAAAAAAATTGTCATTATTGTCAAAAGTGGTCGTTATTGAGTGAGAAACCAGGAGAATATAGTGGGTGTGGCAAAGTCTCGTATCCCAAGGCTCTGAGACTATGCTGGGCGACATGCGGCCCAGCATTGTCATGAAGCAGAAATGAATCTTGTCGATTAACCATTGCCAGTTGCATTTTATTTATGACTCTCCACAATGTCCCTGTCCTTTGTATCTCTGAGTAAATATTGTCTTTTTCCCGTTTCTCTTAATCACTGTTTTACCAACCATTTACAGACTAGGAGAAGAGGAGGAGGAGAGAAAAGAGAAGACGAAAAGACAAGTCAGAGAGGGAAGGGGATAGGGAGGAGGAGAGAAAAGAGAAGACGAAAAGACAAGTCAGAGAGGGAAGGGGATAGGGAGGAGGAGAGAAAAGAGAAGACGAAAAGACAAGTCAGAGAGGGAAGAGGATAGGGAGGAGGAGAGAAAAAAGAGAAGACGAGATGGAAGAGAACCATTTACACAAGCCCATTAGGCAGGGATTAGGTTAAATATTTGAAGCTGATACGTCTTCTCTTTTATTTCTTCCTTCTTTTCCCTCTCGTCCTCTTTTTTCTCTCTCCTCCTCCTCCTCCTCCTCCCCTTCTCCTAGTCTTCTCTTTTCTCTCTTCTTCTCCACCTCTCTCCGTTTCTCATTTCTCTCCCCCTCCCCCTTCTTCTATTTTTCTCTTTTCTCTCTTCGTCTCTTTTCTTCTTCTCTTTCCTTCTCTGTTTCCATCTTCTCTCCTCCTCCACTTTTCCCACCTCGCCTTCTCTTTTCTTTCATCGTCTTCTCTTTTCTCTTCTCCTCCTCTTTTCTCGTCTTGTCTTCACTTTTCTCTCCTCCTCCTCCTCCCCTTCTCCTATTTTTCTATTTTCTCTTTTCGTCTCTTTTCTCCTTCTCTTTCCCTCTCTGCTTCTATTTTCTCTCCTCCTCCACTTTCCCCAACTCGTCTTCTCTTTTCTCTCATCGTCTTTTCTTTTCTCTCCTCCTCCTCTTTTCCCGCCTCGTCTTCTCTTTTCTCTCCTCCTCCCCTTCTCCTATTTTTCTCTTTTCTCTCTTCATCTGTTTTCTCCTTCTCTTTCCCTCTCTGCTTCTATATTCTCTCCTCTTCCTCTTTCCCCACCTCTTTTCTATCTTCCTCTTCTTTTTTCTCTCTTCCTGCTCTTCACCCCATCGTCATCTTTTTCTCTCCTCCTACTGTTTCCCATCTTCGCCTTCTCTTTACTCGCCCTCTACTCTTTCGCCCCTCGTTCCCTTTTCTCTTTACGTCTTCTTTTTTTTCTCTCCGCCGCCCCTTCCCCATCTTCCTCCTCTCGTCTCCCCTTCTTTTTCTCTTTTCTACTCTTTTCTCTCGTTCACTGATCTCTTTTCCCTCATTTTCTAATTTATTTCGCCCCTTGTAAAAATATATCATTCCATAGTGATTTTCCAAGCGTAACTAACCTGGCCGTGCGTCTCGAAAAGGACCTCCAATCGGTTGTGAGCTGGGACAGGAATTGGCTGGTCAACTTTAATACTTCAAAAACAAAACTGTTCTCTATTAATCACCACAGAGATCCTTCCATGCCTTCCATTAGAATGTCTGACGCTCAACTTCTCAAGAGCACCTCTCTGCGACTGCTCAGTCTCACGTTGACTGCTGACCTGAGATGGAACAAATACATTGAGTCAATTGCTTCGTCCACCGCAAGGAAATTTGGCTCTCTGTGCCGCGTCAGGAACTTTTTCTCCCCAGAATCGATCCTCCAGATCTACAAATCAACAATTCGCCCTTGCATGGAGTATTGCTGTCATATATGGTCTGGAGCCCCTTCTGTTTGTCTCGGGGTTCTTGATAAGTTCCAGAGGCGGATATGCAATATAATTGGCCCTGTTCTGGCATCTCGTTTACAGTCGCTTTCTCACAGACGCACCGTCGCCTCTCTCTGTCTTTTTTACAAATACTTTCATGGTAATTGCTCCGAGGAGCTGTATTCGCTGGTTCCCAGACTTCATGAGTTCAAGCGCCCTACGTGGCTGGCACCCCTCTCTCACCCTTTCACTCTCGAAACTCCTAAATGTAGCCGTCTCTTCTACTCCAATAGCTTCATGTCTCGCACCTCTCGCCTATGGAACTCCCTTCCCTATTCCTGTTTCCCTGAGAGCTATAATCTCCAGCTATTCAAATGTTATGTCAATCGACATCTCCAGTTGCCTTGATCTATCCACTACCCTTCTCATCCTTTCTTCTATCTCTCCTATCTGATCTCGCTCCAACTCCTCTGTAACCCCTTGCGTCCCAGTGGCTTCCCGCCTTACAACGCTATAAAAAAAGGAGTCGGAACCTTTCAAGAGAAGTAGGCAAGTATTAAATCGTGTCTTTTTTTTATGCATGTTTGACTCGGCAGAAGAATTTCCATAATAGGCAACCGTTACTTTCTGCAGTAAACTAGTTTCCATCCAGGGCTATAGAACCCAGTCTGCTTTGCTATTTAACCCATAGCTGGGACGTGAAGAGATAGATTCAACGCTATCTCAAGGGTATTTGTGCGTAAGTGAATATAACGAAACCGACTTTAATTCGAACACGGCTCTCCGAATTCTCAATCTAACCCAGTATACCACCTGCATCTCTAAGCTTACAGCATCTAATATTCACGTGATCCCCAGATCATATGGATACTGCAAAGATGCAGAAATTACATTCAAAGATTTCTTAGCGTCCAAATCTTTAGAGATTTTTTTTATTGATCGATTGATTGGTTTTTTACGGCTTATCAACTTTTTCAGGATATTTAAAGCCGGAAGATATTTTTAGATTGGAAGAATTGTTTTTTGAGATAATAATGATTCAGTGATACAAGTTATAATAATTAACCCATAGCTGGAGGGAGAAGAGGTGGGTTCATAGCTTTCCCAATATAACGAACTCAATGTTTAGTGGAACTTGGTTTTCAAATTAACAATTCCGAGCCATTATTCATTACACCACCCGCACATCTAAGGTTACAGCACGTGGTATTCCCAAGCGGTCATCTGTCGTGGTACTGAGTAGGTTCAATGTAGCTTAAAGAAACATTTGATAACATCCTGTAAATGTCGATGTTTACCAATAATCGGTCAGTGAGTCAATAGGATCATGTTTTTATTATTTTCAGACGTTTTTTTTTTGTGTGTGCGTGTGTGTTGTGTTGCAACGTATAGGAAGCCCTGATTCTATAGAAATTGTTCGAAATGATCTCTAAGCACAGATATTTTTTCGGTTTTTCCGGATCGAGTTATATTACGGAAAATTGTTTTTTGGTCGTCAAAAGTATTTCCTTTCTTAGTTCTTTCATTTGGTTTAAAAATCCAATCTTTACATTAAAAAAAAATGTTAAAAAAAAGTAACAAAAAAGACAACAACACTTCGTTTGTTTTCTTTCTCTCTTTTTTATATCTTCCTCCCTCTTTTATTTCTTAGCTTTTCCTTCTCTTTTTGCTCTACGCCATATTTTTTTCTTTCTCACTCTTTTATTTCTTAGCTTTTCCATCTCTTCTTCATCTACGCCATATTTTTTTCTTTTTCCATCATTTATTTCTTAGATTTCCCATCTTTTCTTCCTCTACGCCATCTTTTTTTTCATTCTCCATCTTTTATTTCTTAGATTTTCCTTCTCTTCTTCCTCTACGCCATCTTTTTTTTCTTTCTCCAACTTTTATTTCTTAGCTTTTCCATGTCTTCTTCCTCTACGCCATCTGTTTTTCTTTCTCCATCTTTTATTTGATAGCTTTTCCTTCAATTTTTCCTCTATGACATCGTTTTATTCATTCTCCCTCTTTTATTTCTTAGATTTTCCATCTCTTCTTCCTCTACGCCATATTTTTTTCTTTCTCCAACTTTTATTTCTTAGATTTTCCAACTCTTCTTCCTCTACGCCATATTTTTTTCTTTCTCCCTCTTTTATTTCTTAGATTTTCCATCTCTTCTTCATCTACGCCATATTTTTTTCTTTTTCCATCATTTATTTCTTAGATTTCCCATCTCTTCTTCCTCTACGCCATATTTTTTTCTTTCTCCAACTTTTATTTCTTAGATTTTCCAACTCTTCTTCCTCTACGCCATATTTTTTTCTTTCTCCAACTTTTATTTCTTAGCTTTTCCAACTCTTCTTCCTCTACGCCATATTTTTTTCTTTCTCCCTCTTTTATTTCTTAGATTTTCCATCTCTTCTTCATCTACGCCATATTTTTTTCTTTTTCCATCATTTATTTCTTAGATTTCCCATCTTTTCTTCCTCTACGCCATCTTTTTTTTCATTCTCCATCTTTTATTTCTTAGATTTTCCTTCTCTTCTTCCTCTACGCCATCTTTTTTTTCTTTCTCCAACTTTTATTTCTTAGCTTTTCCATGTCTTCTTCCTCTACGCCATCTGTTTTTCTTTCTCCATCTGTTATTTGATAGCTTTTCCTTCACTTTTTCCTCTATGACATCGTTTTATTTATTCTCCATCTTTTATTTCTTAGATTTTCCATCTCTTCTTCCTCTACGCCATATTTTTTTCTTTCTCCCTCTTTTATTTCTTAGATTTTCCATCTCTTCTTCATCTACGCCATATTTTTTTCTTTTTCCATCATTTATTTCTTAGATTTCCCATCTTTTCTTCCTCTACGCCATATTTTTATTCATTCTCCATCTTTTATTTCTTAGATTTTCCATCTCTTCTTCCTCTACGCCATATTTTTTTCTTTCTCCAACTTTTATTTCTTAGATTTTCCATCTCTTCTTCCTCTACGCCATATTTTTTTCTTTCTCCATCTTTTATTTCTTAGCTTTTCCTTCTCTTCTTCATCTAAACCATATTTTTTCTTTCTCCCTCTTTTATTTCAAAGCTTTTCTATCTCTTCCTCTACGCCATATTTTTTTCTTTCTCCCTCTTTTATTTCTTAGCTTTTTCGTCTCTTCTTCCTATACGCCATATTTTTTTCTTTCTCCCTCTTTTATTTCTTAGCTTTTCCTTCTCTTCTTCCTCTATGACATATTTTTTCTTTCTCCATCATTTATTTCATAGATTTTCCCTCTCTTCTTCCTCTACGCCATCTTTTTATTCATTCTCCATCTTTTATTTCTTAGATTTTCCATCTCTTCTTCCTCTACGCCATATTTTTTTCTTTCTCCAACTTTTATTTCTTAGATTTTCCATCTCTTCTTCCTCTACGCCATATTTTTTTCTTTCTCCATCTTTTATTTCTTAGCTTTTCCTTCTCTTCTTCATCTAAACCATATTTTTTCTTTCTACCTCTTTTATTTCAAAGCTTTTCCATCTCTTCCTCTACGCCATATTTTTTTCTTTCTCCCTCTTTTATTTCTTAGCTTTTCCGTCTCTTCTTCCTATACGCCATATTTTTTTCTTTCTCCAACTTTTATTTCTTAGCTTTTCCATGTCTTCTTACTCTACGCCATATTTTTTTCTTTTTCCCTCTTTTATTTCTTAGCTTTTCCATCACTTCTTCTTCAACGCCATATTTTTTTCTTCCTCCATCTTTTATTTCTTAGCTTTTCCATCTCTTCTTCCTCTACGTCATCTTTTTTTTTATTCCATAATCATAGTATACCGCTTTTTCTTCTTTTTCTTCTGGTTCTTTCGTTTCAGGATGTGGGCGCTCGAGGCTCTCCACAACCTCTTTGTAGCTCTTAACACTGTTTATCTTTTTATTGTCTCTTCCTCCTCTTGTTCTGCCACCCACTTGCAAAAGCTGACTCATTATGCGCCGCAGAAATTTCGTTGTTACTTTTTGACCGTCCTTTTTATTTCCAGTTTCATTAAAACTCCCTGTTGTTCACATGTTTCATCTAACGTATTCTCGGTATCCTCCTCTAGAGCCACAATTCTTTTTCATTTATAAATTTGGCTTTGTTTTGGTTTGTTTTACGGCATATCAACCTCAATGCGTTATTTAATGCGTACAAAATTTTCATTCTTGGTCATTGTTATGGCAATTTGTTTTCCTTGAGGAAAAATCAGGCATAGCAAACCACATATGGAGAGAAAAGAGAAATCACCGCCCTCTCTGTGGGATCAGGTTGAAATCATAGACAAGAACAGCATTGGAAAATTGGTAAACTTAAGAAATCAGCACATATGCTAGGCCACAAAAATCTCTTGAGCCGAATAAGCATAGAAATGAATACAATATGGGAAACAGTAATAAGGAGTACTAGAGAAAAGCTATAATAACAATGAAAATTGCAATATGAGCTCTGGTAAAAAATGTTTGCTGAAAACATTAGGTTTATAATACGAAAAAATCATACACATATGACACATGGCATAGTGGATAAAGTCGTTAGTTAGATCCAGTGACAGGAACCAAAAAGTGTGAGTTCAATACCTGGTTAAGACAAGCAAAAGAAGGTCCATTAAAGGGCTATGCAACATATAATACCTAGACATTATGAATTTAAGCATAGTACTACATTGGCAGCAAGATCCCATCATTTCATAGTTGAAATGGTTAGATGTAACCATAAGTTCTATGCAAACTGTTTCTTTTCTTGCACTTCTCGCTTGTCGATCTCTCTTCTGGTTTCTTTCCAGTCAACTTTGACCTTTCAAAATTTAAATGAAATGACAGTTGTTCTTTACTGTTTTCTTAATTTCTGTTCTTTTATTCATCTTATTCATTAATAATGTTTTTCTTTTTCATATATTCTTTCACTTAACCCCCCCCCCACACACACACACACAAAAATAAACAAAAACATTGATTTTGTTGAAAAAATTCACTCATTAAAAAAAACAGGTTGTTTCAGGAGCCCCTGTGGGATTTTAATTTTCAGATAATCCAGTACAGTTTAAACACATTTGTGATAATCTATAAGTGGAGAGGCTAATAGGCTTTGAATAGAGACAATCAAGTAAAAAACGAAAAAAAAAAAACAAACCCCAAAACATTTTTAAGTGTTCTGCAATGACATGCTTGCAAGTTAGTGGTGATAAAATTGTGCTTATTTAGAAAATACAACTCTAGGACACATGGCACAGTGGATAAAGGCGTTGGTTAGATCCAGTGACAAGACCCAGAGTGTGAGTTCAATACGCGATTAACGCAGTGGAGAACTTGCAGAGGGGAATTAACAGGAGATAACTGATAACTGACATCCATTAGACATGGCACGTGGAACTAGAACAGTCTACCTCAGTGAGCGAAATAAAGGGTTCAGTTTGACCTTCCAACCACTTGAAGAAGGCCTGAATGTACAACGACCGAAATGTGATAAAAATGGCAGCAAAGATGAGGAGGATAATCCAAATAATGTAAAAAGCAAGTATTGTTTTTGTTAGAGAAGTAGTTTCCAGCAGTCTAATCTAAATAGTTCGGACTTAACATTGCTCGTTTGTATTTGATTGTATTATCGATTTTCCGTTAATAGATTTATTAACTCAAATCCTCTCCTGTGTTTTTATTTCTGGCCCCAACAAGGCTACAACAATAATATTTTTTTCCCAAGAGATATTTCTGGTAATATTTTTACCTTCAAAAATCTATTTCTGGCAATAATTTTCCTTCACACTTTCATAGTGTTTTGACCCCATTTTGGGGGTTAACTATTTGCCCATAGTTGGGAGCCAAACAGGTGCTACTCGGGTCAGGGTGGACCTGGGAACACCAGCAATTAAAAGGTGGTTCCATGCTCCTCAAAACCTCTTGATCAGAGACCTTGCTGTTGGATGTAGTTTATCATCTTACTCAGGACGGTTTATCTGTTGTATTCTCAGTATCCTTCTGTAGTGCCGCAATTATTTTGTCTCTAGTTACCACTTCATCTTTGAGAAAACTATCAGGCAATCAATGCAATATAGAACAGTCAATATTACATAGCACTTCTACACTTTTGTTTCTTGTTTCCAACGAAATGTTCAGCCAATGGAAGGAATTCTTCGTTTTTCCAAAATGCCTTCGGATTTCTGGAAAAAAGCATCTCAGATTAATCTGGATCTTGCTTTAATTCTCATTCACTTTAACGGTCGTAGATTGTAACGACTTGAGCGTTGTGATAAAAGCAACAGAAATACGAAAAAAAAAGCTAAAAAAATAATGGAATTATTTTATCAAAGAAATTCGAACAAAACAATTCATACGTCTGGTTACAGGTTTTGCTCGGTCTGTATTGAATATATTGAGGACCGGTTACGCGGCCTTTATTTAACTTGAGATGGGCTTACTAGATATGCATGGACAGACAATGAGCTACTCAGTCGGCAATGAAATGTCACTTAATAAATGTATCTATTGCGTTACGGTTGGATTCACAATAACGTTTTATGTAGTTTTTTGTTTGTTATTGCCAATGAATTCTTATCTAATCTCTCAGCGACCAAACAATCTGGATTTAGCCTCCTCCGACTTCTTGAAAATTAAGATCGCCATTGAAAAACGAAGGAGAGTTATGAGCGTAGATAATTTTTCGAATAAAACAGGAGTTGGTGTTGATCACGAAAGAGGACTTTTCAGATTTTTTTTCTCTTTTTATTAAGTAGAAAGGATACTGGGGGAAAGGTCCAGAACATTGTAAACTGAATACTTTGACGATGAATTTAGACGCCATTACTTCATTAGCATTAATTATATCAACAGATTACATCGCAACTAATTATGTTTGAAGCATTAATTAACTTCATTCAAAGAAGAGATTTATTAAAGTCCTATCACCATTTTTTAAAGACAATATTTTCAAAAACTCTGCAGTTCATCGTTATCCACGGCTTTAGTGTCCTACATTTCTTTTAGCGGCGGTTAACTCTTCACTGCAAAAATAAACAAATCACAAAAGTATATACGTAAGTGACTTGAGTTTCTCCTTTAAGTAAAAATCTAGAAATTTCTTGATAAAGGGAGAAAAAATATCGGACACTGAAGTTACTAAAATCTACGGTTTTAGACTTAATAGTAGTGTGTGCCTGTACGTATGTGTGTGTGTTTTGTGTGTGTGTTTTACGGCAGCAGCGTGTGTGTATATCTATCGGCAGCAAGGGGTGTCTGTCGTCAGTAAGATCTGTGTGGGTATCGGTATTAAGGTGTGTGCGTGTACTGGCAGTAAGGTATGTATGTGTGTGGACCGCCAGTAAGGTGTGCGTATGTATATATCAGCAGTAGAGTGTTTCTGCATTGGTAGTAAGATGTTTGTGTGTGTTTGTGTGTGGGTGTGTGTGTGTGTGTGTAGGAAGTAAGGCTGAGTGTTTATCAGCAGTAAGGTATGTGTGTGTGTGTATAGGTAGTTAGGTGTCTGTGCGTGTGTGTATTGGCAGTAAGGTGAGAGAGAGAGAGAGTTTGTGGGCTGTGTGTGAGCGTGCAGTAAGGTGTGTGTGTGTCTATTGGTAGTAATATGTGTGTATCTATAGTAAGATGTGTGTGTGTGTGTGTGTGTGTGTGTTTATGATGCCACAATAATCTTCCAATGCAACCAGGCATTGGAATAGGTTTTGTTCATTGGCGAATCATCTTTTTGTTTTTGTTTATTATTTAGAGATGCTGGTCTACAGGCTCAATGACATGCTTAGGGTTTCTCAGTCGGGATTGAAACCTGGTATAAACAATGCATTTTTTAATCACTAAAGCCACTAAGACGCAAGGGCTTGCTGAGTGTGAGAGACGTTGATACAAAGAAAAAAATCTTAAAGGAGGGAGAACAATAAAAGAATGGAATCTGTCTATATTTCTGAGATGAGGTATTATGTACACTATTTACATTATTCGGGCTATTGTCCTCATCTTTGTCGCCATATTTAGTAATAAAGAGTTCCAGAGAAAAAGCGATAATAACAACAAAAATTGCAATATGAGCTCTGGTAAAAACATGCAAGGATAACAGCATAAAATTGCAATATGAGCACTGGTAAAAATGGTTGCTGAAAACATTAGGTTTATAATACCTAGAAATTCATACGCAGATGTACTCAAGGATACGTGGCACAGTGGATAAAGGCGTTGGTTAGATCCAGTGACAGGATCCAAAGAGTTTGAGTTCAATACCTGATTAAGGAAGTGGGCGATAACAAATGATAACTGGCATCCATTAAACGTGGAACTAGAACAGTCTACCCCAGTTCGACATTGCAACCACCTGAAGAAGTCCGGAGCGTACGACGTAATAAATAGGGCGGCAAAGATGAGGATAATAGTCCGAGTAATGTAAATAGTGAAAATTAAGTAACACAAGATAACGATTAACATTAGATTTCTATTTTTGAAGATCAAATTCGACTGAAAAACAAGACAAGAATTCCACCGGAGAAAAGTTTGATAGAAGAAACTCTTAGCATAGAACTTGCGGTTGCATCTTTTGCCATTTCAACTGTAAGATGATGAGACCTTGCCGCCAATCTAGTACTGCGCTTAAATTCATAAAGTCTAGGTACCAAAAAGGGTATTAGAACTAATTATCATGAAAATATTGATAGAAAAGGCCGAGGAAGCCTACGTTACTTGTTTGGGTTTTATGGCATATCAACCACTGTGGGTTATTTAATGCCAAATCCAGTTTATATGAATTTTAAATGTCTATTTTGTATAGAATAAAAAACGTATAGCTGGCAACATTATTGTTTCAAAAAAAAAAAAACGTATAGCTGGCAACATTATTCCTTTTCTACAAAAAAAACTTAGAGCTGGCAACATTATTGTTTCAAAAACTTAGAGCTGGCAACATTATTTTTCTGAAAACATTAT